>CM054061.1:291472197-291887197 GCA_028641055.1 Alopecurus myosuroides
CATATCCTTAGCTGCCCTTAGGCCGTGCAATAGGGCCTCATACTCGGCCACGTTGTTGGAACAGTCGAAGTGGATTTGTAGTACGTAACTTAGTTTATCTCCTTTGGGTGACGTTAGCACCACCCCAGCTCCTGATCCCTCGTATTGCTTAGATCCATCGAAGTGCATGATCCATGATTCGGAATTCGGAACCGTTGTAGTCATGCCTGTACGTGTCCAGTCGTTAACGAAATCAATTAAAGCTTGAGATTTGATTGCTGACCTGGGTTCGTAGTTGATGTGATAATCCCCCATTTCTATCGCCCATTTGACTATTCTTCCCGTCGCGTCCGAGTTTCTGATGATATCCGACATTGGTATTGAACTAACCACTGGTATGGGGTGTTCTTGGAAATACGGCTTCAATTTCCGGCTAGCCATAAAGACCCCGAACACCAACTTCTGCCAGTGTGGATAGCGCTGCTTTGCTTCTGATAATACCTCGCTGACGTAATAAACCGGTCTCTGAACCGGGTAACCTTTCCCATCCTCTTTGCGCTCTACAACAACTACTGCGCTGACGGCTCGGGGGCCAGCTGCCACGTATAGCAACATAGGCTCTTTAGGACCCGGCGCCGCTAGTACTGGTGCTTCAGATAACTGCTTCTTTAGTGCCTCAAACGCCTCATCCGCCTCTTGATCCCACACGAATTTATCTGATTTCCGCAAGAGCCGGTACAAGGGTATTGCCTTTTCTCCGAGTCTGGATATGAATCGGCTCAAGGCTGCTACGCAGCCCGTGAGCTTTTGAACATGCTTCAAATTTTCCGGTTTTTTCAGACTCTGGATGGCCTTGATTTTATCCGGGTTTGCCTCGAGTCCTCTCTCGGAAACTATAAAGCCGAGTAATTTCCCGGCTGGAACTCCGAACACGCACTTTGTCGGGTTAAGCTTCATCTGGTACCTCCTCAAGTTTTTGAACGTCTCCTTTAGATCATCGATAAACGTCTCCGCCTTCCTGGTCTTGATGACCACATCATCCACATAGGCATGGACGTTGCGTCCGATTTGGTCCTCGAAGCATTTTTGAATACACCGTTGGTAAGTTGCACCGGCGTTCTTCAATCCAAACGTCATAGTTTTATAACAGAAGGCCCCAAAAGGGGTTATGAATGATGTTTTCTCCCAATCCTCCCTCTTGAGCTTAATCTGATGATACCCGGAATATGCGTCCAGGAAGCATAATAGATCGCTTCCAGCTACTGCATCTATAATCTGATCTATCCTTGGTAGCGCGAACGGATCCTTTGGGCAATGCTTGTTGAGACTCGTAAAATCAATGCACATCCTCCACTTATTGGTCTTTTTCATCACTAGAACCGGGTTTGCCAACCAATCCGGGTGAAATACTTCCATGATAAAGCCGGCTGCCAATAGCCGAGCGATCTCTTCACCTATGGCCTTCCTTCTTTCCTCATTCATTTTCCTCAAACCCTGCTTCACGGGCCTGGACTTGGGATCCACATGCAAGCTGTGCTCGGCCAGCTCTGTAGGGATACCCGGCATGTCGCTAGGCGTCCAGGCGAACACGTCTGCATTCGAACGAATAAACTCCACAAGTGCCTTCTCCTGCTCTTTTCCCAGGTTAGACCCTATGGTAAACTGCTTAGTGGAATCACCTTCGACAAAATCTATCTTCTTGGTGTCTTGTGCTGCCTTGAATTTTGCTCTCTCATCCTCAGTATTCGGCTTTTTCAAGGCTGTTCTATCATCCGGGTTTACTTGAGACCGGTAATATTCGAGTTCTTCCTTTCTGCATGCTTGCTCGGCCATAACCGAATCTCCTTCATCGCACTCGGCCGCTATATCCCGGTTCCCATGTATGGTGATGGTCCGTTTCGGACCCGGGATTTTTAGCTGTAAATACACGTAGCACGGCCTAGCCATGAATTTGGCATAAGCCGGTCTTCCAAACAGTGCGTGATAAGGACTGCGCAATTTGACCACCTCGAACGTGAGCCACTCAACTCGATAATTATCCGTCGATTCTCCAAAAGCAACCTCCAAGGTGATCTTTCCCTCGGGGCTCGCCGAGTGACCTGGCACGATCCCATGAAAGATTGTCGAACTTTTCTGTAACTGGGACTCTTTAAGACTCATCCGTAAGAAGGTTTCCCAATAAAGGATGTTGATGCTACTTCCACCGTCCATCAGGACCCTCTTCAGTTCGTAACCATTAACCTGTGGAGCAACCACCAATGCCAAGACTCCTGGACGCTCTACTTTTTCCGGATGATCTCTTCTACTCCATGTTACCTCCTGTTCCGCCCATCTAAGGTATTCCGGCGCGGCCGACGAAACCGAGTTTGCCGCTTGCTTTAATGTCTCTTTGTCCCTGCTAGAAGTTCCTGTAGTATGCACATGATATTGTCCTTTTAAATCAGGTGTACGTACCATACCGACGAAGATGTTGATCCGGCCGATCGTCACCATAGATCCGGACTCGAGATGATCCGACTCTGGCCCCCAGCCGGAATCGTCCACCATCTTTTCTCCTTCGCGGTCGATGTAGATCTCGCCCACGACAAGGTTTTCCATGCTCTTCCGAGCTTCTCCCGTAATGTAAACACCTTTGGACGCAGGCCCCATGGTGGGCGCCAACTGTCATGGGATAATCACGGCAGACGTTACCGGGGGTAACTGATCTTGGGGCAAGACGACACAGGCGTTTGGGAGAGGGTTTAGCTCAGAGGAAAACATGGTGCAATTCGATCTGGTAGCCGGCAATCAAAGTCGCCGAGTCTCCGATCTTGATACAACAACTCAACTCTGGGATTACACTAGATGCTCGATATCAAGCGATATTGCTAGGGTTCTTAGATCTCTGCCTAAACTAGACATGGGGGTCGGTTTATAAAGCACCCGTACCCCCTGGCTTATTCTCCAAGGCGCATCCTGGATCCTACCCGGACACGGCGCACAAACCCTAACTTTCCTTTACAGTAACCCACAATACGGGTTACCGGGCCTACAAGCTTGGGCCTTCACAGGTTTCCTTATCTTTAGCCGGATCCTGCACAGCGTCCTTTGGGCCGGGTTACTCCTTGGAGTTTGGCCTACCGGGTTATCATCCCCCCATCACCGAGACCGCCAACAAATTACAAGAACAACTCTACGATGTGCAGAATCAAAACTATGAGTACGAAAACAGGTTTAAACGTATAAGTTCTGCCGCTAGTTTCAGGATATTGGATACCAAGTCGTCATTTGTTGATGGAGAGCCTTTACCTTGGAAGTCTGATGATGGGAAGGATTCATCACTACCACCGAAGAATTAATTTGTCATTGGTATTGGCATCCCCTTGGCTTGTTCCAAGCTCGAGGGAGTGCGGCGGTATCACACTTTTATCTTTCACCTTTTTACTTTTTAGTAGAGTCATATCATGAGTAGAGAAGTTATCATATAGGATGGTTTGCAGTATGGAAGTATCACTCTTTAGTTGGTTATCGTTGTATCCCTTGGTTTGAGTTGCCGTAATGGAATATTAATGAGAAGTTTCATCATCTACTTTCTACACTTTATTTTAGTTTGCAATTTTTGTTATATGGTTGATCTTGTTATTAGTATTGGTATCAATATTGGAGCATCAAGTTAATCTAGTTGGTTTTGGCAAACTTAGCATTGGTCAGTAGCAACAATACGTTCAGACTTAAATAGAAATGAGGGAGTTGCATGTACATATATTATTCCATGATATTTCTTTCTTGTTAGCTCATAAGCTTAGTATTCTCAAGTAAGATTGTTTGTACCTCCAAGGAAGATTGCATGATTAGTTTTATCATATGTATATTTGTTTTTTTCCCTCAACTCTTATGCTTGCTACCCAGCCTTGCTAGCCAAAAACCTTTACCGAGAGGGAATGCTTCTCGTGCATCCAAACCTTGAGCCCAAAACCATGCCATTTGTGTCCACCATACCGACCTATATGTGGTATTTAACCGCCACTCCAAGTAAATTACTTGTGTGCTACCTTTAAACCTTCAAAATTACACCTGTTTTGTGCCCCTGTTTTAGGTCATGAGGACGCAAATAGAGAATCTTTATCTCACTTGTTGATTGGACTTTACACACCTGAACTAGTGGCTACATCCGCTTATCCAAATGATAGAAGAGCTGGCACCAGGGTGCCCAGCCCCAAACTTAATAATACAAATTATCTTCACTATTTTCCCCTGATTTATTAGTCAAAGCATAATTGTGTAAACAAAAGAGAAAGGGGGATGACCTTCTATACCAGTTTCGGCCTTCAATGGGAGTCGCTCCTGTGAAGTATAGTTGGCTTGTGACGTACTGTATTTTTTGTTTGCCATTCGTTGAATTAATTCATGCTTCCCTTTGCGAAGGGCCTATCTTTTACCTTTATGTTGAGTCAGTAAACCTACTCCTTTCTGTCTTAAGCAAGCATTTGAGTTGTTGTGATCCATCCATCTATATATTGATTTGCTCAATCATGTCCTTTATTCTTCCTTGTTTAGTACAAGTGTTTTTATCTGATTGAATACCACTTTGAAAGTCACCAATGACTTCAAAGAGACTATTATGATTGAGCATGATAAACTATGCAATATAAGCTCTAATATAAAGACTCTAATCAAAAGATAAGTACACTGTTAATTGTTCTCTGACCAAGAACGAAATTTTCCCTCACCAATTATGATTTCCTTTTTGCACCTTTATTGTGATTTTCCTTTACTTGTTTCAAGTTTAATTATATGAGAGAAGTTGTTTTCTAAAATGACTTGTGCTTTGATAGATGTGATGCTTCTTGTGCGTATTTTATTTATCGACATCTCACTCAATAAATCTTTGGTCATGTTTACTGAGTTCAGTTTCGCTTGGGGACAAGCGAGGTCTAAGCTTGGGGGGAGTTGATACGTCCATTTTGCATCACTATTTTATATTGTTATTTTCTGTTATTCATCGATATATTTCATGTTATGATGCATTACTTTTGCTATTTCATCTAATTTTGCATGTTCCATAATTTTTGGAGAATAAACACCCGGACCAGAAATCTGATGGAAAAAGCACCGTCAAGTTACCCTATTTCAGAAGATCAGAAGAAGAAGGAGGTCATCGGGGATGTCTTAGAAGTCCAGAAGAGGGAGCTAGCCACGAGGAGACCCGGAGGGGGGCACAGGGGGCCCACACCATGGGGTGGCGCCCCCTGGCCGTGCCACCAGGTGGTGAGGCCACCCTGGCCCACCTCTGGTCGCCCCCTTTCGCGTACTTGACCCCCCGGGAAGCCTAAGCCCCAGGTAATCATCGAGGAAATATTCCGCTGCCACCTCGGGGCGGAAAATAACAGAGAGATAAAAGCTCTCCGTTAGGGAGAAATCTGCCGGGGAAATTCCTCCCTGGAGAGGGGGAATCATCGCCATCGTCACCGTCATCACTCCGGGCATCATCAAGATCATCATCATCATCATCATCACCACCACCACCACCATCATCCTCACTATCCACCTTCATCCCGCTGTAACGATTAGGGTTCTATATCGTTGCTCTTCACTAGATCTCTCTCTCGGTGTGGATTACTTGCTAGTAGTTGATTCTTGTGAGATTTATCGGTGTTTACACTTTATGACTAGATTGTTATTCACCATTATATCACCTCTGATTATGATCCATATATATGATGTCTTGTGAGTAGTTCATTTAGTTCTTGAGGTCATGGGAGAAGTCATGATGTTAGTAGTGGAATTATGTTGAAGTAATATCTAGTGGTTTGATATTTAAGTTGTGGTGTTATTCTTCTAGTGGTGTCATGTGAACATCGACTACATGATACTTCACCTTTATGGGCCTAGGAGGATGCATTGTGTATTTGGCTACTTATTGTTGGTTTGCCGGAGTGACAGAAACCTAAACCCCTGTTAGGAAACCGATGCACGAGGGAGTGTAGGATCCCAGAGTTTAAAGTAGTGGTTAGATTTATCTTAATTACTTTCTGAATTTGTGGATGCTTACGAGGATTATAATCACAAGTATGTATTAGTCCTCGTTGGACGGTGAATTAGCATAGGTTCACCCACACAACACCTATCGAAACAATAAATATTAATCAACTGCAAGAAACGAAAGCACTTGACGAAATCCCCATGGGTCCTCACGAACGTCTGGTAATCATAAGTAGAACAACCGGCTTGTCCTTTCCTCTCAAAAGGATTGGGCCACTCGCTGCAATTATATTTACTGTCTTCTATTTACTCACACTTTATTTATCTCCTATATCAAAAATCACCAAAAACCTGTTTGCTAGTGTTTACAGTGAATCCTCTATCCAACCTGCTTGTCAACATCTTCTGCTCCTCGTTGGGTTCGAGACTCTTATTTATCGAAAGTACTACGATACAACCCCTATACTTGTGGGTCATCAGCCGCCAACGCCATGGCCGCGAGCTTGGGCTCATCGGTCCACAAGCCTCCAAGGACACCAAGCATGTTGCCATCCCCGCCCCGCTATGAATATCTGTTCGTCGGCATACAACTTGCCGGGAGCCGGCTAGGCCGGTGATACGTCCAAACCGTATCTATAATTGTTGATGGTTTTATGATTTTGATAATTGTTTTTATATTAAATTCATGATTTACTTGGACTAACCTAATAATAGTTGTAAAAGTGCACAATGTTCTTGTTTTACACTTTGATGTGTAGAAATTATCAAAAATACAATACAAAACTTTGTTGGAGTCGAATTGGGACTTTCCTGAAATCTGTATGAAAACTCTTTTCGAAGATTGTCACGTACCGGACAGAAGACGGCGTCAAATGGAAAAAGTCCAGTAGCAAAAGTTGTAGCCAATTTTGCGAGGAACGTTCTAGACTTAAAATTCGCCCAATCCCGAGTCTGGGCGGCCGAGATGTGGCCGATTTACTGCAGCCCTAGATGGGATGACGGAAATCCGTGAGGCTATATAAAGGGAGGAAACCTAGGTCGTGGAGGAGCCCTCATACTACGAATTGCAGCCACCAAAATCCATTTTTTTGCGTCCCCCATGGATCCCATATCCATGAGGGAGGGCTCCCAAGAATCCATGAAGGAAGAGGCCCCATGATGCCGGCGGCAGAGAAGGAACTCCCCGCGCCGCCGCCCTGTGCTCCTCGCTACCCCCTTCACCGCCTTCACCAATTTTTCACCTCCATCATCATCTCCTCCATAGCTACAACAGTCCACTCTCCCACAAACCTCTGTAATCCCCTATATAAACATGGTGTTTGACGTTATAAATTATTTGCAGATGATCTATTGCATCTATGTCATATTTGTGTAGTTGCCTTTTGTCATATGATTGATTGTTGAATCTCTATGGATAGTTTGTATTGAATTTGTTATAGTCACATGGTTCCCATCATATGTGTATGCGCGCATGGATCCCATCATAGGGTTTGTAGTATGTGGAGAAAGCAAGACGGAGAGCTACTTGAGTGACAGAAACATGAGCATCAATCTATTGATTGAAAAATATGGGATAAAGAGGAATGTTTGAGATTAATGCTATGGTTGGTTATTTTTACCTTAATGTATCTTCTAGTAATTACGGATGTTTGCTAGAGTTCCAATCATAAGTACTTGCAATCATTGGATAGTGAGAGCATGTTAGTTGTGCCTCTCCCACATAAAAGAGGAATATCAACCTTGTATTTGACTATTTGATCATGGTCAAATCCATCACAATTACCACCACTTTTTCACAATCATGGTAATTTTAGTTTATGGTTACTTATTATATTTTATTGCTGCAGCACTAACATTTACTTTCTTATATTTATTATCTTGCAAAGCTATCTTTCATACCCGTATTATTGCTCTAGTATTATTTCCTAGATAAAGTAAATGTTTAGTGTGCGTAGAGTTGCATCAGTGGTTGATAGAACTTGAGAGAACATTTATCCTATCTTTAGATCCTTGTTGGGTTCGACACTCTTACTTATCGAAAAGGCTA
This sequence comes from Alopecurus myosuroides, assembly GCA_028641055.1. NCBI lineage: Eukaryota > Viridiplantae > Streptophyta > Magnoliopsida > Poales > Poaceae > Alopecurus > Alopecurus myosuroides. The sequence continues at coordinate 291,480,185 of CM054061.1, forward strand.
CATATGATCCCCTATACTTGTGGGATATCAAGACCTTTTCGTGCGTCGTTGCCGGGGAGCAATAGCGTGGGTGAATATTCTTGTGTGCACTTGTCTGCTTTATCTCTAAGTAGTTTTTACTTCTAGTTTTAACTTGTTCTCTATATTAGTATGGATAGGGAATGCGAATTAAAATAAATAGTTGTACTTGTTATCTAAAATCGTTTTCAAAAAGGAAAGTGAATGGAAAGATGAGTAATGGTTAAGTGGGGTCGACCTTTACCACTTGTGTTCATGCCTATGAAACCAAAACAAATATTTCCAAGGAAACTTTTCAATTAAAAACTTGTATATATTGTGTATATTGTATATATTGTACATATTCCTCCGTACCATAAAAGTAAAGTGATAACTGTAGTTTCTAGTTACTTGGAAGTTGATAGTTTTGCTTTGCTGTCCAGAAATAGATTTCATGTGTTTCACTGTAAAAAATCGTGATAAATCTCATAATAGTATTTTGATCTGAAATTTTTTGTGCATAAATCTGAGATTATGATATGTCTTTCATTAGTTTCGAGTTTTTTGATTTGAGCTACCTAACTATCACGAGTGTCATCTTTACCGACTGTTCAGTTTTGACAGATTTCTTAGTTTTGATTTGATTTCTATAAGCTGGCTGCTGATTTTCATAGTGGATCTCTTAATATGGAAAATATTAATGGATCCTATATCACCTTGGTGCCTAAGGTTCCTGTACCTGAGGGGGTTAATGATTTCAGGCCTATTTCATTAACCAATGTTTGCTTAAAATTTCTCACTAAGTTGGTTGCTAATAGGCTCCAGAAGGTAATAAAGGAATGTGTGAGTAAAATCAATATGGATTTATTAAAGGAAGAACAATCCAAGATTGTTTAGCATGGGCTTTTGAATACATTTTCCAATGCCATATGTCTAAGAAGCCTATTATTATTCTCAAGCTAGATTTTGCTAAAGCCTTTGATACTATAGAGCATGAGGCAATCATTCAGGTTCTCAAGGCAAAAGGTTTCAATGATTTGTGGATTAATTGGGTCAAGAAAATACTCTCCTCAGGATCTTCTGCAGTTCTGCTCAATGGAGTGCCTGGGAAGCAATTTGTTTGCAAAAGAGGAGTAAGGCAAGGAGATCCTCTATCTCCTCTCCTTTATGTCCTGGGGTCTGAACTTCTTCAAGCAGTGGTTAATGACTTAATGAATAAAGGATTCATTTCTAGGCCTATTGAGACACATGATACTCTGTTTCCAATCTTACAATATGCAGATGATACTTTGCTTATCTTGCCTGCTGATAGTACCCAGTTAGCATGTTTAAAGGAGGCTCTAGAGAATTTTTCTTTGTCTACTGGACTAAGAATTAATTATGATAAATCCCAAATGCTGCCAATCAATGTAGATGAGGAGTGCTTGAATTCATTGGTTGTTCAGTTTGGTTGTCAAGTAGGGGCCCTACCTTTCACTTATCTTGGCTTGCCTCTTGGTACAACCAGGCCTCAAATAGAGGATCTTATGCCCCTAGTCACTAAAATCGAAATAAGATTGGCTTCAAGCTCTTCTTTCTTGTCTCAAGGTGCAAGACTGCAGCTCATTAACTCTGCCATTTCTTCCATGCCATTACATTTTTTGTGTACCCTGCAGTTGCCCCCTGGTATAACTAAGCAGATGGATAGAATTCTCAGGAAGTGTTTATGGAGAGGGAATTCTGAGACCCCTAGTAGGTCACTAGCTGCTTGGGAAATGGTGACTTTGCCTAAACTTTGTGGTGGGCTTGGTATTGTAGATTTCCAGAAGAAAAATACTGCTATGTTGATTAAATTTCTGGATAAATTTTACAATAAGGTGGACCTGCCTTGGGTTCACCTGGTTTGGGATGGATACTACAAAGATAAAGTGCCTCATGGAAATATCTTGAGGGGCTCTTTTTGGTGGAGGGATGTCATGAAACAGGTTGATAATTTTAGAGCAGTGTCTGCTGTTAAACATGGTACTGGTACTTCTGTTCTATTCTGGCAAGATAATTGGCAAATTGGTAATTCCTCTGTCCCTCTTAAAGTGAGATTTCCCAGGCTGTTCTCCTATGTGCTTAATGATAATTTGTCAGTGGCTGATATCTATGATATGGAGGATAAATATCAGCTATTTCAGCTACCTCTATCTCAGCAAGCCTTTGTTGAGTTCCAGCTGATGGAACAGTTGATGGCTCAGAATCCTATTTCTAATGCTAATGATGAGTGGGGTTATTCTTGGGGGCCTATTTATACATCTGCCAGTTTCTACAAGAGGATCTTTAAGCCTTTAGCCACCCCTGCCATCTATAAATGGCTTTGGAAGTCTTCCTGTACCATGAAGCTGAAAGTGTTTGCTTGGTTACTAATAAAGGACAGGTTGAATACAAAAGATCTACTGAAGAGAAGGCATTGGGGGGTCACTGATATCTTCCATTGTGTATTGTGCCCTGTTGGTGTGCATGAGGATCGTTTGCACCTCTTTTTTGTTTGCAATTTTAGCCAGAGGATCTGGAATTATCTTCAGATTTATTGGGTCCAAGCCACTGATATAGAATTAAGTGTAAGTAAAGAAAGAAAGCAATTTGCTAGACCTTTCTTTATGGAAGTGGTGATTGTTGCTTGTAGGCATATTTGGCTACAAAGAAATGGCAAGATTTTTTAGCATCAGAGGCCTTCTTTTGCTGGATGGAAGAGGGGGTTCCTCCATGATTTAACCATGCTGCAGCACAGAATGAAGAAGAAACATGCTGAGGAGTTGTTGCTCTGGATCAATAATCTTCCCTAGCTGATTAGTGCTGTTGGTGGTCTTTGTACATATTTTTTGGTTTCTTCTTCTCCTTTTTTGTACATAAACTTTGGTTTCTATTTTTAATAAAGGGATGGGATGATGTGGGGCTTTTTCCCTACAGTCAGAGTGTTCCAAAAAAAATATTGTACTTTGTGTTAGTAGTTTCATTAGTTGTTCGACGGACAACAGAAATCATGAACACCTTAGTATATACAGTGGCTAATGTTGAATAAAGCTTATGAAAAATTTCAATGCTTGAACATGAGTGGATTTTATTTAATGAGTACTAACCCTGCTAATGAGTTTTGTGAAGTTTTATGTCGATATAGTTTATAATATCTAATCAACATGGTGATATGAGATGAAAAAATGCAAGAGCTCAAGATTGGGGATGTTTAGGTGCATCCCAAGAACATATTCAAGAACATACAATCATCTAAGCTCGGGGATGCCCGAGTCATCCCCCTATCCATCAACAAAAATGAGGTTGTCTCGTTCATGATCTATATTACCTTTTTCACATGATATGTATTGTCTTAACATGTATTTTAATTTGCTTTCATTTATTTTTGGGTTTCCTTGTTGTTACCATAAAGTTTAGTTCTTCTTTAGCCTCTATTTTTTTAGTTTCTAAAAAATAAAGTGCCAAGAATAGCCTCTAAAGAGAGAAAGACTATTTTGTTTGTTTGCTGCCCAGAAACAGCTTTCTGTTCTTCACTGTTCGAAATTCACAAAAATCACAGAATGTCATCTGTGGCTGAAATTTTTTGACAGAAAACATCAGTGTTTTTTTTCCAACTTTCATTAATTTTAAGTTTTCTGATTTGAGGTTCAGAAATATCCCGAAAATAATCATCTTTACCATTTGTTCTGTTTTTTGACAGATTATATCTTAGTTTTGCATTCCTTTTTTTACGGGAAAAGTGGAGTTCTTTTGATCCCATAGCATCACTTGGATCTTGGTGGCAGTAGCTAATGTTTTAAAAAATAAGTTCATGATGTTTGTTTAGGAACTAAAGGAAGATTTTATTTTTTGAGGACTAACCCCTCTAATGAAGTTTATGAGAAGTTTTACATGATGGAAGTTTTCAAGTATTCAAGAGTGAGATGATGAAGGAAGATCGAGAAGGGATAAAAGCTCAACCTTGGGGAGGTCTCTATGGATTATCCTGTGAAATATTCAAGAATTCATAAGCGTCTAAGCTTGGGGATGCCCAAGGTATCCCCTTCTTCATCAACAATCATCAATTTTACCCATGGTACTATATTCTTATTCCTTTACACATTATGTGTTATTCTTGGAGCATCAGTTTGTTTTTCCTTTCTGTTTGTTTATTGGATTATCTGGTCTTTTAGCTTTTTATAAAAATAAAGTACCAAGTTTTACCCATTTAGTTTTCGTTCATGCATATTTAAGGGCTTTTGTTGTTTTCAGCATTTGCTCCTCACTGTACGATTTTTCATATTTTACTAAAAACCCTAAAAGTCACGAAAATTTAGCAGATTGTGTATCATCTAATCCTATGAATGCAAAAATTTGGGAAAAATCATGACATGTATAAGTGCACCTAATAAATACGTTTTCTAGCTGTTGTTTTTCTGGACAGATTCTGACTTTTGTTGCAATAGTGGCCTCTTTGCATTTTCATTTGATTACTTTTGGGTCTTACCTTTCATTTAGAAGTTGGCCACTTAAGCAATCTTTCTCTAACTCAAAAACAAATTTTATTTGGTATAATATCATCACTTTGGGAATATTATCTATTGCACTAATGTCTAACCGCAGAAAAGAATGGGAAAGTTTTTGTGTTGAAGTTTTTCACAGAGAATGAAGGAACACCAAACATAGAAATATTGAAGAATGGCCAAAGCCATAATCTTGCGGATGTCTCCACATCCCTCTTCACCAATAACCCCTCGGTTTGCAAACCTTTAAACTTTTTTTCGAGCAACATAGAAACTTGAATAAACTTGGAGCATCTGTATCTTATTATTTATTTGCCTTAGCATCAAACACCGGTTACATTAATAAGTTGATCGTCACATCTTTTACTTATCCCCTGTTTGGAGAGGTGGTTCGAAGTTTACTTGGTTAATGGATAATTTATTGAAACTTAAAAATGATGTGTGAATAATATTGTTTAGTAATTTATGTTTTATTATGGTTAGTCTCAACTAGATAATAGTGTATATTATGTCATTTTGATGTTAACATGCATTTTCCTGTTCATGAGATGGTATGGCATTGTGGTATCCTCCTCTGAATGATTTACTTGAATTGACTTGGCACATGATCACACATGTTTATGACTGAAAAATAAGTCAATAAAGCCTTGATGATTTATTTTGCCTCAGAGTTGTAGTATCACTTTTATGCCTTCGTTAATTTTATTCTGTCGCAAGTATGATTATGACGGTTATGCTCTCTTTGTTGTCGCTTCCCAGTCTATTGCTAGCCTTCACCTGTATTGAGCGGGAATGCTGCTCGTGCATCCAAAATCCTTAAAACGCAAGTTATCCCAAAGAGTCCACTATAAATTCCTATGCATGGTATTTCAAACCATTCCAAGTAAATTTTCACGTGCTACCTTTAAGTTTTAAAAATACTTATCATTTTGTGACACTGTTTTTAGCTTATGATGAAGTGGTAGTTGAGATTATTATCTTCCATGCTAAATTAAGTTTCTCAGACTAGCAGCTTACATCTGCTTTTCTACTTTTATTTTGCACAAGAGCTGGTTAGACCACTGTATTAAAAAGTAATAAAAATAGACACTCCTCCATGGTATGTGATTGTTGGCAGGCACCCGAGGATTCGCTTAGCCATGGTTTGTGAAAGCAAAGGTTGGGAGGAGTGTCAAACTATATAAAAGTGCATGCTATAAATGCCTAACATCTCGGAACCGCTCTAAAACTTGTTTAGCATGGAAGATGATAAGAGATCTATTACTATTCGTTGACAAGAACAACCACCTCTCAAAACAATTTTACTTTTGTTTTTAAAATAAAAGGCTCTATCATATGTTAATCCCTGCTTCCCTCTATGAAGGGCCAATCTTTTATTTGAATATTGAGTCATCATACTTTCTTTGAGCACTTCTTCGAGAGCATAACGGTCATTCTAAGTGTAATGTGCTTGTCCCAGAATACTGTTAGCTCAGGTGTAATTTTGATGCTTTTATCTTTGATATCTTTATATATAGGCTTCACTTAAACTTCAGAGGTGCCCAAGCATTTATTTTTTGCTCCACATTATGGGAAAGCGAGATACCACTCTACCATGCTTTATTATGATCATTGCAATCTTGTTAATATTTATAAATTTCATATTATGAACTCTTAGTTCGTTGATAACTTTTCATTATGTAACATGATTGCTAAGTTTTATTATTTATACATCATTTGTTATGCAATTGTTAAAAACCTGATCATAGCATCCAGTATCAAAAACTATCTTGGTATCGTGTTATCTACTCTGGGACGATTAGGAACTAACCTTGGGGATGTTGATACGTCCGAAACGTATCTATAACTTTTTACGGGTTTATGCTTTTGATAAAAAAATATATTAAGTTTATCATTTATTTGGACTAACCTACTAATAGTTGTAAAAGTGCACAATGTTCTTATTTTACACTTTGATGTGTAGAAATTATAAAAAAATATACAAGAGAAAACCTTGTTGGAGTCGAATTGGGACTTTCCTGAAATCTATCTAAAAACTCTTTTTGAAGATTGTCACGTACCAGACAAAATACGGCGTCAAATGGAAAAAGTCCGATCGCTTAAGTTGTAGCCAATTTCGCGAGGACGTTCTAGACTTTAATTTCGCCCAATCCCGAGTCTGGGCGGCCGAGATGTGCCCGATTTACTACATCCCTAGATGGGATGACGGAAATCCGTGAGGCTATATAAAGGGAGGAAACCTAGGTCGTGGAGGACCCCTCATACCACGAATTGCAGCCACCAAAAGCCATGTTTTGCGTCCCCCATGGATCCCATATCCATGGGGGAGGGCTCCCAAGAAGCCATGAAGGAAGGGGGCTAAGGGACGGCGCTCCCGCATGATGTCGGCGGCAGGGAAGGAACTCCTCGCGCCGCCGCCATGCGCTCCTCGCTACCCCCATTCACTGCCTTCACCAACACCTCCATCATCATCTCCTCCATAGCTACAGAATTCCACTCTCCCACAAGCCTCTGTAATCCCCTGTGTAAACATGGTGGTTGACGTTATAAATTATTTGCAGATAATCTATTGCATCTATGTCATGTTTGTGTAGTTCCCTTTTGTCATATGATTGATTGTTGAATCTCTATGGATGGTTTGAGCTCTATGTTGAATTTGTTATAGTCCTATGGTATCATATGTTTATGCACACATGGATCACATCATAAGGTTTGTGGTATGTGGAGAAACCTAGAGGGAGGGTTGCTTGAGTGATAGAAACATGAGCTTCAATCTAGTGATTGAGCATATGGGATAAAGAGGACCTTTTGAGTTTAATACTATGGTTGGTTTTTTTTTATCTTAATGTATCTTCTAGTAATTATGGACATTTGCTAGAGTTCCAATCATAAATACTTGCAATCATTGGATAGTGAGAGCTTGTTAGTTTTGCCTCTCCCACATAAGAGAGGAATATCAACCTTGTATTTAACTATTTGATCATGGAAAAATCCATCACAATTACCAATACTTTTTCACACTTATGGTACTATTAGTTTATGGTTACTTATTATATTTTATTGCTGCAGCACTAAAATTTACTTTCTTGTATTTATTATCTTGCAAAGTTATCTCTCATACTTGTATTATTGCTCTAGTATTATTTCCTAGATAAAGTAAACTTTTAGTGTGCGTAGAGTTGTATCAATCGTTGATAGAACTTGCGAGAAAATTTATCCTACCTTTAGCTCCTCGTTGGTTCGACACTCTTACTTATCGAAAAGGCTACACACGACCCCCTGTACTTGTGGGATATCAGCCGGTCACCGGTGGTCTTGCCTCATCTTGACCTCAACGCAGACCCACTATCCACTGATTCCCCCAAGAGATCAGCGTGGCGGGGAGGAAGCCGCCCCTGGTGATCCCGGAGGCCAATCTCCCGAGCGCGCGCAACATGGTCGACGAAATGGGGGCGGAGGATTACATGTACTTCGAGGAAGGCCAAGGGCAGGGATAGGACCTGGAGGACGGTGGGGATGATTTCTTGGGCACTGTCCTTGTTGAAGAAGCCGAAGAAGTTGGGTATGACAAAGATACAGAGGAGACCCAAGATGTCTTGGGAATTGAGACCGAGCCATTGTTCGAGGAGGAGCTCACTCGCCAAGAAGGTGCACAGAGGAGGCGCAAGCGTGGTGTCGCAGCTGCTGCAGCCAAGGAGTTCTCCCAGAGAACCAAGCGATTTGCCAAGGCCGAGGACATCGGCCTATACAAACCTGGGAAGGAATTGGGAACATGTCCAATAACCGGGGCCGAGCAGAAAGGGACCGTCTTTTGGAAGAGTTGCCACACATACTTCCACGAAGAACAACTCATTTGCGAGAAGCCATTTCAAAGTGACCGAAATAAAATCTCTCTATCCAAAAGATGGAGTTTCATTCAATCGGAGGTGTCCAAATTTTGTGGCTCCTATAATCAAGTTTGTGCTCGGCACGTGAGTGGCATTGGGGTGAAGGAAATGGTATGGTCTATCCTCCCTTCTCGTATGCACAAGTCCAGTTTCCAATATGCACATTTTTTGCTTTGTGACAATGGAGAATGTAGGTACTTCAAGCCCTTGAGATCTTCAAGACCCAACATGGGGAGAAGGCTTTCACCTTGACCCATTGTTGGAAAGAGCTCAAGGAAAATCAAAAGTGAAAGGACCTTGTAATCCTACTCCAAAAAGGTGGGACCAAGGTAGTCGATGTTGATCCCTCATTAGATGCTTCAACGATCGCATTGCAAGACACCTTGAAGGTGTTCATAACCCAAAAGGAAAAGAGCACCGAGAAGAAGGACGAGAGGGAGAAAGAGAAGCGCCGAGAAAGGGAGGAGAGGGACAAGAACTTCCATGATCTCGAAAAGAAGAAGATCGAGCTCGATGCGAAGAAGGTGGAGGTGGAGCTGACCAACGACAAGACGGGCAGCCGAGGCGAGCTCAAGGCACAAGAGGTCAAGACCGCGATCATGACCACCGGCTTGACGACCTTGACCCCAAGGAGGAGGGCCTGGGTCGAGAAGAAGTAGCGGTACTACATGGAGAGGGATGTTTGATCATCTCCTCGGTCCTATTTTGTGTTGTGCATGAACATTGGCCGGGGAACACATGGGACCTTGCACGTCACAATTCTTTTGGGGACTTTGTAAAATGTCAATGGGCATTCTATTCTTTTGGTACTATGGAAATGTTGCATCTATTTCACCCAATTGATCTGTATTTCGATGCAATTGGGGCAATTGAGGAATGATCTAAAAAAAAACTGGAGCAGACGGGTTGGGTTCACTGCCATGTGGAGACCGGATATGGACCGAATGGCTCCCCGATTACTGACCCAAACGGAGAAAAACCGACCACGCGCAGACCCCAAATGATCGGGCGCAGTGGAGTTGCTCTTACATGCATCAAAGGAACTACATACCACATCGGAAAGTGGCCTGCACGGCCGACTAATCGATTTGCTCAAAGTTTGAACTCGGGAGACTGCACAGGATTGGTAGGATGTTTTTTATATGTTATTTGGCGTGATAAATCGTATGTACAATTATATATCCAACATTTTGGAAGGAGTCTAGCCATGCGACTGCTGCCAGCAACCAGAGTCAGTAAAAACATTAAAAAAAAAAAAGAGTCAGTAAAAACATGTGGACGGCGGGGATGGAGCGAGCCACAGCTCAGGCCCGTCAGCCATGGGATGCACGCTCTGCTGCGACTCGCTACCGCGCGAGCTAGTATGCATCCACCGGCTTTACCCACTTCAGTAAAACCCTAGCTACCCATCTACACCCAGCCAATCAATCATTCAACACCAAGCTCAGCCCAGCCCCGTCCGGTCCCGTCTGTCTCCCTCCAAAGCTCTATAAAAGGCGCCCTTCTTCCTGGGGTATCAGTGTGCCGTGAGCTGATCGATCGTCCGCCACACACACACCACGTAGCTACTGAGCTAAGCTAGCTACCTTGCTAGGAGGAAGCACCGGCGCGCCGGGCGACAAACATGGCGGCGGCCGGAAAAGCTGCTGCTGGCCGACCCAAGATGGGGGAGGAGAAGCTGATCATTCGGTCGGAGAAGGTGCGGTTCATCGACATCCTGTCGTTGCTGATCCTGCGGCGGCCCATCACCAGCTACGCCTTCGTCGACGTCGGCGACCAGACGGCCCGCGACATCGGCATCACCCCCGGCGACATCTTCGTCAAGCTCACCGAGGTCATCCAGAAGGCACTCGCCGCCATCAACACACCAGCCAAGTGGGTCGGCATCATCGTCGAGTTCTTCCTCAACCTCTTCGCGCTCAACGGGGGCCTGCTCGGCATCATTTGGAACATCATCAGATGTACGTATCCACGAGTACAAGCATCTTGATTTAATTAACCAACTGATGGTCTACTGCAAATGAGTACGAGGGCCTACCCAAACTGAGATCAAGATGTGCATATATATATGTACATGCACGGACCTATAAGCTAATGTTGGACCAGGATCTGGCATCACATTAATCTGGGTCATTAAATGTAACTATGTATAAGTGAATAACTAATGGACTAACAACCTGAGAATGTTGGTAACGTACGGAACGATGTATGCAAGGCGGATGACTGCACGAGGTAAGTTTGTTTATAAAGACCAGAGAACGATTACATGATCTCTCTCTCTCTCTCCCTCACTGTGTGTGTAATTAATTCATCTTTATAATTTTCTATTTATGTGTGTAGTGTTTAGTGTTAATCTAGCGACGTGGATGTATTTCATCTTTATGTTCTTTTAAGCCGCACCGTTGATTTAACAATGTGCATGAGCGTTTGTGAAATCTTTCTTCCACGCATGATTTTTCGTTTGTTTTCCGTATGTAAACTGTGGTTAATTTTCCTTTTTTTTTGTCTTATAGCATGCGCATGTGTGTGAAATTTTTCTTCTTTGTGGTTACTGTAATGTTCTTTTGTGTTGATTTAACAAAGTGTTCATATTTAATTCTCAACGCATTAAAACCGTGAATAAACTTTACTAATTTCAATCATTTACTACTCCTATAACATCTTCACTAATTTCAAAGAAACATTAAAAGTTGCATTTGGATATTGTGTCAATGTGCAAAACGTCGTCTATTTGGAATAGAGAGGGAGTGTATAAGCAAGCAAATCATGCACACAAAACCAGCTCTCTTATTTTTTCGTGATCTCCAAGTGTTTTCTCATTTGTTTTCTTCAAGTTATTTGTCCTAATCAATCGCATATATACTATATGCATGCATGGCATGTTGGCATTTTAATTATGCAGTACAGTTTGGTTAATGAAGCAGCTCGCCGCTAGTACAACGTTGCTAGAATTTGGCACCTCTATGACTTGATAGCGCCGGGCCGTACTTGGCATTAAATCAAACGGAGCACGTATGCATGATAGTATCAACACACTACGTACCTACTAGCCTGAATTGAATTGATGGCATGGGTGTGATGTGCGCGCTGCACATGCAGTTAGGCTGGTGATCCCTCGCCGGGAGGCTGCCAACTTCCGTACGATTATTGGGATGATCGACGGGCGGACGGAGCTGAAGCCTGCGCCGGTTACGTCCGCCGGCGACATGCGGCAGCTGGAGGTGCTCAACTTCGTGGTCTCCGGCGAGGTCGCGGACCTGGAGAGCGGCGGGTACGTGGCATCGGCGACGCCCCTCGTCCTGCGGACGTACAATATGCTCGAGATCACCGTCATGGCGGCCAAGATTGCTTACGAGAACGCTGCCTTCATCGAGAACGTGGTCAACAACGTCTGGAAGGTAATTACACACATATAAACGTTTGGAAGTCTGTTTATATGTAGTATAGATCTAATTAATTTGATTTTTGTACGTGCGTGTTTTGCAGTTCAATTTCGTGGGGTTCTACAACGGCTGGAACAGTGAGTACCAAGCTACCTAGCACGAAATAAGTCAAGAGACCGTTAATTAAAGTATTTCGATGAGTAATTAAGCTGTGTACGCGCACATGTGCAGAGTTCCTGAAGGAGGACACGACACAGGCGTTCGTGTGCACGGACCGCGCGAAGGACGCGAGCGTGGTGGTGGTGGCATTCCGCGGCACGGAGCCGTTCAACATGCAGGACTGGTCGACGGACGTGAACCTGTCGTGGCTGGGCATGGGGCCCATGGGCCACGTCCACGTCGGGTTCCTCAAGGCGCTCGGCCTCCAGGAGGAGGACGGCAAGAACGTCAACCGCGCCTTCCCCAAGAACGCCCCAGCCGGCGCCGCCCCCGTCGGCAAGGCCATCGCCTACTACAAGCTCCGGGAGGTGATCCGCGAGCAGCTGAAGAATCACCCGAAGGCGCGGCTCGTGGTGACGGGCCACAGCCTCGGCGGCGCGCTGGCCGCCATCTTCCCGGCGCTGCTGGCGCTGCACGAGGAGAAGGACATCCTCGCCCGCACCGGCACCGTGCGGACCTACGGGCAGCCCCGGGTCGGGGACGACACGTTCGTGAGGTACTTCAAGGCGGAGGTGGAGAAGGCGGCGTCCTACTACCGGATCGTGTACCGCTACGACCTGGTGCCCCGGGTGCCGTTCGACATCCCGCTGCTGGCGGAGTACGCGCACGGCGGGATGTGCGTGTACTACAACGGGTGGTACGACGGCAAGGTGCTCCCCGGCGACGCGCCGAACCCCAACTACTTCGACCCGCGGTACCTGCTGTCCATGTACGGGAACGCGCTGGGGGACCTGGTGAAGGGCGCCTTCCTCTGGGTCAGGGAAGGCAGGGACTACCGCGAGGGCCTCGTCTCGCTGCTCTACCGCGGCTTCGGTCTCATCATCCCGGGCCTTGCGTCACACAGCCCCAGGGACTACGTCAACGGCGTCCGCCTCGGCCGCATCGCGCCCAAGCAGGTCTAGCATCCACCACGGAGACACGGCCGGCCGGAGACGTACGAGAGAGAGAACTGAATAAATCGTGAGATTGATCGATGTCTAGAGAGAGACGATGAATAAATTGCGATGAATAAATTGAGTTTCACTTTCAGGTGAGAGGGAGAGACGAGGAATAAGTTGTGCTCCAGGTGAGAGCGAGAGACGACGAATAAGTTGTGTTTCGGGTGTGCGATCGATATTTATCAAAGTGTGCTGCCTACGAACATGTTATATCTGCCGCTCTGTGTCGGCAATAATCGCTGTATATAAGCAAATCAGTTTTAAGACACACACACACACAAAAAAAAAAATTGATGGTCGACACAAAAAAATTAGGGAGATCATCCTTCCAAAAAACTATCAATGTGCTCAGTAAAACTATGCCTAGCTAGCTTATGTTCTGCCTTTTACACAAAGATATTTTTCTACCCAATTTTAAATTAATAAAGCCTGACTAGTTCACAGGTACTCCCTCCGTATCAAAATATAAGATGTTTTAGCATTTCCTAGACAATATGTATCTAGACATGTTTTAGTACTGTAAGATGCATATGAATCTACACACTAAAACATGTCTAGATACATTATATCTACAAAATGCTAAAACATCTTATATTTTGATACGGAGGGAGTACCACACTATCACCATACAAGTTTAGGATTCCAGTGCATCAAACACGTCGTGGCACGCTGCCAGGACGGAGGAAGACACAACACTAGATTTCAGGTTGTAACAATGTAACGAAAGCTCGACGGAACTTGATCGGTGGGTTTTCGTAGCCTGCGGAGAGTAGGTTTGACGGTTGATGCGCCGGAGCTCCTCACCATCCGATCAGCCGATCAGGGTCCAGGAGATCTTTATCCTTTGAGAGTGGCATCCTCCCCTGCAAGAGTAATCCAGTTTAAGGGAGTGAGCATAGCTCAACTGGTTGGGGGAGTGGATGTACAAATCCAACACACAGGTTCAAGTCCTCACGGGCGCGAATTTAGGTTCCTATTTATACTTGAGGACCAGGTCTTCCTGGTACTCATGCAATTATCCTGAGAATCAGACTTGATTTATAATCAAGATAAACATCCTGGTACTCATGCATATATGGCTGTGTGCATCCCTAGTTGGTGCGGAGGCTGGGCAGTGAAATTCTCCCCCAATTTTATGGGAAGCAGACAGAGGAGAGCAAAGAGCCAAGGAGATTCCATTAGCTGGTGGCCCGGTGGCGATGGGAGAGGCGTCCGCGGGCGATCCACCCGCTGGCGTTCATCGCCGGCGGCTCACTCTGGCACCGGGGGCGCTCCCGCTGTCAGATCACCAGGTTGCCGGCGGGTCCCAGTTCGCGGCGCTCGGAGGTGAGGAGGATGGGACTGCGGTCGAGGGGGATCTTGGCGAGGCGAGGATCACTGCTAAGGCGGCGGCCGAGGAGGTCCTGGAGGAACGATGGTCTATCCCGACGCCGGAGGTGTGCCGGTCTGTTGTCTTCGACGAGCAGCTAGCGGCCGGTTTCTGGGCGCGTGCTGGGTACCCAACGGCGGAATCTCGCTTCTGGGAAGGTGGTGGCGCTCGTGATCCCGTGGTTTCGCCACCGTCGTCGCTGGCGCCCTCTCCGAGCTCCGAGCCGGCGCCGTCGAAGAAAACGGGTGGTCATCGGATTAGGTCACCGCCGGTTCGCGTCGGATGGAGGGGGCCGGTTCCACGCCCACGGGTCACGCCTGCGCCGTGCCTAGGGGGACTTCTTCCCGACCGGTTTCCATGTTGAGGTGAACGGCTCGACGTCGGACGTTCAAGGCGCAGCGGATTCCGACGTGGTCGGTGCGGAGGCGGAGTCCGATCCGCATTCGGCGGATCACGACGCGGCGGCGGCGATTCAAAATCGAGGCCCGAAGAGTAGGGCCAGCGGAGGGCCCAAGGAGCGACCATGGGCCTACTTCCTAGCGGCCTTCGAGTACATGCGGGCTAGGTGTGACAGGCCTAGGGTTCGACCGACACCGAAGGCAGTCGTAGCTTCTGCGTTCGGTTCGACGACTTCAAGGACGATCTGAAAGTGCATTTCGGTTTCCCGATGTTTTGTGTGTTAGTTAACAATACTAAGTACACTATTTATCGAGGTGTTCGAGCGTGCAGGTGTTATACTTATCATCGGCATCGATCACCGAAAAGTCGGTGAAGTTGGGCCTGAGAGATTTGGGACAGAACCCAACCGGATTATTTGGAACCGGATTATTCGGAGGAGCCGGATATTCCGGTCTAGAAAATTCTGGACCAGTTTCCTCACAGAGTTGAGCCGGATTGGTTGGAACCGGATTATTCGGAGGAGCCGGATATTCCGGTCTGGGAAATTCCGGACCTTTTTCCGGACAGAGATGAGCCGGATTATTTGATCCGGATTATTCATCTCGGACCGGATATTCCGGTTGTTGGTGATGTTGCTCGAAAATGCCTAAGGACTGGAAGATTTGCTCACAGCAGTGAGCCGGATTATTCGTACCGGATTATTCCGGAGGAGCCGGAATATCCGGTACAGTTGCCTGCGCCTCACAACAACGAGCCGGATTATTTGAACCGGATTATTCCGGGGCAACCGGATAATCTGATTCAAGTCAACTGGATTTCGTGAAGAGAAGATGACCGGATATTCCGGTCCAAACTTGGACCGGATATTCCGGTCCCAAAATCCTGCACAACGACTAGTTGTGAGGAGGGGCTATAAATATCCCTCCTCTTCTTCCCCAAGATCTAGTTCTTCCCCTTAGCATTTATGAGCATTTAAGAACTCACCAAATCCCTCATAACTCCCAATCCCTCCACCCAATCTTGAAGATCTTTGGAGGATTGAAGGAGAAGGCCCCGATCTACATCTTCATCGAGCCGTTCTTCATTTCCCCCTCTCTAGCTTGAGGGATCTAGCCTAGGGTTTCCTCTTGTGGAGAACCTAGGCATCTTGATACTTGTTGGTAATTCAAGAAGAGTTGGGAGCCCCCAATTAAGTTGTGGGTGTTTGCCCCAAGTGTTTGTAAAGGATTCGATCCCCGCCTCAAAGGGGTTCAATAGTGAGAGGTGAACTAGGCCTTCGTGGCGGAAGTTCATCGGAGAATAGGGCGAGGCCTTTGTAGCGTTGAGTAGGCCTTTGTGGCGAGCTCACACCCCTCCAACGAGACGTACTCCCTTAACAAGGAGGAACTCGGAAATACATCGTGTCTCCGTGTGCTTCACTTTGGTTATCTCGTTCCCTCACTCTCTTTACTTATTGCTTGCATTGTGTTTATCATTATCCTTGTCATATAGGTAAATTCACCGTAGCCGCACTATCTAGATAATTTACCTTCTTGTCAAGCCAAATTGTAAGAGAAAAATTAAAATTGGTCGTAGCACCTATTCACCCCCCTCTAGGTGCCCATACTTTACTTTCAATTGGTATCAGAGCCTCGGCTCTTGTATCGGGCTTAACCGCCTAAGAGTTTTAGTATGGGAGATGATTTGGATACCGAACCGTCCGTTGGCAAGGTGACCATGGATGATCTCAATGCGTTGAGAACCTCATTGACCTCATCCATATACACCAAATTTGATGAGTTGCGTGAACTAATGGCACAACTCCTCAAAGCCAAAGGACCGGAGGTAGTCGAATCCTCCCTTCCGGAAATTCCTTCGGAAGGCGCCAAGAAAGGGGTAGATGGTGATCCACTTAAAAATGCTTCCGCCGAACTATCCACTAAGAAAGGCATGGGTGGAGAGGAAGGATATAACGCCGTTGAAGGACGATATTCTCCCGATCCCCCCGTTCCTCATCCTCATATAATCCATAGGGGAGACCCACCTAAAATTGATGTTGTTTCTTTCCGTGAATGGCAATATTACATGGAGACTCACTTGAACTCTTCTTGTATAGATCTTTGGAGGATCACTCGTGACGGGTACAAGCCATTTGATCCCAAGAATCTCACAAGAAGAGAAGTTGTAGATTGCCAACTCAACTACACCGCCTTGTCCATTCTTCAACAAGCCGTGGGTCCTAACCACATGCCGCATCTTCAACAATATTCCACCGCCAAGGAAATATGGGACGCTCTTGTCGTCATGTTTGTGGGCAATGAAAGCATGCAAAGGAATAGATATGATGCCTTGACCAATGAGGCCGAAGGGTTCTATATGCATGATGGAGAGGATCATGTGGACATGTACCGGAGACTCAAGACTCTTGCCACCGCCTTCTCAAATGTTGGTGCCAAGTATATTGATGATGCTTGGATCAATAGGAAGTACATGATTGCCATTATGCCATTTGAGGGCGCGGACATGAAGAGCATTCAAGGGAGACATGATTTCTCCTCCATGACCTCAACTCAAGTGATGCAAGAGATGTGCTCCTACAAAGTGCAAACCAAGAATGCGCTTGACAACCGTGCTAGGGCCATTGGAATGCACCAAGGAGCATCTGTTGCTTTGAAGGCCAAGGTGTTGTCAAGAGAGGTTGAGAATGAAGAAGAAGGAGAAGAGGCGTTGCCTCCTTTGAAGGAACAAGACTATGATCCCGTTCTAAAGGATCTCATTGCTCTCACCGTGCAAAATTTTGGAGCAATCCTCCCAAGGACAAGAGATTTGTTGAGGAGAAGACAAGGTCTCGCTATGGAAATGATGGGGCTCAAAAAGTGAGGTCTTGCTTCAATTGTCAAGATAAGCATCACTTCATTGCGGAGTTCCCTTATGAGAATAGAGAGCTTCATAGTGGCAAGCTCATTCGCAAGGACAAGTCCAAGGTTGAGTACAAGAAACCTCACTTCAAGAAGAAGTCTTTCAACAAGAAGTCTCCCACCAAGTTTGTGCTCTTGACTCAAGAGGAGTATGATACCGGGAGTAATGAAGAAGAAGAAACCACAAGTGAAGTGGCCGCTCTAGCTATTGCTTCTACTCCACCATCTTCATCCCTTTTCGAATCCCCCAATGACGATCTCCCTCAACGTAATGCCAAGTGCTTCATGGCTAAGGCCACGGAGGTATCTTCTTCCCCCAACTCTAAGACCCCTAGTGAACTTGAACATCTTGCTAGTCTTAGAGAAGAAGAAGAAGAAAGGGTCTCCTTGGACCGTTTTATGTCTAACATGCAAGGGGAGACCAAGAAGTACGTTGAGTCTCTCATGAGGCAATTGGGAGAGGCCCAAGATGCTCTCGAGAAGAAAGGTGAGATTGAGAGAAGGGATGCGGATGAAATTGCATATCTCTCTATGACTCTTGAGGAAGAGCATGATGGTAGAGTTTCTCTAGAGGATGAACTTGAATCTATTGAATTAACTCATAATGATTTTGTCTCAAACATCACTAAGGAACGTGATCTTGCTATTGCTAAATATTAAAAGGCTAAAAATGATAAGGTCGAGTTTGGGGTTGGTCATGGTAAACTAACCGAGGAGTTTGAAAAGCTAACCGAGGCTCACAAAGCTTTGGAAAGCCAACACTCATACCTCAAAGAGTTGCATGAACAACATCAAACTCAACTTAATCAAACTAACAATGCTAGCACCTCTACTTCTTCTTGTGATCATGCAAATGTTATTGAGGAAAATGCTAGGTTGAAGGATGAGCTAGCAAGGCTCAAGGGTAAAGACCCACAAGTTGTGAAGTTTGTGACCCCTTCCCCACAAGTGATTGCCCCTAACTCTAATGCGGTCATTGCTAGACCACAATTGAGTGCACCAAGGCAACAAGTGGGCAAGCAAGGTCTAGGCTATGTAGCCAAGAAGAAGAACAAGAAGAAGAAGAGCAAGAAGAAGACCAACAATGGTGCTTCGAGTGGTGTGGTCATTAGGGACAACACTACTCCTAGTACACCCGCTCAAGCAAACAACATTGCCTCGAGTAGTAGTGTCATGAGGGACAACATTACTCGTAGCACATCCGCGGGAACCAACAATCCACACCATTTCTTATATGTTGATTATTATGGTGTTGTGCAAGCTAAATATGTTGGTCCTATTGAGGGTTTCATTGACTATACTATTTGGGTTCCAAAGACCCTTGTTGCTAATATGAAGGGACCCATCTCGGGTCCTAACTCTAGTCAATGATCTCTTGCAGGGCTATGCTTCCGGTGGGACTAAATGGATTCTCGATAGTGGATGCACTAATCATATGACCGGAAGCAAAGAGCTTGTGACGGAGTTGCGACCAAATGACATCCAAGCAACCGTCACTTATGGAGACTCGTCCAAGTCTAAGGTATCCGGGTTTTGCAAGGTTGTGGTGGCTCCCGATATAACTATCGTGAACGTCATGCTTGTCGAATCCCTTGGTTACAATTTACTTTCCGTCCGCTCTCTTGGAAATATGGGTTTTTCCGTCTTTTTCGATGGTGATATTGTGGTCCTTTTGAGGAGCAAGACTCTTGACGTCGCTCACGTGGGACATGTTGAAAATGAGTTGTTCGTGGTGGACTTTTTGAAGTCAACCAACTCTCAAGCAATGTGTCTTTTCGGGAAGGCGGACTTGGGATGGTTGTGGCATCGCCGCCTATCCCATGTCAACATGAGAACTTTGCAAAGTCTTCACAAAGGTGGCCTTATTGTCGGACTAAAAGAAAATGTTTCCTTTGCAAAGGATCGCGTTTGTAGGTCGTGTGTTGAAGGGAAGATGCATGACACCATGCACAAGGCTAAGACTATTATCTCATCAAAGAGGATCTTGGAGCTTCTCCATGTTGATCTCTTTGGTGCCGTGCCCGAGGCAAGTCTTGGTGACAAGAAGTATTGCTTGGTGATTGTCGATGATATTTCAAGATACACTTGGGTTTATTTCTTCAAGTGCAAGAGTGAAACTCAACAAACCATCATCGACTTTTCCAACGAAGTGCAACGTCAACACAATGTGCAAATCATGTCTATTAGGAGTGATAATGGCTCGGAGTTCAAGAACTATACATCGAATGAATTCCTTAGTGAAGAAGGCATTCGTCATCAATACTCCGCCACTTACACTCCTCAACAAAATGGTGTTGCCGAAAGGAAGAATCGCACTCTCTTGGCTATGGCAAGGACCATGTTGGCGGAGTATACTTCTCCCCAATATTTATGGGCCGAGGCCATATCCACCGCATGCCACTCCTCCAACCGCCTCTACATCTGCAAAGGCTTGGAAAAGACTCCATATGAGATCCTCACCGGCAACAAGACCAACGTCTCCTACTTCCGTGTATTCGGTTGTAAGTGCTTTTATTTGATCAAGGGTGTTAGGTTGTCTAAATTTCAATCCAAAACTATTGAGGGTATCTTTGTTGGTTACGGTGCCGAATCCCACTGTCGGGGGGTTACCCCCGAGTAGGGTAAAAGCAAGTGCTAAAGGCATGATCAGAGGGGATGTTTGGCCGAGTAGCCGGCTACCCGGTCTCACACCTGGACAGCCAGAAGGAAGAATCAAGAGAGTTATGCTCCTCTGAATAAAAGAGCTGGTCCGAGTAGAAATGGTGTCATGGGATAATCACGGCAGACGTTACCAGGGGTAACTGATCTTGGGGCAAGACGACACAGGCGTTTGGGAGAGGGTTTAGCTCAGAGGAAAACATGGTGCAATTCGATCTGGTAGCCGGCAATCAAAGTCGCCGAGTCTCCGATCTTGATACAACAACTCAACTCTGGGATTACACTAGATGCTCGATATCAAGCGATATTGCTAGGGTTCTTAGATCTCTGCCTAAACTAGACCTGGGGGTCGGTTTATAAAGCACCCGTACCCCCTGGCTTACTCTCCAAGGCGCATCCTGGATCCTACCCGGACACGGCGCACAAACCCTAACTTTCCTTTACAGTAACCCACAATCCGGGTTACCGGGCCTACAAGCTTGGGCCTTCACAGGTTTCCTTATCCTTAGCCGGATCCTGCACAGCGTCCTTTGGGCCGGGTTACTCCTTGGAGTTTGGCCTACCGGGTTATCATCCCCCCATCAGTAGTCCCCAGAATAGCCTGGGCTTCTTGGATCCTTCCTTGAAGCGCTCGCTATTCCCTGCAAAGATATTAAACACACGAGTATGTGGAGGCCGGGTTAAGGTGCCTCAATAGATAGCTAGGCCTTACTCCATGGTGGCCATATAGTAACCCGGCTCTTTCCCAATTACTTAATTTACTTTCCCAGGTAAAACCCCAAAATGTCAAGATTTTATACTTGATAATTGACCTGATATCACGGGATGGATCTCTTTCTTCTTTTCGTTCAGATCCCCTGCTCAGCATTTAAAGCGCATCTCGCCAAAACTCAAATAAATAGCCGTTTACTTCCGCAACTCCCGGCTCCCGCTCACTGAACCGGGCTTATCCACTCACGCTATAAATAAGCGCCTTGGGGGTAACCCGAACCCTAACGGCTCATTTCCCCCCACTCCGCTTCCTTTCTCCCTCTGAGCTCATTCTCACTGAGCGCCACCACGGAAATCCCGCGCGCATCACCGGAGCCCATCGGCCGGAGGCTGCGCTCCGCCACAACTCGCCCCGCGCCGCCGCCAAGATCCACCGGCGAATCTCCATCCGGCCCGTCAGGAACCGCGAAGGGACACCAGGCTTGCGCCATCTGCCTCCGCAAGGCTTCACTCAGATCTCCTCCGGTAAGCCTCCTGCTCCCATTAATTTGCCCTTGCAATTTTTGATTTTACCTCAGATTAAATCCAAATCAGTCCGCCAAGGATTTCTCGGGCATGCCGAATTAGGCTACTAATAGTCTTTCTAGCTCGCCCAATAGATAAAACGCATGCTCCAATCCACTCTCCTACTACCTGCAATTGTTATTTTCGCCACAAATCTGAAGATAAAATTCCCAATCTGGGCCCAAACCACTCAAAATTTCCGCCCTGGCTTCAATCACCCGGCTAGTCTTCCCCTTTCCAGTTCCTTTTATTCGCGCTAAGTACCCATGTAGCCATCCATCGTCCTCAAAAGTTCCTTCAACGCTTAGACCCCCATAATTTTCGCCATAACACTTGACACCCGGATAATTCGAACTTTACTCTGCGAGCTAACACCCGGATTACACGCAATTTTCGTGTCTCAATATTACCCTGCCGATACGCGGCCGGCTCACAGCTTCCGTGTCTTAGTCTTCTTATCCTTTTACCTTATACTTTGCAGGTCAACCACATGGCTCCCAAAAAGCAGGGGAAAACTCCAACCAAAGCTAAAGCCACCAACTCCATATCCGCCAACTGGGCGCGGTCTACGGTCACCAAGGCCAAGTTGGAGGAGCTGGTGGAGCTGGGGGTTCTTCCTCCTCAAGAGGATATCCAGTGGAGGGTGCCGGGCAAAGAGACCCGGCCCACCCCGACAAAAGGCGAGGTAATTTGTTTCGTGGAACATGTGACCCGGGGCTTCCGCCCACCGGGTCACCCTTTTTTCCGTGATGTTCTAAGTCATTACGGCCTTCGCGTTTTTGACATCGAGCCTAATTCCGTATTAAACATCTCTCACTTCATCGTCCTTTCCTGACTGTGTATTTAGCTGCTCACTGTCAACATCTATAGGGCCACGGTCGTTATCAGCGACCAAGAGGATATGGAGACCGAGGGCCCGGGTAAGGGGAGCCCGACTGATAAGACTACAGCCGCGTCTAGCGGCGAAAAACAAGCGTCGCCGACAAACCGGGACACACAAGAAGCCGAGTATCCGATTGCTTCCCATGCAAGCAAGAAGAACAAAGCCACAATCTTGGGTGCGGAAGAAGGAGCGTCGGATTCCGACACACAAATGACCCGGGTTCCGCCTCCCACTAAGAAGAAAGCTCCTTCTCGGAATTTCCAAGGCCCCGGGTCCTCTGATACGGGTGAAGACACTTTTGATCAATTGATGAACACTCTCCTTACTATGAAGACTTCGGAGAGCAAGATCTTGGAGCGCATGGCTATAGAGCACCAGGTAAGGACACTTGGTATCTCATATTGCATACCTAGTCCCCAAGTTCCGAGTATGACTTGCAAAAGTTATGCTTGGCACTTTACGCCATATTCAGCTTACCATGATATCCAACTGATACTTGCGTTCCTTGCTACTTACAGGCACAGATAACTCGGTCTGATGAAACTTTACTGAAGACCGAACAACTTCTTCTTGCCGAGATAAAACGAAGGGAAACCCTTGAGGATGACATGAAAACTTTGAAGAAGGATGTTTCCAAATACAAGAAGAAGTGCAACGCCGCTCAGACCGCACTGAAGAAAGTATCGGATCAAGTCGCCGATACTTATCAGATCTTGCTTAGTAAGTTTTTGCTGCCGATTGGCTTCATGTCTTTGCTTTATTATATCATACTCGGGATTACTGATACGGTCTCTCTTTTGTTACAACTGTAGGTGCAAACCTTGCGGCCCCAGAGGAGGATGCCATTGTCAAGGCTAGAACCCTAAAGACCGTGCTCCGGACTTTCTTTGCCGGCACAAAATTTATACTGGATGCCGTGAAGTGGCCTACGGAAGTATATCCGGGTGAAGAAAATCTAATTCAAGCCTGCTCCACTGTGCCTGGCTGGATTGAAATCTGGAAACGCTCGTCATGCCGGATTGGAATGACCCGGGCTTTCACCCTGGCCAAGGCTTTCTTTCCGAAGCTTGACCCGGCAAAAGTAATATCCGGGTTTCCCGAATTCAAGGCGGACGGTTCCAAATTTACACCCAAGGATTTCAAAGCCATACAAGCCGCAGTGCGCCCCTCGGCTACCACGTTGGCCGATAGTTTGGATCTAAACACGATTATGACTGCATACGACGCTGATGGCAAAGTTGTTACGGAGGAAGCACCCCCGCCCTTTGATATCTTGGAGAGGTGGGCTTCTAACTCGGCCAGGAAGAGGGAGGCGACTGCGAAGAGAGAGGCCGAGTTAGGATCAGGTCCGTCTGCCTCTACACCAGCCGTCCCTCCACCTGTCCGCCCTGGTGCAGTGAGTCCGGGTAAGGGTGCCGGGAAGGCTAAGCAGCAAGCCCAGGACCCAGACCCGGAAGACCGTACTCAGGAGGCCGAATAGGGCAGTACCATCATAATACCTTTGTTTACGTGATGCTTTGTATTCAAACTATTATGCTTTTGATGGTGCGCCTGTGCACCCCTGATACTGATGTCGTAACTTGTAACGTACTTTTAGTCCGTGATATACTTTGCGGCTTTCCTGGCCTTTTGATAACCGTATTGCTTGTCTATTCTTTGAGCTTTTTCTCGATACCCGACTCTCTATTTTGGCTCCCTTCGCAAGACTCGGTTTTCCGAATACCAGGGGCTTTGATAAATGGACTTTTTCTTTAAGAGCCCAAGACTCAGATGGTGAGGTCTTTCGACTTTGATAGCCAAGTAGTTTGTTTCTGTTTCGAAGTCCCCAGTCCCCATGACCCAAAGTCCGAGTCATGGGGGTGTGGCCTTTCTCAGAGAACAAATTGTTTTTTACCGAGTCGCAAGCCTAAAGCCATTCCGCGTAGGTACTGAAGTTATGCTTGATAGTTGTTGAGTTTCCGGCTATTAGCCTTGTACTCTGCATAAACTTGTGGTTTAGATGACCCTTTTGACTATCTTGTACTGTAAGCCGGCTTTCGCGTGGATACCATGTTGTTACATCCATACGAGAACAGGGTCAGGCAAGTCCCATTGGGCTTCATGGCTGATTGTAATCGTAAGCGAACGAATCATGCCACTTTAGTGCGAGTCACATCGAGCTTAAGTAAGAAAAGTCAAGAAAATTTGGCTCCTTTGTCCAGTTATAAGATTGCAGCCGTACTCGTTTGCGAATAATCGGCCCTTATAACTTATAGGCATCAAGGCTGGGTCTTTCGGGTTTGTGGCTGGGCTACTTGAGCAACCAGCCCCCGGGACCTCTATATACTCAACGTTCTTAATGATACTGAAATATTGATGTCACATGGATACTACTTACTTGTAACCAGGCTGTAACGAAATAAGATTTGATAACCATCTCTTTATTGATGCGAGAAAGTTTGGATCAACAGGCCGCCTCATTAAAAACCTTCCAGTCCCCTTAGGTACCCTGGGTAGGGAAAGAGCGCGTCTGAAACCTGCTGCCCGTTACATTGTTTAGTTCTCCATGGGGACCGGTCCCGGACTGGCGTGACCGACGCACATTCTCCACATGTTGGACTTTTTCATGATGAGTACCTGGTTTACTAGCCGACCCGGGTGAGGTGTTTCCATGACACGGCTGGTTGTGAGCGGCCGTGCAGTTTCTTCCTTTATAGCGGATTGCTTGAAGGAGTCATCCTCGATAAAAGCCACCATTTTAGCATCTTGTGCTACTTTGGATTTTGCTCTTTCACCTTCAGTACTCGGCCTTTTTGATGTGGTTCTATCCTCCGGGTCTGCTTGAGACCGGTAATGCTTGAGTTCTTCTTTTCTACAGGCCTGCTCGGCCATCGCTGCGTCTCCTTCGTCGCATTCAGCT
Source organism: Alopecurus myosuroides (assembly GCA_028641055.1). Classification (NCBI taxonomy): domain Eukaryota; kingdom Viridiplantae; phylum Streptophyta; class Magnoliopsida; order Poales; family Poaceae; genus Alopecurus; species Alopecurus myosuroides. The sequence goes on from CM054061.1 coordinate 291,505,488, forward strand.
GCTATGTCTCGATTTCCATGTATGGTAATGGTCTTCTTGGGACCCGGGATTTTTAGCTGTAGATACACGTAACACGGCCTAGCCATGAATTTGGCGTAAGCCGGCCTTCCAAATAACGCGTGATAAGGGCTGCGCAATTTGACTACCTCAAAGGTAAGCCACTCAACTCGATAGTTATCCTTTGACTCCCCAAAGGCTACCTCCAATGCGATTTTTCCCTCGGGGCACGCTGAATGACCCGGCACTATCCCATGAAAAACTGTTGAGCTTTTTTGTAGCTGAGACTCCTTGAGGCCCATGCGTAGGAAGGTTTCCCAATACAGTATGTTGATGCTCCTTCCAGCATCCATCAGAACCTTTTTCAGCTCATACCCATTGACTTGCGGTGCGACTACTAATGCCAAGACTCCCGGGTGCTCCACTCTTTCTGGGTGATCCCTTCTGCTCCATGTTACCTCCTGTTCTGACCATCTCAAGTATCTCGGGACAGCTGACGAAACTGAGTTGACCGCTTGCTTCAGTATTTTTTTGTCCTTGTTAGAGCCTCCTGTGGTATGCACATGATATTGACCCAGTTGTTTGGGGTTAGCATGGAAACCTCCTGCCCCCCCTTGGTTATTACCTTGATTTCCAGCCGCCGGGTTACCAGCTGGGGGTGGGCCGTTGCCCGGGTTTCCCCCTGGACCCGGTCCTCCTCCCCGTCCTGCACTTCGCATAGCTCTGTTCACTTCCTCATTTTTCCATCTTTGTAAGTCGGCGCACTGCTCCAGAGAGTGGTTAGCTGGCCTGCCGTTCCTGCTGTGCTTCGGGCATGCCATCCTGAATATGTCCCAATTGTTACCCGGCCTTGGCGGTCCTTGATAGTTTCCTCCATTGTGATTACCTCCGTTGAAATTTCCTTCTGCTCTGGGCCTCGAAGACCCGGCTTCTGTATTGGCGACAAACTCGGAGCCTCCTTCAAACGGGCGCTTGTTCTGGCTATTTCCGTTATTACCCGGTGCTGATCCATTGCCGGTTCTCCCGTTATTACTTGTGTTTGCTTTTACCTTCTTGTCATCAACTTCCTCTTCTGTAGTATCTGTCGCAGCGTGTTTGTTGCACGCATCCATCAATTCTCCCATTGTAACTTCCGACGCATTTCGACTAGACTTCATGCGAGTTAACTTTTGCACTAAAGGTATGTACTTGCATGTTTTTGCCATGGCCTGTAGTGCATCCTTGGGCTGAATATCCGTGGACGAGTGAAGTATCTCCATGACCCGGCGCACCCAACTGCGCGCCGATTCTCCCTTCTTCTGGACGCACCGCTCTAGATCATCAATAGTGAACAATTTTCTGCACGTCCCATGAAAGTGCTTGACAAACGCGGTCTTCAATTCCTCCCAGGACTTGATCGATCCTTCCGGCAAATTGGTGAACCACAGCTTTGTTGCTCCTTCTGACATCATAAAGTACATGAACTTTGCTTGGAGATTCTCGGATGCGTTGCGAATCGACATTGCCATCTCATAACTACTTAGCCATGTTTCTGGATCCATAGTTGGCTCATAATTCACTACTTTCCCTGGCTCTTTGAATTTTTCCGGGTAAGGTTCAGCTCTGATATTGTCCGAGAGACACTTGGGTCCCGCAAGAGCGGTTGAGGCCGGCCTTGCTCTAGAAACGTGTGATACCGCGGGGGGCGCGGCTGGGCGCGATGCTGCGGGAAGTCCATGCGCTGCAGACCCGGTCGCGGCCCTCCGGGCTCTGGAACTGTCTACGACAGCCTGTGCTGCTGATGCTGCCTGAACGCGGGGAGGAGGCGGCATTTGCTGCTGCTCTTCCCTCCGCCGTGCTGAACTTGTTTGGATATTCCCTTGCTGTTGACTGACGTATGGCGTCCCATGCATACCGCTTCTATGATCCGGATAATTGGCTTGCTGTGCCACCGCAGTGTGCAACAGATCGATGGCTTGCCGAGTCTTTTCTGCATGGGGCGACTCTCCCACAGGGATTTGATTCAACGCGAGTGTCGCCGCATACACATTGTCCATGGGGTTATTGTAGTGACCGGCTGGTGTGCGGAATCGTGATGGTGGCGGTGGTGGTAGATCGTTGCCGGTTGTGACTCTAGTCTGTGGTGGGGGTAACCCGGTCCGTTCATTTGCCGGATGTGTCGCTGCTGTCGCCGGTTGGGGTGCGGTTCCCTGGTTCACCACTGGTATCGGCTGATCCTGAGGTGTGACAAATAAATTAGCCGGATTAATAACCCCGCCCGTTGCCGGCAACCTGGTTTGATGCCTTTGATGCACTCTAGACGTTTCCTCTCGGAGCCGAGTTTCCAGCGCATCCAGCTCACGCTGCCGCGTGGCCATCCCTTGCCTTTCTGCCTCTACCTGCCTTCTTTGCTGTTCCAGCGCACGACGAGCCACATCCAGATCCCTGACACGTTCCGCTGCGTTTTCCGGAGTAATAACCGTTGCAAGAACCGTGGGGTCTAGAATCAGATTATTATCGAATAAGTCCGGGTGGCGCGGGTTCGAAGGACCCGCCCCTGGTGTCCGGTTTCCCAGGAATCCGAACGTGTTTGCATGCAACTCCTCATCTGCTGCACGGCTGGTTACTGATGCCGACTCCCCATCAACCCGGGCCAAAACCGGGTCTCCGTTAGCCGCGCCCTGCTGCTGGGCCACTGCCTGAGCCGCCCCGACTGATGCTGCGGTTGCGTTTCCTTGGTTGAGATTGGCCGCGGGAGCCGCATAGACTGCAACTCGGCGTACGATACCCGGTGTAAATTCATGATGTTCTTCCTCGCCGTTTTCCTCCTCATACCGGTTTTCCAGCAGATCCAGGATAGACCCGGTATCATCTTCTCTTTCGACCCGGTCGCGCGGGGTCCATGCCGGCTCCTCCGGCTGTTCCCACTCCGCGATGGGTTCTTCTGCCGGATGTGTCGTTCCAATCGATTCTTCATCATCTGATCGGATAGACGTGGCTTCTCCTGGCACGGAATCAGATCCAATATTGTCAGGGATCGAATTGGAAGTACATACCATACCAATGAAGACGCTGATCTGGCCGATTGTCACGACGGATCCGGATTCGAGGTGATCCGACTCTGGCTCCCAGCCGGAATCGTCCACCATCTTTTCTCCTTTGCGGTCGATGTAGATTTCGCCGACGACAAGATTCCCCATGCTCTTCCGAGCTTCTCCCGTGATGTAAACACCTTTGGACGCAGGCCCCACGGTGGGCGCCAACTGTCGTGGGATAATCACGGCAGACGTTACCAGGGGTAACTGATCTTGGGGCAAGACGACACAGGCGTTTGGGAGAGGGTTTAGCTCAGAGGAAAACATGGTGAAATTCGATCTGGTAGCCGGCAATCAAAGTCGCCGAGTCTCCGATCTTGATACAACAACTCAACTCTGGGATTACACTAGATGCTCGATATCAAGCGATATTGCTAGGGTTCTTAGATCTCTGCCTAAACTAGACCTGGGGGTCGGTTTATAAAGCACCCGTACCCCCTGGCTTACTCTCCAAGGAGCATCCTGGATCCTACCCGGACACGGCGCACAAACCCTAACTTTCCTTTACAGTAACCCACAATCCGGGTTACCGGGCCTACAAGCTTGGGCCTTCACAGGTTTCCTTATCCTTAGCCGGATCCTGCACAGCGTCCTTTGGGCCGGGTTACTCTTGGAGTTTGGCCTACCGGGTTATCATCCCCCCATCAAATGGCGGGAACCTACTCGGGCCAGAAGTCAAAGGAGCCGTTCTGACACCGAATCCCGCGTATCCCGGGTCCGTACTTGGCACTGTTCACAGCACTGTTCATCTGGGGACGGCGTGCCTGACAGCGACAGTGTGTCAGCAGGGCGTCGCAGGATAGGGGGGACCTACCCTGTGTTCGCCACAGTGATAACAGACTGAACAATTGGTTTTGCCCAACGACTTTCCGCACCGGGACAAATCTAGGAGCCAAAGCTGTCAGCGGGAACTCGGAAGAAGGACGGTGTGCACAAAATGTCGACACCTGTTTGTATTTGGCTGTATCCGGCTGGGCACCGAGTATATAAGGTGCCCTGCCCCCTTCTGCGCGAGGGATGCTGACCTAGAGCGATCATTACGTAGAGATTCTTGACCTAGTTCGTCCCACAGAGAGAAGAGTGGCTACTCGGTAGCAAGAACCATTGTATTGTGGCTACTCGGTGAGACATCAAAATACAGAAAGAAAGGCAGGAGTAGGGGTTTTACCTCCTCACGAGGGCCCTGAACCTGGGTAGATCGTGTTGTTTGCAGTGCTAGTTTCATCCTTCACGCGTCTACTCGTCGCGTGATCCCTCCCCGAGCGCCTCCAGCGTCCTTCGTCCCCACATCTTTAGCCATCCTATGGCATCTGCCGTGACACCACCACGACAGTTGGCGCCCACCGTGGGGCAACCAGCGGCGCTGGCTGGAGTTACCGTTCGGACGGGATCGATTTCTGCGGCCGGAGAGCGCGTGGTCTGTGGCCTTGTCCATAGATTCGGCTCCTTCGACTTCGTCACCGACAACGCCGGCGATTTCGGCGGCAGGGCCATGCCGGAGGGCGGCACGGTGCTCTCTTTCGGCGCGCACCTCGTCTACGTCGCCACCATCATCGACCGCGAGTACCCCGAGCTGGTGCATGACGCGGAGGATCCACCCGCCGTTATCGCCGCACGCGGGAGGCCGTCGAGCCGCTCTACGGGCGTCGCGGAGGTGATGATGGCCGGCCCTGCTGCTGACACCGGGAAGGGCGCGGCTGCTATCGCTGCGGCTGTCGTCGAGGATCTTGCTGGCTCTAGTGCTGGCGGGAAGACGCACAAGCCTTACGAGAAGGAGTGCAACCTTCCGCTCTCCACTACACCGACAATCCCTGCGTCTGCTGCACGGACGGGCATGCCGCCTCCCACTGACCTCGAGCTCCTGACCATGAAGACGCAGCTCGACCGGCAGCGCCAGGAGCTGCTCGCCGAGCAGGCGGAGTTGGAGAAGATCAGGCTAGAGCTTAGCTTAGATCAGCTTGAGTACAACAAGGCTCACGGTTTCACACCAGTTATTAGGAGAGCTAGCAAAGTAGGTGCTACGCGTCGCAACCTAGGTGCCGAGATGGCAACGGTTGTAGAGGCTCCCAGTCAGTCCGCCACCGCAAACACCTCCACTAGACCCAGATACAGCACACCCGCCAAGACACTTAGAGCTGCTGAGGCCGTAGCTGCCGAGTTGCCGCACCTAGTTGGTGACGCGCGCGTTAAGCAGCAGGAAAGGCTGAACGAGTTGGTGCTAGAGGCGGCTAGGCAGAACGAGGAGTTCCGGAAAGCCAACCCGGGTGCTGGATCCTCTCAAGTGGTGCATTCGCATGTGGCCAGATCTAACGATCAGGCTTCATCTCCGCATCCTAGCCGTGAGAAAAGCCGGAGTGGGCATTCCGGCAAGGATAGGCAAATGCAGGTGTACGACCCGGCTGTCGCCGCGAAACAGCTCGCTGTGCCGCGACAGTCCGGTCAGAAACACAACGCTGCGGGAGCAGGCTTTCAAGCCCATAAAGCTCAAAGCCAGGTCCGAGATGGAGAGCGCCCAGGTCCTTCTCAGCATCCCGTCGCTCAGCCTACTCGGCAGAGGCAGCAGCCGCGTGCAGTGGCGCCAGTCGCCAACCCGGTGGAGCAGCCTGCAGCTGTGCAGGTGGACAGATATGATGACGGCTACTCGGCCATGGAGATGGCTGGCTATGACATTCTGGATCGTGTGGGCGAGCGCGTGTTGGCGCCTGGAGATGCAAGGCACCAGCTGGACCGGATCAACTTGTCGGCACGGCTGGAGAACACGGGTCCTCCTGGCCCCGAGTGATTTGGCCCGCGCATCATGAACGAGCCGTCCGTGAAGAACTTCCAGCTCGCAAGGGGCACCAAGAGCTACAACGTCAGCACCAAGCCGGAAGATTGGCTCAACGACTATGTCACCGCAGTCCACATCGCGGGCGGCAATAGGAGATGGGCAGTGCGGTACGTTCCGCAGATGCTAGAGGGTCCAGCTCGCACTTGGCTCAACAACTTGCCCAAGAACAGCATAAATGGCTGGCTGGACTTCTCGGATGCCTTCGTCAGCAACTTCACCAGCACCTACAAGAGGCCGAATAGGCCACAGCAGCTGTCCGCTTGCAGGCAGCGAGAAGACGAGACGGACCGCGAGTATCTTACTCGGTGGAGCACGCTGCGAAACACCTGTGAAGGTGTGAACGAGGCACAAGCCATCACTTGGTTTGCGCAGGGTTGCAGACACGGCAGTATGCTGTGGCAAAGGTTGCAGAGGGAGATGCCAAACACTCTGGCGGAGACCATCAAGATTGCAGATCAGTATGCACGTGGAGATCCTACTCAGCCCCTGATGGACTCCTCCGAACCGAGAAGAAACTTCAACAGCAACAAGCGCAACGAGTTCCGCAACAAGCGCAGGGGTGACCGAATAGATGTTCGGTACGACCCTGAGGAGGTGAATGCAGTGGCTGTTGGAGCTGGGGGTAGCCAAAGGCAGAAACCTGCTGGAGCCTACGGGCAGAACCAGAACCAGGGCCAAGGCAACAAGAAACCATTCCGTGCTCCTCAATCGGGTAGCGGCAACTCGGAGCAGACGAGGAAGTTCGTCTTTGACGACATGAAGGATGGCCCATGCAGTTTCCACACTCAGCACCCCTCAAGGCCTGCTAACCACACTACCCGACAGTGCGAGTGGTGGGATCTGATCCGGAATGAAGGCTTGCCTCCTCCTCCTCCTCTGCCAGCTGCAAATGCCAATGTGCAGCCTGCTCGCGCACCCGCAGCTCGGCCGCCAGTGTTTCCGAGAAGAGAAAACGTGAACCAAGTGGCTTTAGGAGCCAACCGTCACTTCAACAATGAGGGCTACCGCAACAACAACAACTACTACAACCGCAACAACAACAGAGGCAACAACAACTACCAGAGCAACAACAACGGCAACAATGAGGGTGGAAGCCGCAACCAGTACCAAGAACATCATGAGAGCTACATGATCTTCACTTCAGAGCCCGTCGACAAGCAGTCACAGCACAGGCGTGCCATGGAGGTCAATGCCGTGATCCCTGCAGTTCCTCACTATATGCATTGGTGCAACCAAGAGATCAAGTGGTCCCGAGTAGATCATCCCAAGGTAATGCCCAACCCGGGTAGCTACGCCTTGGTGGTGGATCCCACCTTCTTGGGTCCCGAGAAGAATGTGAGGTTCAGCAAAGTGCTAATCGACAACGGCAGCAGCATCAACATTGTGTACAAAGACACGCTCGAGAAGCTTGGGCTGGCCGAGAACATGCTGCTACCTAGCAAGACCACCTTTCATGGCATTGTGCCGGGAGTCTCGTGCAACCCGATTGGTCGAGTGTGGATAGATGTGCTATTCGGCACAAGAGAGAACTGCCGCACAGAGCGCCTGCAGTTCGAGGTGGTTGATCATCAGAGCCCCTATCACGCTCTACTCGGCAGGCCTGCTCTGAGCAAATTCATGGCCTCTACCCACACGGCATATCTGAAGATGAAGATCCCTGGCCCCAATGGCGTAATTACCATCTCTGGTGATTACAAGAAGTCCATGGAGTGTGCCTCTGCTGGCTCTCAGTTGGCGGAGTCCATGGTGATTGCTGCCGAGAAGAAAAAGATGTACGAGGTGGTGGCTATGGCACAATCCGCGCAAGCTGGTGCGCAGGGCGTGCCGAGTACGCAACACGGGACCGCGTTCCAGGCGTCCCAAGAGACCAAGAAGGTCCAGGTCGACCCCGAGTTCCCTGACCGCGTAGCCATCATTGGCTCCGGGTTGGCGGAGAAATAGGAAAGCGAGCTCATCCACTTCCTCCGTGAGAATCGGGACGTGTTCGCCTGGTCCAATGAAGATTTACCAGGAGTCCCGAGGGAGTTGGTTGAGCACTCGTTACATGTGCGTCCTGACGCCAGGCCAGTGAAGCAGGCTATGCGCCGCTTCGGAGACGAGAGAAGGAAGGCCATTGGTGACCAGATCACCAAGTTGCTGATAAGCAATTTCATCATGGAGGTGCTGCATCCGGATTGGCTAGCCAACCCGGTTATGGTCGAGAAGAAGAAGGAGGATCCCAAGGCTGCTACCGCATGGCGCATGTGTGTCGACTACACCGACTTGAACAAAGCATGCCCTAAGGATCCCTTTCCGCTACCTCGCATCGATCAGGTGATCGATTCCACTGCTGGTTGTGAACTGCTGTCTTTCATAGATGCCTACTCTGGTTTCCACCAGATAGCTCTCAATCCTGCTGATCAAATAAAGACTGTTTTTATTACCCCGTACGTGGCTTATTGCTACCGTGTCATGTGTTTCGAGTTGCGGAATGCGGGTGCTACTTATCAGCGGTGCATGCAGAAATGCTTGCACGATCAGCTCGGCAAGAATGTGCAGGTGTACGTAGATGACATTGTCATCAAAACGAATAAAACACATACTCTGCTTGCCGACCTGGAGGAAACCTTTGCCAACTTGCGCAAGTATAAAATGAAGCTGAACCCGACTAAATGCACCTTTGGTGTCCCAGTTGGCAAGCTACTCGGCTTCCTGGTATCTAGTCGGGGCATTGAAGCCAATCTTTCAAAGATAAAAGCTATTGAGAGCATGTCTTTGCCGAGATCCGTGAAGGATGTGCAAAAATTCACTGGTTGCTTGGCATCTCTGAGCCGTTTCCTGGGCCGAATGGGCGAGAAGGCCCTGCCTCTGTACCAGCTGATGAAGAAAAGTGACAAGTTTGTCTGGACTCCGCAAGCGGACGTGGCATTCAACGAGCTGAAGGCAATGCTGGCTAGTCCGCTACCCAAGGAGCCAATGCTGCTGTACATTGCTGCCACCAATCGAGTAGTCAGTGTGGTGATTGTGGTGGAGCGAGAAGAAGAAGGCAAGAGTGTGCAGCGTCCAGTGTACTACCTCAGCGAAGTGCTATCCAGCTCCAAGCAGAACTACCCGCATTATCAGAAGATGACCTATGGCGTGTACCTGGGCGCCAAGAAGCTAAAGCATTACTTCCAAGAGCATCCTATCACGGTTGTGAGCTCTGCTCCCATCTCGGATATCATGGGCAACAAGGAGGCGAGTGGTCGAGTAGCCAAGTGGGCAATCGAGCTGGCCGCGTACGCCCCCGCGTATGCGAGAAGAGAAGCCATCAAGTCTCAGATTCTGGCGGAGTTTCTGGTGGATTGGGCTGAGGTGCAGTACGAACCTCCTGCTCCAGTTTCCAATTACCGGAAGATGCACTTTGATGGCTCGAAGGTGAAGGAAGGCCTTGGTGCTGGCGTAGTGCTTACGTCACCCAAGCGAGATCAACTCAAGTACGTGCTGCAGATTCATTTCAAGGCGTCCAACAACGTAGCTGTCACGACCCCGGACCCAGAGATATACATACTGTTATGTGCTCTTAGACATGGACCCACAAGGGCTTCAGGGTTACCAGCCCCGGCCGCAACAAACAACGGCAGGCAGACTGGATTCATCGGCACGTAGTCCGGATCCCCAGTCTACTACTCCTTGTATCCATGCTAGTCATAACCAACTATGCATATCAAAGCGTCCACGAATCGAATGAAACTGAAGGAAACGGGACCAAAGCTATACAGAGATGCTATGTGTCCAGAAAGTGCAACAACAATCGAGGGTTACTGGGGTTACCTCGCCCCAGGCCGATCACATCGACAGGCGGGCTCGGACATGGATCATCGGCTCCACAACCCCTCGACTGCGACAACTATGCAGGCATAGCCAAAACTGTATAACAATGAGCTCGAAACCAACAACCGATCAAAGCAACACTCTAGACAAAGAAACTTTATTAAACAGGTGTTACTAGAGTATAGCTTACAAGCAGAGGTCACACGACCCAACATTACATCAGACAACGGAAGGCAAAATATGTTGCTAGTCAACAAGAACCAAAAAGGCCTAAGAGGCCGCAACATAAGGCGACGTCCCAGCCCATAGATTCCAGGCTGCTACCTGGGAACCCCGAACTACTCGTCGATGTCCACGTTGAACCACCACCGCTGTGAGATCTTCTCCTGAACCAAAATTAAGCAAACCTGAGTACGGGAGGTACTCAACAAGACTTAGTTAACCTATTATATATCTGCTATTTCGAAAAGGGTTTCATGAAGGCTGATTTGCGTAAAGCAATCTTTGTTTTGCAAGTTGAGGAAGGAATAGCACGTCTCATGGAGTATTTTGAAAACGGATGAGAAAACTACTCAACTACTGATATCATCATCTTTTAATCCACCAAACCATTTCAGCACCTCGTGCTTCAAAGATCACCTCCTCCAGTTGTTCCACACTATCTCATACTACAAGGTAACCCCTCTCGGCATATCCGAGGAGGCATCCTTCAATCATTATCATCAAGTTTTAGTCATTCCGTTTAAGTTGTCTATGATCACAGAATCCATCACCAAGTCGTCTTTAACCGCAGACACGGCTTTTCGAAAAGATTTAACCCTGCAGGGGTGTACAACTTTACCCACACGTACCAACCGACTCTTAGTGCCACCGGGTTGGCACTAGTCCGGGAAGTGCCGGCAGAGGGTGGTCGATTCCCGGCCTTTACCTTGTCAAACCATATCCATGAGTCAACCCAAACAGGGCCACCCCGTCAACAGGGAGTTGGCCACCTCCTGACGGCACTTGTTCTGTGAGTCGGGAACAAGATCCGTGTACGTCCATCACTTGTCCCGGTCACGACCTAATTTTCTCCAAAACATTTTACGACTCACACGCAGATGGAAAGCTCAAACTACGTGGCTCATGGATAAGGTTAAACAAGTTAGTCAGCCGGGCGGGGTTCATCGGCCCACGTGTGGCTGTACGCTCAGTCTTGGCTCGAAGGCGAGAACTCGCTCCTAGGGGCATGAACAGGACAAAACGCCACAACCCATTGTGGCCTCACATCCATGCCGTGATTAGTCAAGTTATCAAAGGTAACTCAAATCATAAACACCTGACATAGTAGATTCACGCATTGACCAGATTCATCAACCGGATGGATCAGATCACAACTAGGCATGGCTAAGCAAGACTCACAGGGTTTAGCGGAGCGCGCACAAGCAAACCTATAGCTGCTAGGTTACGTGGATCAGGATATCTAGGTTATGCAGTATATAGGAGAAATCTATCTACTGATATCAAATAGTTTTGAACCGAATGCAAAGTACGAGATTCAAATCACTTCGAAATCATATATGAGAAGATAATAGGTTATGCTTGCCTTGGTTATAAGAAAACCAATTGAAATGTCTTCTGGAATAAGTGCTTGACTTGTCGATTAAGATCAAGTATTCGTCATGGAGTTATTGGCCTTCTCTTCGGAGTCACGTTCTACCGAGGGGGAAACAACACCGAAAGAGAAAAACAACAATCAATCATGGCATCGATGCAATGCGCAATATGTATGCATGAGCAAGTTAATGCACTGAAATAAAGCTCTAAACATGATCGTTGGGTTGCTAGGGTTCGTATGTCAGTTAGGCAGTTTTACTGAAATTATCCCGAAATGGACCCCGGAGGGGCAATTCGGGTGATTATGAAAGTGAGTACCATTTTAGTTGCTCAAAAGAGTTTGAAAACATCATAAACATGTTGCACTTGTCATTTTGAGCATTTTGGTATATAACTTTTAATTTTCTAATTTTATTGAATAAAAACTTATTTTTCTATTTTTAAATGATTAAACCACAATAAATAAATGCTCATTTTTGAACTTTCTCAAACATGTATGGAAGTGACATTTTTGGGTAGATTACATTTTTGTGATCAATTTGGTACCTCATTTATATTTTTTCTGAATTATAAAACATCACTTATTAAATTATTAAATTTAATTAGTTTTCTGATTATTATTAACAATTTTTTTTTGGAAACAGACAAAACAGAGAGATGACATCATGATGACGTCGGGATGACGTCATCAATGGCCAAAATGTCACAGGCCTAGATCAATCTCGCGATTCAGCGCGCGGTTTTGGGATCGAAGGGCACCACTCGGTAGAGGAGGTCAAGGGCGACCTAGGGGCGGCGGCGCCACCACCTAATTGTCGCCGGAGCTTGGCCGGTGTGCAATTTTGCGGCGACCGACGGCGAGCAGTGGTGACAGCACGGCTCGGGGGGGGGGGAGGGAGCGAGGGGAGTGGTCCTGGAGGACCCTCAGCTCACCGGGAGTGCCGCGTGGTGGTCGGGGAGGCCGGGGACGGCTCGACGGCGCCGGAATCGCGCGCGCAGCCGCGGCCGGAGTTGGAGAAGAACCCGCCGATTCGCCGAGCTCCCGCCTTCCCTGCAACCCCACTTGCTCGAGGATAGGTAGAAGGAGGAGGCGGTTCTCCGTGTGCGGTCAGAACGGCGGGGCGAGCTTCGGAGCTCCGTCGATGGTGAATCGGTGGGGAGCTAGGGTTTCGGTCTTCGGTTGCGAAATACAGAGAGAGAGGAAGAGGATAACGGCGAGTGAGAGCGAGAGGAGTTCGCACGGCGTCGACCTGGGGCCTCATCTGCTCGCAGCACGGATCGTGGCGTCAAACGAACGATCAGGGGAGCTCCACAGAGCTGCTCCCGACCGGAGGTAGAAGACAAAGGGGATTCTTCCCCATAACCCCCTGAGAGTTTTGAAAAATCACCAAGAGGTCCTTCTCCATAGAAAACAGGACAGAAAATTGAGATTTGAGGGCATTTTTGTAAAGATAAAAATTGGCAAAAATCATTTTTGGAAAGCACACAGAATTTCCAACAAAATCATAACTTGGTTTACCAAAATTGAAATTGTTTTGAAAACAATTTTTGGTGATCACTTTAAGTGACTTTTATGCAAGTTTCACTTAAATTCAATTTAGGAAATTGATTCAAATTTTTCCATGCATGCTATGCAATGAACACCACACCACAACCCTTTTATTAACAAACTTGGGATGTTACAAATCTACCCCCCTTACAAGAATCTCGTCCCGAGATTCCCGAAGGAGAAGAAAGAAGGAACACCGGTTTTGAACGATCTTCTTGAACCTTACGGTTCTCTTCTCGAAGAGGTTGATCCGTAGCACTTCCGAAGATTCTTCAGCGGCTACACCTTAGGTGAGAGAGAAAACTCCTAGGAATTGATCTTCTCGAAGATCGAGTATCTCATGGCTAACTCAGGACAAGAATGTTCGTAAAGAACTTTTGAGTTAACATGCATGAAACACATCAAGATAACGGAGGGAATAGAAGATGGTTTCAAGTGTTCGGACGATTGGTCTTGAAAGGATTTAGAATATGAGCTTTGCATAAGACTTTAAATCCTTTTGAAAAAGAAAGGTTGGACAACTTGTGAAACCGAGGTTTTCTTCGAACAGATAACCAAGATGGAAAGGATTGTCTGGGATATCACAACGCAATATCCGTAGACGAGGAAAAACACGAGAAAACACTGTAATTCGTGTGTCAGAGAAAACTTGATACATGATCATGTTCACCCGTCGGAGTGGACACTAAAGATAACGGAACTTTCACTCCGTTAAAGTTTGTCGAAAACTTTGTCAAAGATCGGAATATTACTTCACAACAGAAGATGAGTAACCGAAAGATGTGGAAACACCGTAACAAAGGAGGAATTCTTGATCACACCATAAGGATGGGTAACCAATGAGGGTTGAAACACCGAAAGGAATAAGGAATCTCTTTCCTGTTGCGGTTTAGACGTAGCAATACATCTACCACATGGTTAAGATCCCATGGCTGAAGTAACTGACAAATTCACACAATGTGTGAGATGAACAGAACTTCAGGTACTAACAACTTGAAAAAGGGAACTGATCAACGGCGATTACGGAACACCAAGAGATGTTCTCACGAGGAACTTGTTTCCATCATAACAAAGGTTTTGGAGGTTCAACGAAGAGACATTGGAAGAATCAACTTCCAGGTTCTCCTGGATGTTCTAGATACCGATATCAGGCTTATGACAAGCCTTCTATAGGTCATCAAGTGAAGGTAAAACTCCGGTTTTGGGAGAACAGAGAGGGAAACTTGTTAGGATTAACCACACAAGAATTCTCACGGAGAGTGGCTGTTCTTACGGATACAAGGAGATATGACATTAGGCCTTCCGGCTAGTTGTATCAACCACCACATCAACCATGCCGGATTCTCAAATGGACCTAACTCAATACTCCTCAGGAAACACCAACCACCGTTGCTGCTTGAGATTCAGCTCTGGTTAGTGGAAGGATGATTCAGAATCAGCACATCTGATCATAGAGGTTACACCGGTTACGAACGGAATACACTTGTTGGATTCTCAAGATATGGACTACGATGCCACGCTCAAAAAGGTAAGCGAGGTTGTAGAACTCATGTGTTAGCAACTTGCGAAAGACGGTTGCACCTACGTGGTCTACTTTTAAAAGAACACATCGGAGTCCGTGTTGGGAAGATGATAACAGAGATCACCAAGATCTTGGACTTCTTCTCTCAAGGAAAAATCAGTCAGTGGCTGGGTGTGGATACAAAACTGGTTCAAGAAATGGAGGTAACAACCTTCCAACTCAAGAATAGTCCACACATACATGACCGACTTCGAATTCTTCCCGAAGGAACAAGGAAACTTTACTCGAATCCACGGCGACAACTTTCACCATAAGCACATGGACTGGGGTAAGTTACTTCGAACATCCAGAACACAACTTAGTGATGACACGGAGATGGTTCTCGAGAGTTTCCAACATTAGTGCCAATTGTTCAACATGAACCTCTTGCAACTTGGAGAAAATAGGGATGTCATCGATGGGCTCGACAACACTCTTATCAAAACACTCCAAGAAGAGGGGTTTCATATGATATATGAACAAGGCAGAACATTGGTCAGACCAAAGGACATGAGGTCTACTCGGGCCAAACACCATGAGTGAAAATACCATCAGGATAGTCCTTGAATCTGGACTTGATCTGACGATAGCCCAAATCAAATCAAGGTAGAATGACAGCATGTCCACTAAAGAGATACTATCTTGCTTCAACACGAGGGAAAATGGATACCCCTTAACAAAGGATCAAGTTAGGCGGAGCTTTTGCCTTTCAACTCTCCAAGTTATTGTTTAAGCTCAACCAACTAGTACAGGATATCCAGCGCTGTTTCTTGGAGAAAAGAGTAGTTCAAACTACCCATCGTTTAGACATCACGGTCAGGTAACAACCTGGTGATACTTCTAGAAAGACAACCAGAACATCACAACCCACCGGTATGTCTTGAAGTTCGAAAAGGAATCTTGCTTTTCAAAGCAACCGATAAGATCTTGAGAGCTTTGGTATGAACCTAACTCTCTGATCAACAATGTGCACCGGAATGAACGAATTTGGTAACACGACCGACTTTAGTAGAGACCGGGTGACCGATAGTGCTAAGAAGGATACAGATGTTTTCTTAGATTTTTCGAAGCAATAAGAATTGCTAGGAATAGCTGATACACATGTCGAAGAACAGACCCATCAATCTCAAGCATTCAAGCTTGGATGAAGGGGGAGCGAAGACGGTAAGAGCATCACTTCATCAATAAGGCCATGAAACTTAACACAACCTCTTGATATAAAGGAGTGTGATACTCGAAGGTAGAACAGAATAGAGGCTAATAAAACTTCTTTATTCTGTGAATTACAAAACTTTGACCTGGTTCTTAAGATGAACGAGGTTCTGGAGTTTGTTTCTCCTAACATTCCAAGGTGGAAGGTTCTGACAGAAAACAAGAGCAAATGCATTGGAAGAATCCAACACACATATGCAACTTGTATTCCAAACAATAGATGAGGTTTGGAAGTAAGCAAAGTATAGGAACGTGCTCTTGGAAAATCCTGAGATCACGTTGGAATCACGAGGCCATACTCATTTGTATAACCCATGCTAAGACGAGAGGTATAGCAGGGTAAAAAAAACAAGGATATGGGAATCATAAAGAACACTCTTGTCGTGGCCCTTTTTATTCCTAGAGAAAACCTATGGCTATTGAAGTTGGAATTGCCTAGCCATCCCGAAGTAGAACGAATTCTTCAGGATCCAAAGGAACAGAACTTGGGTTAAAGGTCAGCATCCTGTACTGATGGCATGAGCATCACCTGGTTATGAAACCACATGACTCAACTCACCGCAATTCAGCACATTCCGGGACCTTCGGTTCAAGTCCAAGATTAAAAACCAAAACAAAGTAGTAACTACTCTCTTAGTGTCTTAGGAACCCTAGGAATAGCAATCACGGAGTATCTTTCAACGAGGACAAACTTAGCTCCGGAAGTATTTGAGCAAAAGAGGAAGAATACATTCGAGATGAAAAGCAGATCTCGAGGTTCAGGATTTCAGACTTTGGAACATGTAAGAATGTGGAATCCGGACAACTCTGAGAGATTGGAATGGAAAGGAAATCTCCCAGATTAAGAGATAACGGAGGATGGAACACACACGACTCCAGAAACTGTAACACTAGGTCAACTGGGGTAAAAACGACGGCCCTGCCAAAGAAGGCACCTGAGTTTTGAATGACTAGAAGAGATAGCGAAACCTTTTCAAATCAAAACAGGTAAGTAGACCCAGAGTTAGAGCGATACCAGATAAGGAGTAAAAAGAATCCTAAGAAAGTTTTTCACAATCCATTTGGAGTTTCAAAATAGTTTTCATAAACTCTAGACTCGACATCGACCAAGCAGTAAAGTTTTCCTACAGGCAGTCCTGCTCTGATACCAAGACTTGTCACGACCCCGGACCCAGAGATATACATACTGTTATGTGCTCCTAGACATGGACCCACAAGGGCTTCAGGGTTACCAGCCCCGGCCGCAACAAACAACGGCAGGCAGACTGGATTCATCGGCACGTAGTCCGGATCCCCAGTCTACTACTCCTTGTATCCATGCTAGTCATAACCAACTATGCATATCAAAGCGTCCACGAATCGAATGAAACTGAAGGAAACGGGACCAAAGCTATACAGAGATGCTATGTGTCCAGAAAGTGCAACAACAATCGAGGGTTACTGGGGTTACCTCGCCCCAGGCCGATCACATCGACAGGCGGGCTCGGACATGGATCATCGGCTCCACAACCCCTCGACTGCGACAACTATGCAGGCATAGCCAAAACTGTATAACAATGAGCTCGAAACCAACAACCGATCAAAGCAACACTCTAGACAAAGAAACTTTATTAAACAGGTGTTACTAGAGTATAGCTTACAAGCAGAGGTCACACGACCCAACATTACATCAGACAACGGAAGGCAAAATATGTTGCTAGTCAACAAGAACCAAAAAGGCCTAAGAGGCCGCAACATAAGGCGACGTCCCAGCCCATAGATTCCAGGCTGCTACCTGGGAACCCCGAACTACTCGTCGATGTCCACGTTGAACCACCACCGCTGTGAGATCTTCTCCTGAACCAAAATTAAGCAAACCTGAGTACGGGAGGTACTCAACAAGACTTAGTTAACCTATTATATATCTGCTATTTCGAAAAGGGTTTCATGAAGGCTGATTTGCGTAAAGCAATCTTTGTTTTGCAAGTTGAGGAAGGAATAGCACGTCTCATGGAGTATTTTGAAAACAGATGAGAAAGCTACTCAACTACTGATATCATCATCTTTTAATCCACCAAACCATTTCAGCACCTCGTGCTTCAAAGATCACCTCCTCCAGTTGTTCCACACTATCTCATACTACAAGGTAACCCCTCTCGGCATATCCGAGGAGGCATCCTTCAATCGTTATCAGCAAGTTTTAGTCATTCCGTTTAAGTTGTCTATGATCACAGAATCCGTCACCAAGTCGTCTTTAACCGCAGACACGGCTTTTCGAAAAGATTTAACCCTGCAGGGGTGTACAACTTTACCCACACGTACCAACCGACTCTTAGTGCCACCGGGTTGGCACTAGTCCGGGAAGTGTCGGCAGAGGGTGGTCGATTCCCGGCCTTTACCTTGTCGAACCATATCCATGAGTCAACCCAAACAGGGCTACCCCGTCAACAGGGAGTTGGCCACCTCCTGACGGCACCTGTTCTGTGAGTCGGGAACAAGATCCGTGTACGTCCATCACTTGTCCCGGTCACGACCTAATTTTCTCCAAAACATTTTCCGACTCACACGCAGATGGAAAGCTCAAACTACGTGGCTCATGGATAAGGTTAAACAAGGTAGTCAGCCGGGCGGGGTTCATCGGCCCACGTGTGGCTGTACGCTCAGTCTTGGCTCGAAGGCGAGAACTCGCTCCTAGGGGCATGAACAGGACAAAACGCCACAACCCATTGTTGCCTCACATCCATGCCGTGATTAGTCAAGTTATCAAAGGTAACTCAAATCATAAACACCTGACATAGTAGATTCACGCATTGACCAGATTCATCAACCGGATGGATCAGATCGCAACTAGGCATGGCTAAGCAAGACTCATAGGGTTTAGCGGAGCGCGCACAAGAAAACCTATAGCTGCTAGGTTACGTGGATCAGGATATCTAGGTTATGCAGTATATAGGAGAAATCTATCTACTGATATCAAATAGTTTTGAACCGAATGCAAAGTACGAGATTCAAATCACTTCGAAATCATATATGAGCAGATAAGAGGTTATGCTTGCCTTGGTTATAAGAAAACCAATTGAAATGTCTTCTGGAATAAGTGCTTGACTTGTCGATTAAGATCAAGTATTCGTCATGGAGTTATTGGCCTTCTCTTCGGAGTCACGTTCTACCGAGGGGGAAACAACACCGAAAGAGAAAAACAACAATCAATCATGGCATCGATGCAATGCGCAATATGTATGCATGAGCAAGTTAATGCACTGAAATAAAGCTCTAAACATGATCGTTGGGTTGCTAGGGTTCGTATGTCAGTTAGGCAGTTTTACTGAAATTATCCCGAAATGGACCCCGGAGGGGCAATTCGGGTGATTATGAAAGTGAGTACCATTTTAGTTGCTCAAAAGAGTTTGAAAACATCATAAACATGTTGCACTTGTCATTTTGAGCATTTTGGTATATAACTTTTAATTTTCTAATTTTATTGAATAAAAACTTATTTTTCTATTTTTAAATGATTAAACCACAATAAATAAATGCTCATTTTTGAACTTTCTCAAACATGTATGGAAGTGACATTTTTGGGTAGATTACATTTTTGTGATCAATTTGGTACCTCATTTATATTTTTCTGAATTATAAAACATCACTTATTAAATTATTAAATTTAATTAGTTTTCTGATTATTATTAACCATTTTTTTTTGGAAACAGACAAAACAGAGAGATGACATCATGATGACGTCGGGATGACGTCATCAATGGCCAAAATGTCACAGGCCTAGATCAATCTCGCGATTCAGCGCGCGGTTTTGGGATCGAAGGGCACCACTCGGTAGAGGAGGTCAAGGGCGACCTAGGGGCGGCGGCGCCACCACCTAATTGTCGCCGGAGCTTGGCCGGTGTGCAATTTTGCGGCGACCGACGGCGAGCAGTGGTGACAGCACGGCTCGGGGGGGGAGGGAGCGAGGGGAGTGGTCCTGGAGGACCCTCAGCTCACCGGGAGTGCCGCGTGGTGGTCGGGGAGGCCGGGGACGGCTCGACGGCGCCGGAATCGCGCGCGCAGCCGCGGCCGGAGTTGGAGAAGAACCCGCCGATTCGCCGAGCTCCCGCCTTCCCTGCAACCCCACTTGCTCGAGGATAGGTAGAAGGAGGAGGCGGTTCTCCGTGTGCGGTCAGAACGGCGGGGCGAGCTTCGGAGCTCCGTCGATGGTGAATCGGTGGGGAGCTAGGGTTTCGGTCTTCGGTTGCGAAATACAGAGAGAGGGGAAGAGGATAACGGCGAGTGAGAGCGAGAGGAGTTCGCACGGCGTCGACCTGGGGCCTCATCTGCTCGCAGCACGGATCGTGGCGTCAAACGAACGATCAGGGGAGCTCCACAGAGCTGCTCCCGGCCGGAGGTAGAAGACAAAGGGGATTCTTCCCCATAACCCCCTGAGAGTTTTGAAAAATCACCAAGAGGTCCTTCTCCATAGAAAACAGGACAGAAAATTGAGATTTGAGGGCATTTTTGTAAATATAAAAATTGGCAAAAATCATTTTTGGAAAGCACACATAATTTCCAACAAAACCGTAACTTGGTTTACCAAAATTGAAATTGTTTTGAAAACAATTTTTGGTGATCACTTTAAGTGACTTTTATGCAAGTTTCACTTAAATTCAATTTAGGAAATTGATTCAAATTTTTCCATGCATGCTATGCAATGAACACCACACCACAACCCTTTTATTAACCAACTTGGGATGTTACAGTAGTAGAGTACGAGGCAGTGGTGCACGGCTTGCGAGTAGCCAAGGAGGTTGGCGTACAGCGCATTATATGCTATGGCGATTCAGATCTGGTGGTGCGGCAAGTCTGTGGCACTTGGGATGCTCTAGATGCCAACATGGCATCATATCGCTTCCTGGTACAGTCTATGACTGGATTCTTCGAAGGGTGCGAGTTCCAGCACATTCACCGAGCAGAGAACGAAGCGGCAGACGAGCTGTCCAAGTTGGGATCTTCTCGGCAATCCATCCCGGCGGGGGTTGCTTTAGAGCACTTGAGGAAGCCATCCATCAAGCCATCTCCCAACTCGGAATCCATATTTGTTTCTTCTCTGCCAAGTGAAGAATCCGTTCCAATGGAGATTGACTGGGAGAATGCAACAGAGAACCCGGGGACTGCCGCTCCCTACTCGGGGACTGCCGCTCCTTACTCGGGGACTGCCACTCCCTACTCGGGGACTGCCACTCCATACTCGGGGACTGCCACTCCATACTCAGGGACTGCTGTCCTTAACCCGGGGACTGTCGCATGCATTGAGGAGGTCCTTGCCAATCGTTCAGGGCTCCAGAGAAGTGCTCCCAACCCTAAAGAGCAGCCAGAGATGCCTGTCCCAATGGAAGTGGAAGAACCAGTGTTTCCCACACGGGAGACACCGAGTTGGGCCATGCCCATATTATCCTTTCTAAAGGACGGTACTCTGCCAGAAGACGAGGTGGCCGCAAGGCAGATTTAGAGAAGATCCAAGGGCTACACTATATTCAGAGATGTGCTGCACAAAAGAAGTGCCACCATCGTGCTGCAACGTTGTGTGGACCCAGAAGAAGGAGGAGAAATTCTGTTGGAAATACACCAAGGATAATGCGGGCACCATGCCTCTTCTCGGGCATTGGTCAAGAAAGCTTTTCGGCATGGCTTCTACTGGCTCACAGCTCTGCAGCAAGCTGAAGACATCGTGAGGAAGTGCAATGGCTGCCAGATGTTCGCAAGTAAGATTCACATGCCTGCTTCCGAGCTGAAAACAATTCCTATCACATGGCCGTTTGCCGTATGGTGCCTGGATATGGTTGGCCCCTTCAAACCGGCTAAAGGCAACATGACACATATCTTAGTCATGGTGGACAAGTTCACCAAGTGGATTGAAGTGAAGCCTATTCGGAAGGGCGATGGAGCTACGGCCGTGAAGTTCTTAAAGGATGTGATCCTGAGATACGGCTACCCGCACAGCATCATCACCGACAACGGCACGAATTTCGCAGAGGGGGCAATGGTGCGGTTCTGCAGAGATAAGCACATCCGACTAGATGTTGCATCTGTTGCGCATCCCGCTTCCAATGGGAAAGTGGAAAGAGCAAACGGCATGGTACTGGCAGGCATAAAGCCAAGGCTGATTGAGCCATTGCTGAAAACACCTGGGTGTTGGGTAGACGAGTTGCCAACGGTGTTGTGGAGTCTAAGGAGTACCCCTAACCGGTCAACCGGCTACACGCCATTCTTCTTGGTATACGGGGCTGAGGCCGTGTTGCCAATAGACTTAGAGCATGACCCCCCCGAGTAACCCTCTACACGGAGGTGGAGGCGAGAGAAGCTCGAGAAGATGACGTTGACCTGCTCGAAGAAGCAAGAGAGCTCACTATGTCACGTTCAGCTATCTACCAGCAAAACCTGCAGCGTTATCATAGCCGAAAGGTGAACCCAAGGGTTTTCCGAGAAGGAGACATGGTCCTCAGGCTTGTGCAACGCACAACCGGGATGCACAAATTGTCTCCTCCATGAGAAGGGCCCTTCATTGTGAGCAAAGCGCTGCACAATGATGCCTATTATCTCGTGGACATGCGTCCATCACGGGAGAACAGGGCAGATAAAGCTGGAGAGGAAACCAAGCGCCCTTGGAATGTAGCCCTACTTCGTCGCTTTCATTCGTGAGCAAAGATGTGTATCTACTCTCTTATCCGAGTTAAAATTCTACCCTGCAGTCTGAAATTCAGCTCGGGGACTGCCCTCGTCCAAACTTGCTCTGTGTGTTTCTACCTGTCTTTACTTTTGCCCACTCGGTTGCTCTGCTTAAAATTTCACGAGTACATCTAGTACTGTGTTTAAACCTACATGCCAACTCTTCGACTCTGCTGCTGTCCGAAACCCGGCTTCATGGCAAGCAAGAGAACAAGCAAAAGGTCAATGAGCACAAGAAAAATTACTAAGGAAAGAAAAAGTGCAGGAACCGAGTAGGATGTCGTTCACTGTTGTTCTTACTGACTCCTTCTCGGCTAAGTGGTGGGCTGCGTTACTATGAGTATTTCTAAGTGGCTAAGTATTTGCAACTCCAACTTTGAATTCTTGTGACTCGAATACCAAAAAAGCAACAAGTTGCGGGTAAGAGCTGAGATAAAAAGGAAGAGCGAATAAGAAATGCAACTCGGGGACTCGCATGATAACGCAACCCGGCATTCGAGCCAAAGTTGCTCAAATTGACTAGGTTAAATATCAAACGTGAATAAAACTGAGTAGCAAACGACAAGGATAATTGTTTCGATACATCTGCACCCGGCATCCCGGGGATCTGATAAAAGTTTAGAGAATAAGTTGCAGGAAGTGATCAAGTAGAAGCAGCAGTGTTCTCGGCGCTGGCCTTGGCGGCTTCAGCGTCAGCATTGGCCTTGGCGGCTTCAGCTTCAGCGCTGGCCTTAGCAGCATCAGCATCCGTGTTGGCGGCGTCAGTCTTCGCGGCATCCGCATCTGGCCCTGTAGCAGCTTGTTCGGAGGTGGCAGTGGCCACCGAGGTGGCGTCCGTAGCCGAGGTGGAGGCCGTAGTCTGAGCGCGGAGTCGCGCCGTGTCGTCGAGAGCCGCACCTGAGGAGGTGCCAAACTCGAGGGTCGCGGTGTCAATCGTCATCTCCACGCTCTCGGCCTCCTCCTCGTTGTCCACGACGACCGCGGCCTTCCTCTTCCCGGCCTTGTAGCGATCACTCTCAAAGCTGCCCAGGTCAGAATCGGTGGCGTCCTCGTCTTCATCATCGTCGTCATCATCGCCTTCGTCCACCTCGGTGTCAGGCTCGGTGAGACCGTCGATAAAGTGCGCGGTGCTTGCGTACTGGGCGACCTCGTACGCGACGGCCTGGCGGAGATCCACGCAATCGAAATCCGTCTCCCACTTGGAGTCCTCACGCATCTCGCGGACAACTTGCAAGTTGAGGTTCTCATACCAGCTGGTGATGAATAGCAGCATCATATCAGCGCCTGCCCGAGCTCCGGACGCCCTCCATTTCTTTAGCTCAGCCTTCACGCCATTAAGCTTCACGGCAAGTCCGCGGATAGTTTTTGGCACGGAGTCTTTAGGCCAGAACACGTCATGAAGCTTGAAGGCAGTGCACACCAGATCGGTGCCCACACCACTTAAGCGCTGAAGCTGCCCCTGCATGACCATGATACTATCTTTGATCTCTGCCTTGGTGTCCATGGGTTCGCCCTTCTCAATGCGAGCTGCCCGGGCCTTCGCCAAGGCAGGCTTACAAGAGGTCTCGAGGTCGGGGAAGATTTCTGAAAGAGCTATTGAGAAGATCAGAAACAGAAGCCGAGTAGAAAAATAAACCGAGCAGCGGAGAAGCGCAAGAAACAAGAGAAGGGCGGAGAAGCAAGCACTTACTGTTAAGGTCGAAGAGTAGCGCCTGCAGTTTTTTCTTCCATGATTCTTCGTCAGCAACATGCTCTTCTTCTACCTTCCGGAACTGCGCCAGCTGGAGCATAAGATCCGAGTTGCTCTCCTTCAGCGTATTGCATTCCAGCTCGAGAGCTTTTCGCTTGGCTGTGGCTGCCGCTTCGGCCTTTTTCTTCTCGGCCACCGCGTTGTCTCTCTCAGTAGCTAGATCAATGGCCCTTTGGATAGCAGTTCGCAGCTGGACCTGCAATGGTTCCATCTCGGAGAGGTGCCTGTTCTTGAATTCTACCTCAAGGCTTACAATCTGCTGCTGCACCTCAGCAGGCTTGAGGCGGTCGAGATGCTCTTCGACAAACTTCTTATGATCTTCTGTGAAAAGCAAAGCACGGTCAGCAGAGTAGCAAAGATGAAAGCAAGAAGTCAAGCCGAGAAGACATCAACTTACCTTCCAGCCTCTTGATGGTGGTTTGGCCGCTCTCAACGAAGGCGCGGCAGTTGGAGTGCTCCTCGGCCAGGGTCTTAAATTTGCCTGCAGAAAGTAGTCGGTCTGAGCAGAAATAAATAGCGGGCGTAAACATAAAACGCGGGAACCGCGTAGCGAAAAGCTTACTTTCGATCTCGGAAAGCTTGAGGGCACTGTCCATGACCTCCTTCTCTGCCTCCTCATCGGACTTGCTCTCCAATTCCAGGGCCTCGAGACGCCTCCTAGCGATGCTGTGGTTCCATAGCAGCCGCCGGTACAGGTTGGTTCTTTTCAGAAGGCAATTCTGAGAGGAAGAAAGAAAAAGAATCAGACAAAGTTGTGAAGATTCAACCCGAGAAGGCGGCAACTCGGTTGAGTACCCGCCTACTCGGCCAGAATCTCGGGGACTGGGGGATGGATAAGAAGAAGCAGTAGAATAGAAGAGAAGGAAAATGCAACTCGGGACGGATGAGCAAAGCTTACCGCGTAAATCTGTTCAATATCCTCCGCGGCCTTGCGATGGACAAAGAGCTTGGCGGCGAGCGTGCTGGTATTGGACGAGATAGTCATGGGTTTATAACCCATGTCCGCCTTGTTCCAGTCGACGCGCATGTGATCCAGATCGCCCAAAGACGTGACGTGCCAGTTCGTGTTGCCAAGGACTTCGCTGTCCCACTCAGCATCGATAAATCCAACCCGGTCGACTATCTGCTCGAGGCCCGTGGACGTTACCTCGGTTTCCTGAACCTCGCGCGAGTAGAACGAGACAGATCGGTCTTTATTCCTGGCGGGGGGCTTGGAGTCCACCGGCGCGGCCTGTTTGCCCCTCCTGATAGCAAGTTTCTTCTCGACTGGGGTCAGCGGGATGCTGTGCTGCTGGCTCATCTTCACCATATAAGGTGGGAAGGTGGGTGGATCCGGGAAGCTGGATCCTGCGGCGGTATCAGCAGCCGCGTCAGGTTCACGGATGGTGAGCTGGCCGGGCCTAGCAGTTGGTCTTGGCGGCGGCATTGTGGCAGCACCACGCGTACCGCTACGCGAAGGATTCCTGCGGACAGCGCCCTCTGACTGGCCAGCTGGCTTCTCGGCGGCCTGGCTCCCAGAGGTCTGCTTCTCGGCAGCCTTCTTCTCGGCGGCCTTCTTGTCAACGGCTTCCTGTTTGAGCTTCTTGATAAGCTGCTTGGCCGGAGGGCTGGATGTTGTCTTGGTTTTCTTCGTTGATGGGGAGTTTGGCGCGGTGGAGGAAGTACCCTGCTGAGTAGGCGGCGCCAAGGGAGCACTACCCGGCGCAGCGTCCGGCTGGGCGCTACCCTGTGCGGCGTCTGGTGGCGCGTCGCTCAGAGGGTATTGCTCCGTCTCATCAATTATCTCAACCCGCTGCTCGGCAGCGGGGTCTTGCTGTGTGGATTGCTCAGCAGCCCCTGTCGCTGGCTGCGTTACTATGAGTATTTCTAAGTGGCTAAGTATTTGCAACTCCAACTTTGAATTCTTGTGACTCGAATACCAAAAAAGCAACAAGTTGCGGGTAAGAGCTGAGATAAAAAGGAAGAGCGAATAAGAAATGCAACTCGGGGACTCGCATGATAACGCAACCCGGCATTCGAGCCAAAGTTGCTCAAATTGACTAGGTTAAATATCAAACGTGAATAAAACTGAGTAGCAAACGACAAGGATAATTGTTTCGATACATCTGCACCCGGCATCCCGGGGATCTGATAAAAGTTTAGAGAATAAGTTGCAGGAAGTGATCAAGTAGAAGCAGCAGTGTTCTCGGCGCTGGCCTTGGCGGCTTCAGTGTCAGCATTGGCCTTGGCGGCTTCAGCTTCAGCGCTGGCCTTAGCAGCATCAGCCTCCGAGTTGGCGGCGTCAGTCTTCGCGGCATCCGCATCTGGCCCTGTAGCAGCTTGTTCGGAGGTGGCAGTGGCCACCGAGGTGGCGTCCGTAGCCGAGGTGGAGGCTGTAGTCTGAGCGCGGAGTCGCGCCGTGTCGTCGAGAGCCGCACCTGAGGAGGTGCCAAACTCGAGGGCCGCGGTGTCAATCGTCATCTCCACGCTCTCGGTCTCCTCCTCGCTGTCTGCGACGACCGCGGCCTTCCTCTTCCCGGCCTTGTAGCGATCACTCTCGAAGCTGCCTAGGTCAGACTCGGTGGCGTCCTCGTCTTCATCATCGTCGTCATCATCGCCTTCGTCCACCTCGGTGTCAGCCTCGGTGAGACCGTCGATAAAGTGCGCGGTGCTTGCGTACTGGGCGACCTCGTACGCGACGGCCTGGCGGAGAGCCACGCAATCGGAATCCGTCTCCCACTTGGAGTCCTCACGCATCTCGCGGACAACTTGCAAGTTGAGGTTCTCATACCAGCTGGTGATGAATAGCAGCATCATATCAGCGCCTGCCCGAGCTCTGGACGCCCTCCATTTCTTCAGCTCAGCCTTCACGCCATTAAGCTTCGCGACAAGTCCGCGGATAGTTTTTGGCGCGGAGTCTTTAGGCCAGAACACGTCATGAAGCTTGAAGGCAGTGCGCACCAGATCGGTGCCCACACCACTTAAGCGCTGAAGCTGCCCCTGCATGACCATGATACTATCTTTGATCTCTGCCTTGGTGTCCATGGGTTCGCCCTTCTCAATGCGAGCTGCTCGGGCCTTCACCAAGGCAAGCTTACAAGAGGTCTCGAGGTCGGGGAAGATTTCTGAAAGAGCTATTGAGAAGATCAGATACAGAAGCCGAGTAGAAAAATAAATCGAGCAGCGGAGAAGCGCAAGAAACAAGAGAAGGGCGGAGAAGCAAGCACTTACTGTTCAGGTCGAAGAGTAGCGCCTGCAGTTTTTTCTTCCATGATTCTTCGTCAGCAACATGCTTCTCTTCTACCTTCCGGAACTGCGCCAGCTGGAGCATAAGATCCGAGTTGCTCTCCTTCAGCGTCTTCCATTCCAGCTCGAGAGCCTTTCGCTTGGTTGTGGCTGCCGCTTCGGCCTTTTTCTTCTCGGCCACCGCGTTGTCTCTCTCAGTAGCTAGATCAATGGCCCTTTGGAGAGCAGTTCGCAGCTGGACCTGCAATGGTTCCATCTTGGAGAGGTGCCTGTTCTTGAATTCTACCTCAAGGCTTACAATCTGCTGCTGTACCTCAGCAGGCTTGAGGCAGTCGAGATGCTCTTCGACAAACTTCTTATGATCTTCTGTGAAAAGCAAAGCACGGTCAGCAGAGTAGAAAAGATGAAAGCAAGAAGTCAAGCCGAGAAGACATCAACTTACCTTCCAGCCTCTTGATGGTGGTTTGGCCGCTCTCAACAAAGGCGCGGCAGTTGGAGTGCTCCTCGGCCAGGGTCTTAAATTTGCCTGCAGAAAGTAGTCGGTCTAAGCAGAAAGCAATAGCGGGTGTAAACATAAAACGCGGGAACCGCGTAGCGACAAGCTTACTTTCGATCACGGAAAGCTTGAGGGCACTGTCCATGACCTCCTTCTCTGCCGCCTCATCGGACTTGCGCTCCAGTTCCAGGGCCTCGAGACGCCTCCTAGCGATGCTATGGTTCCATAGCAGCCGCCGGTACAGGTTGGTTCTTTTCAGAAGGCAATTCTGAGAGGAAGAAAGAAAAAGAATCAGACAAAGTCGTGAAGATTCAAGCCGAGAAGGCGGCAACTCGGTTGAGTACCCGCCTACTCAGCCAGAATCTCGGGGACTGGGGGATGGATAAGAAGAAGCAGTAGAATAGAAGAGAAGGAAAATGCAACTCGGGACGGATGAGCAAAGCTTACCGCGTAAATCTGTTCAATATCCTCCGCGGCCTTGCGATGGACAAAGAGCTTGGCGGCGAGCGTGCTGGTATTGGACGAGATAGTCATGGGTTTATAACCCATGTCCGCCTTGTTCCAGTCGACGCGCATGTGATCCAGATCGCCCAAAGACGTGCCGTGCCAGTTCGTGTTGCCAAGGACTTCGCTGTCCCACTCAGCATCGATAAATCCAACCCGGTCGACTATCTGCTCGAGGCCCGTGGACGTTACCTCGGTTTCCTGAACCTCGCGCGAGTAGAACGAGACGGATCGGTCTTTATTCCTGGCGGGGGGCTTGGAGTCCACCGGCGCGGCCTGTTTGCCCCTCCTGATAGCAAGTTTCTTCTCGACTGGGGTCAGCGGGATGCTGTGCTGCTGGCTCATCTTCACCATATAAGGTGGGAAGGTGGGTGGATCCGGGAAGCTGGATCCTGCGGCGGTATCAGCAGCCGCGTCAGGTTCACGGATGGTGAGCTGGCCGGGCCTAGCAGTTGGTCTTGGCGGCGGCATCGTGGCAGCACCACGCGTACCGCTACGCGAAGGATTCCTGCGGACAGCGCCCTCTGACTGGCCAGCTGGCTTCTCGGCGGCCTGGCTCCCAGAGGTCTGCTTCTCGGCAGCCTTCTTCTCGGCGGCCTTCTTGTCAACGGCTTCCTGTTTGAGCTTCTTGATAAGCTGCTTGGCCGGAGGGCTGGATGTTGTCTTGGTTTTCTTCGTTGATGGGGAGTTTGGCGCGGTGGAGGAAGTACCCTGCTGAGTAGGCGGCGCCAAGGGCGCGCTACCCGGCGCAGCGTCCGGCTGGGCGCTACCCTGTGCGGCGTCTGGTGGCGCGTCGCTCAGAGGGTATTGCTCCGTCTCATCAATTCTCAACCCGCTGCTCGGCAGCGGGGTCTTGCTGTGTGGCGTCTTGTCCTTCTACCCGCGGCTGGGCCGCGGGGTCGTCTTGCTCAGCAGCCCCTGTCGCTGGCTGCTCTTGGTCCTCTTCTCGCCGCTCAAGGGCGACATCGTCATCATGCTTCTCGGAATCTTGTTCTAAGTTCTCCTCGGCCGTGGTGGCCGGAGGAGAAGGTGGCCTCGCGTCGCGATCAGCGTCCCGCGCTTCCTGATCTGCGCGGGCCTGCTGCTCCTGCTCGGTGTCGTGGGCGTCGCTGTCCATGTACCGAGCATCGTCGGAGTCGTCTCCTTTCACGGGAGAGGACGCACGCGCTCCGTCCTGCGCTGCGGCTTCACTCTCGTCGTCGAGGTCGATGAGATTATCGACATCGATGGCGGATTTTCTCTTAGTCTTGGTGGGCGCGAGAGCGGCGTCAGCGTCCAAGGGTGCTCTGAAGAAAGAAACATGTTCAGAAAAAAGAGAAGGACAGAGGAAATCGAGAAGAAGCAACAAAGTAAGAGAATTGGGAATTTGCGGCAGCAGAGGCGCGTAACTGAGGAGAAAGTACTTACCCTTTACGGGTAGGGATTTTCCGTCCTCCTTTCGTCACGGTTTTCTTGGTCGTCTTCCCGGCCGTCTTCTTCTTCTTGGCGGGAGGCTCCTGAGCACCGCTACCCGTCCGTTTGCGGGTAAGAGGAGCAGCGATCGAGAGCGGCTTGACGACAAGGGCTTCCTCGTTTTCCTCCTCGTCTTCCTCTTCAGCATCAGCGCCACCTGCGAAGTTGGGAAGAAGAAAAAAAGCTTAGAAGCAAGAGGAAATTGGGTAGCGTGACTTGCAACCAGACAGGATGAGCTCAATTACCTTCGTCATCATCCTCGGACCAATCACGGACAGACGCATCTACGTGATGCTTCTCTGTCTGAGCGGCATGAGGGAGGTTGAGCCTGTCCGCGGTCTCGAAGGAGACCTCGTCGTCTTTCTCTCGGTCCTCCGACCAGTTGTCCTCGAAGCGTTCCATGCTCTCAGCGAGCTGGCGAGCAAGGACCTGAAGAATAGAGAAACATCACAAGTTAGTCGAGTAGCATAGAGGCATCCTACTCGGCAAGGCGTGCAAACATAAAGCACATTAAGCCTAAGCAGTGCTACTCTGTGTGCTACTCGGCAAGGCGTGCAAACATAAAGCACATTAAACCTAAGCAATGCTACTCTGTGTGCTACTCGGCAAGGCGTGCAAACATAAAGCACATTAAGCCTAAGCAGTGCTACTCTGTGTGCTACTCGGCAAGGCGTGCAAACATAAAGCACATTAAGCCTAAGCAATGCTACTCTGTGTGCTACTCGGCAAGGCGTGCAAGCATAAAGCACATTAAGCCTAAGCAGTTCTGCTAAGTGCCCTACTCGATGCAGAGTGCAAGTACCAGACGCTGCAAGATAAGAGGGATATCTACTCGGAACATGCATACAGGAGATAGGAAAAGAGATACATACCCGCTCGACTGGCTTCGTACGGCTGTATGGGATGAAGCCATACTGCCAATTGTCTCTGAGGCCAGTGGTCATGATGGACCGCGCGTGAGCGGCGACATCCGCGTTGCTGAGCTCGAACGTGGTCGTCCGAGTACAGTCGCGGGGGCCGCCCATGTAGCACATGGGGTGGACGCGGCGCTGGAGCGGCCGCACCCGCTTGGAGATCCAGCAGGAAATTGGGTCGTCGCTCTTGAGCCCTTCTTCGGCCAGATAGGCGAGGCGCTCGTCCATCTGCTTCAGATTGCTGTCGATGGATGGCTTGGTCCGCCAGTTCTGCCCGGTGGGAGCTCGATTGCTCCAAGGGGGCAGATTGATTCGGTCCTCTACCTTGGCTCCTTTCGTGGCGGGGACGTTCTGCACATACAGGAACGTCCTCTGCCACTTGCGGACGGAATCCAGCCCCTTGATGCGCGGATGGTTGGTTCCAGGGCGCTGCACCATCATGGCGCTGCCGGTCTCCGTTATTCGGCTGCTGGTGTCCGCGCCGTCCTTCTTGCCCTTGCTCTGTTGGCGAAAGAAGAAATACCTGGACCAAGTCTCCGCCGTGGGGCGAACGCCCAGGAAGGCCTCGCATACCACGGCGTGGTACGAGAGGAAGACGATGGCGTTCGGAGGGAGATGGTGCATCTGGAGACCGTAATGGTCGAGGAAGGAACGGAGAAAGTTTGATGCTAGAAGCCCGAATCCTCGCGCGAAGTGCGCGAGGAAGACGACGTGCTCGCCTTCCTGCGGGGCAGGGACGAGCTCATCGTCAGGTTGCCGGCAGCGAACACCGGGAGGAACTCGCCGGGTGTTCACCAGCCATTGGCAGTCCTCGGCGGTGACCTCGGATCCCGCCCAGCCGGCGCGAGCGTTGTCGTCGCGAGCCATGGCGGTGAGGAAGGAATTGGGGAAAGAATCAAGGGTTTGGGGTATGGAGAAGCTCGCGGCGGCGCAGTAAATTGCGCGGCGGCGAGGAGCTCCGCGGCGGCGGAGAAACGACAAGGCAAAGGGGAACTGGTGAGCGGAAGAAGAAGAAGGAGTTGCCGAGGGGGTATTTATACCGCTCCTCGATTTACTGTTACGAGTTGAGGAAGTGGGATCGATCGTGGCAGTATCGTGTGGCGTGGGGTCTGTGGGCCGGTTAGAAACGCACACAGCGCAGAACGCGCGCGTAACGGCCGCATTAGATCCCACGACGAGATCGTGGGCGATTACTGCGCGTGATGGGACGTTACGAGCTGGTGGGCCCACCCCGTGAAAACTGGGCGCGTGGCCTGTCAGTTACCAGGCACCGAGGCGTCGAAGTCGTGTCCGCGTGACACGTGCCCAGTTGCAGCGCGGAAAGCCGGATTGTGCTCTGTCACGTAGAGATTCCGTTTCGAGATTTCACTAAGTCATTTTATTCGGCCGCAGAGAAGAGAAGTGGCCCTACTCGGAAGAGAGGAAACAAGACCAAGGGCTACTCGGGGGTTTTTTACTCGGTATCTCAAAGTTCAAGGGCAAGACTGTCAAGGTTGGTTTTTAAGCTGGCAGGGCCCAGTGAACGAATTCGCAGGGCTCTACCAGCTTCGGGGACTGCTGTCGGGGGGTTACCCCTGAGTAGGGTAAAAGCAAGTGCTAAAGGCATGATCAGAGGGGATGTTTGGCCGAGTAGCCGGCTACCCGGTCTCACACCTGGACAGCCAGAAAGATGAATCAAGAGAGTTATGCTCCTCTGAATAAAAGAGCTGGTCCGAGTAGAAATGGCGGGAACCTACTCG
The DNA here is from genome assembly GCA_028641055.1 of Alopecurus myosuroides. Classification (NCBI taxonomy): domain Eukaryota; kingdom Viridiplantae; phylum Streptophyta; class Magnoliopsida; order Poales; family Poaceae; genus Alopecurus; species Alopecurus myosuroides. Next base: position 291,537,872 of record CM054061.1, read on the forward strand.
GGCCAGAAGTCAAAGGAGCCGTTCTGACACCGAATCCCGCGTATCCCGGGTCCGTACTTGGCACTGTTCACAGCACTGTTCATCTGGGGACGGCGTGCCTGACAGCGACAGTGTGTCAGCAGGGCGTCGCAGGATAGGGGGACCTACCCTGTGTTCGCCACAGTGATAACAGACTGAACACTTGGTTTTGCCCAACGACTTTCCGCACCGGGACAAATCTAGGAGCCAAAGCTGTCAGCGGGAACTCGGAAGAAGGACGGTGTGCACACAATGTCGACACCTGTTTGTATTTGGCTGTATCCGGCTGGGCACCGAGTATATAAGGTGCCCTGCCCCCTCCTGCGCGAGGGATGCTGACCTAGAGCGATCATTACGTAGAGATTCTTGACCTAGTTCGTCCCACAGAGAGAAGAGTGGCTACTCGGTAGCAAGATCCATTGTATTGTGGCTACTCGGTGAGACATCAAAATACAGAAAGAAAGGCAGGAGTAGGGGTTTTACCTCCTCACGAGGGCCCTGAACCTGGGTAGATCGTGTTGTTTGCAGTGCTAGTTTCATCCTTCATGCGTCTACTCGTCGCGTGATCCCTCCCCGAGCGCCTCCAGCGTCCTTCGTCCCCACATCTTTAGCCATCCTATGGCATCTGCCGTGACACCACCACGACACCCACACTTATAGAGTCTATGACAAAGCCTCACGGATTGTCATAGAATCTTGTAGTGTGGTTTTCGAGGAAAATGATGGCTCCCAAGTGGCGCAATTCCATGTTTCTAATGTATATGTTGAAATACCTCAAGAAGCCATAGGAAGGATGGGTGTGGGATTTTTCCGCCCCATTGGGGGACACCTTATGGCGACTCGAGAAGGACTATGCTCTACTCAAGTGGAGCCCTCCTCTACAATAGAAGAACAAGCCAAGGAGCCAACTAGTACACCTAACCAAGAACATGTTCAAGACCCTCCTCTCATTGACCAAGTAACTCCGCAAGTCGTACCCACTCCTCTCACTAATGCGAGTCAAGGTCAATGCCAAGATCAACCATCATCTTCATCATATCCTCAAGTTGAAGCAAGTGTTGAAGATATTGTTGATGATGATGATGATGATCAAGGCCAAGTTGGTCAAGATGGGGACCCAAATGATCAAGATGATCAAGTGATCCCTCCTCGCAATAATGAGGAGATCAAAGCCCGTCGTGTCAAAAGGATAAGAAGATCTTTGAAGCAAATTGATGCCCAAGACAAAAAGGTCTTGGAAGATGTTCAAACTCAAAGATCCAAAAGAAGGCAATTGGCACATTTTTGTGAGCGTCAAGCTCATATCTCTATGGTGGAGCCTAAGAAAGTGTATGAAGCTCTTGAGGACTCCGATTGGGTTGAAGCTATGCATGATGAGCTCAATAACTTTGAGCGCAACAAAGTTTGGAGATTGGTTGAGAAGCCCAAAGATTGCCACAATGTTATTGGCACTAAGTGGATTTTCAAGAACAAGCAAGATGAGCATGGCATTGTCATTAGGAACAAGGCAAGATTGGTTGCTCAAGGTTACACTCAAGTTTAAGGCATTGACTTTGATGAAACCTACGCACCCGTGGCTCGCCTTGAGTCCATCTGTATCCTCCTTGCTTCTGAATCCTCTCATAATTTCAAATTGCAACAAATGGATGTGAAAAGTGCTTTCTTAAATGGTCCACTAAAAGAGGAGGTATATGTTACGCAACCTCCGGGGTTCGAGAATCTCAACTTTCCTAACCACGTTTACAAACTTGACAAGGCTCTCTATGGTCTCAAACAAGCACATCGTGCTTGGTATGAGCACCTTAGGGAGTTGTTAGATGATCGTGGTTTCGAAGTTGGGAAGATTGACCCCACTCTCTTTACCAAGAGAGTAAAGGGAGAGCTTTTCATATGCCAACTATATGTGGACGATATCATCTTTGGCTCAACTAACCAAGCTTTCAATAATGATTTCTCTAAGCTTATGACTGACAGGTTTGAGATGTCCATGATGGGAGAGCTTAAATTCTTCCTTGGCTTTGAGATCAAGCAATTGGCTCGTGGGACCTTCATTTCTCAAGCCAAGTATACCCAAGATATGATCAAGAGGTTTAATTTCCAAGATGTTAAGATCAAGACATCTCCTATGCAAGTCAAGTGCCACCTATCTCGTAATCCAAAAGGGAGTAAGGATGTGGATCAAAAGTTGTATCGTTCTATGATTGGTTCTTTGCTCTATCTTTGTGCATCTAGGCCCGATATCGTTTTGAGTGTAGGTGTGTGTGCAAGGTATCAAGCGGCTCCTAAGGATAGCCATTTAATGGCGGTCCATAGGATCTTTCGTTATTTGGTTCATACCCCAAGATATGGTTTGTGGTACCCAAAGGGGGCACAATTTTCTCTCAATGGCTACACGGATTCCGATTGGGCGGGTGATCAAGATGATAGGAAGTTTACTTCCGGGGCTTGCCAATTTCTTGGTAGGTCCCTAGTGAGTTGGTCCTCCAAGAAGCAAAATTGCATATCACTCTCCACTGCTGAAGCCGAGTATGTTGCTGCCGCAAGTGCATGCACTCAATTGTTATGCATGAGGCAAACTCTCAAGGAATATGGAGTTCATTTGGATAAGGTGCCTCTTTTGTGTGACAATGAAAGTGCCATCAAAATTGCATACAATCCGGTACAACACACAAGGACCAAACACATTGAGATTCGCCATAACTTCATCCGAGACCATGTGGCAAGAAGGGATATTGCACTATTTTATGTGCCCACCAAGGACAATCTCGCGGATATTTTCACGAAGCCACTTGATGATGCAAGATTCTTGTTCTTGAGGAATGAACTAAATGTGATTGATTCAAGGAGCTTGACTTGAAGATCTTGCACACACCCCTATAGATGAAACATGTTTGAGCTTAGATGTAGGCATGGACATAGGGGGAGTGTTATCCTAACACATTGGGTTCTCCCTCCCCCCATTATGCCCATAGCAAATATTCATTGCAATCTCTCTTTTTCTAATGTTGAATTGTGAGCTTCAATGTTGAGTAATGGCAATGCACCCAAGATACATCTTCGCGGTGGCATACCATGAACTCTTACATGGTGGCTTAGGCCACCAACCTCTTCCTATTCGAAGAGTTGGATCTTAGTTGGGTTTTATTTGATATTTCATTGCATTTCTTGTTTTTCCCTCTAAGTGTTCTTTCGTAGGAAAATCCCACTCAATTGGTCTTATGTTTGTTTGGTTCTTACTTTTGAGAGGGATAAGTACTACTATCAGTTTGGTGTTTCTAAACCTAAGCCATTCTATCACAAAGCCATCTTCTTCTAGCACTTGTGTCGTCTGTTGAAACGAGGAAATTTCGAATTAGTAGGCAGCCGGAATTTCCGGTCCAGTTTTGGACCGGAATATTCGGTTCAAACTTGAACCGGAATATCCGGTTCGGCGAAAGTGACTTATCCAGGAGACGAACGGGGAAGAGGCAGTTCGTGCCTTTTCTTCCCCAACTCCTCTACTCCACCCCCAAACGCCGCCGCACCGATTCTTGGCCTCCCGGGCCGATTCCTACACGGGATCTTCAAGCTTTGGCTCAGATCTGCTTCCCCTCGTCCTTGGGAGCGTTTCCATCCAAGCATCATTGTCCATGGATACCGGTAAAGTTCAATCTCGTTGAATCTTGGTGCTATAACCATACCACTCCATGGATATGAGTTTTTGTTGTCAATGCTTGGTAGAAATTGTTCCCTAGGGTACCCATTGCATGCTAGTTACAATAGATTAGATTCACTTGTCACCGATCTACTTTTGAACTCTAGATTGAGATTGTTTGTGTGTTGTTTTCGCAGTACCGTAATATCCGGTCCACGATTGAACCGGAATATCCGGTTCAGTTCTGAACCGGAATATCCGGCTTTTTCCTGTAACTTTCAAGAACAGCTCACAAATAATCCTTGCTAGATTTCAACCTAGATCACTACCTGGAATCTTCTCTATTGTTTGAATGCTTGCTTTTCATCCGTTGCTTGACATAAGTGCACTCATCCCTATTGCTATCCTTCTATTGTCTTGTTTCACAGGTGGTGGTACTGACAAGCGTGCTAGCAAGCGCCCCAAGCAGGTTTCTATTAAACCCAATAGGAAGGCTCGGCCCAACTATAAGACCGACATCTCTGTCCCGGATTTCTCTATGCTCAGGAAGAAGGATGTCTACCTCGCTCCTCGCGTTGCTAATTGTGATCCTCGGTTCTAGAACTTGGAGCAGACATACATTTATGCTGATATCTACTGTGACTTCCGTTTCCCTATCCGCGAGATGCACCCCTTTGACTTTTCTGCTATCAAGGAGAAGGAGGAGTTTTATGATGCCGCTAGTACTGTTGAGAGGTTCGGGCTTGTGAAGCTCATGGAGACCAAGTGCAACTACAACACCCAGCTCATCTTGCAGTTTATGTCTACTTTGGTGTTCAGTAATGATCAGGTGTGCTGTCTCAAGTGGATGACTGAGACCACTCCTTGTGAGGTTTCCTTTCCCAGATTTGCTCGTCTTCTTGGGTACTCTTACAGCCCTCATCCTCCTGTTGCTCGCCGTGTGCATGGGGTGGATAGACCTCGGAGGGAGAGGTACATGGCTGAGTTATATGCTCCTGGATTCACTGTTGGGGGCAATGAGGGACTTCTTCCCCTCTATGATCAGCTGGTGCGTATCTTCAGATCTTTCCTGGTGCCAAGTGGAGGTAATAATGATGCGCTCACCACTCCTATATGAACCTTCTGATTCTGGCTAAGGAGTGCATGGCTGATGAGGATCCGACTGCTTCGTACTCTGTGGATGTTATGGACATCATATTTCACGAGCTGTACACTGCTATGGTTGGTGGAAACACCATCCCCTATGGTCCTTATATCATGATGCTCATCAAGCATGCGATGCAGAGGGAGTTTGAGGAGCTACCTATGGTTGAGCACAAGGTCAAGAAGCTGTACATCAAGAGGAAGAAGAAGACCACTCCTCCTGCTCAGGATGCTACTTTTGAGGGTGGTTCCTCTATGGGAGGTCCCTCCACTGGTACTCATCCTGCGTCCACTCCTGGTTCTAGCACTTTGCGCCATGTCAAGAAGCTGTCCTGGTTTCAGCGCAATGTGCTCTGCATGAAGGTGGACATCCACAAGGAGCAGTATAGAGCCTATTGCAGAGACACAGCCATGGCTAGCACCCAGAGTCAGATTCTTCACCACGTGAGTGGTGCTACTGGTGCTCTGCCTACTCCTCTTGTTGCTCAGTCCTACACTGCTTGGTCTGCTGAGGATAGCACTCCTTGGGAGCGCATTGAGGAGGCTCTCCGGGTTACTCAGGCTTCTACCTCCGGGGCTGCTTATGATGATGAGGAGGATGATGACGAGGCCACTGATGATGAGCATGAGGCACAGGGAGAGTCCAAGACGTCTGCTGGCGAGTCTTCTGAGCACTCTGATGCTTAGACCGTGTTTGGGACGTTAGTTTAGTTATTTCTCTCCTTTTTGGTGTCTCGATAACAAAGGGGGAGAAGTAGCTACTAGACTACGGGATTTGCATGGGTTCGGGCACAAGCGTATGCTTTTATCATTTCTTGAGAGCTTGTGTCCTTTTAGTTTCTTCGTTTTCGTGAACCTTTTGTCTCGTTTAAAACTATGTGTGTGTTATTGTGTGTGGGACTTGGTTGGTTATGTTGGATATTATCATGGATTATCTATGTTAGTGGATATATGGTTATCTATCTTATATAATGAGGATATTATCTATTGTTGTGCTTGGTTATTCTTGGTTATATTATCTTTGCACAAGGTATATACTTCTATCTTATCCTCATCATATTTGTGATATTGTTACTTTGGTATGTTTGCTACTAGTTGGAAATTACTCCCCGTATATTATTGCATCTATTTGCATTTGAGGCAAACAAAAGATATGCATAGAGATAGGGGGAGACATTTCCATTTTGTTTCAAACATGTTCTTGTCAAGGTTTTATTGCAAATCTTAGTATTGTCATCTAACACCAAAAAGGGGGAGATTGAAAGTGCATTTCGTTTTCCCGATGTTTTGTGTGTTAGTTAACAATACTAAGTACACTATTTATCGAGGTGTTCGAGCGTGCATGTGTTATACTTATCATCGGCATCGATCACCGAAAAGTCGGTGAAGTTTGGCCTGAGAGATTTGGGACAGAACCCAACCGGATTATTTGGAACCGGATTATTCGGAGGAGCCGGATATTCCGGTCTGGAAAATTCTGGACCAGTTTCCTCACAGAGATGAGCCGGATTATTTGGAACCGGATTATTCGGAGGAGCCGGATATTCTGGTCTGGGAAATTCTGGATCTTTTTCTGGACAGAGATGAGCCGGATTATTTGATCCGGATTATTCATCTCGGACCGGATATTCCGTTTGTTGGTGATGTTTCTCGAAAATGGCTAAGGACTGGAAGATTTGCTCACAGCAGTGAGCCGGATTATTCGTACCGGATTATTCCGGCGGAGCCGGAATATCCGGTACAGTTGTCTGCGCCTCACAGCAACGAGCCGGATTATTTGAACCGGATTATTCCGGGGCATCCGGATAATCCGGTTCAAGTCAACTAGATTTCGTGAAGAGAAGCTGACCGGATATTCCGGTCCCAAACTCCTGCACAACGACTAGTTGTGAGGAGGGGCTATAAATACCCCTCCTCTTCTTCCCCAAGATCTAGTTCTTCCCCTTAGCATTTATGAGCATTTAAGAACTCACCAAATCCCTCATAACTCCCAATCCCTCCACCCAATCTTGAAGATCTTTGAAGGATTGAAGGAGAAGGCCCCGATCTACATCTTCACTGAGCCGTTCTTCATTTCCCCCTCTCTAGCTTGAGGGATCTAGCCTAGGGTTTCCTCTTGTGGAGAACCTAGGCATCTTGATACTTGTTGGTGATTCAAGAAGAGTTGGGAGCCCCCAATTAAGTTGTGGGTGTTTGCCCCAAGTGTTTGTAAAGGATTCGATCCCCGCCTCAAAGGGGTTCAATAGTGAGAGGTGAACTAGGCCTTCGTGGCGGAAGTTCATCGGAGAATAGGGTGAGGCCTTTGTGGCGAGCTCACACCCCTCCAACGAGACGTACTCCCTTAACAAGGAGGAACTCGGAAATACATCGTGTCTCCGTATGCTTCACTTTGGTTGTCTCGTTCCCTCACTCTCTTTACTTATTGCTTGCATTGTGTTTATCATTATCGTTGTCATATAGGTAAATTCACCATAGCCGCACTATCTAGAGAATTTACCTTCTTGTCAAGCCAAATTGTAAGAGAAAAATTAAAATTGGTCGTAGCACCTATTCACCCCCCCCCCTCTAGGTGCCCATACTTTACTTTCACGATCGCGATCGTGACTGCCTCGACTACGCCTACGCCCTCGACAACAACCTCGACTACGACCTCTCCGCATCGCCAGCTCCCTGGACGCTGGTCCTTTCTGCAAGCCTTGCTGTCGCCCGTCCTCGACATGGCGGCGCCGCAGCGGCAGGGGCAAGCGGTGCAGCGGCCCCCGAGTACCGTTCCAGGAGGTAGGGGACGCGGCGCCGGGCGCGGTGCGCCGGCAGGGGTGGGCAGGCCAACGGGGGGCCGCCGTTCTTCGCCCCGGTGCAGCCAGGTGTGGCTTCCAACCCGCGGCCGGTGCTCCCGCAACCGGGGACGGTTGATGCGGCGGGGGCTGCTTCGTCGCAAGGCGTGGCGCCGATGGCCATGGGACAACCCGTGGTGGTGGCAGGTGCGGCTCCTGTTGCCGTGGCGCCGGTGATGCCCGGAACGGGGGCTGTTCCTGCGGGTCAGTTTGCGGTTGGGACGGTGGCGGTGGGGGGAGCGGGGAAGCGCAAGAACAAGAAGAAGAAGGTGAATCCCGCAGCTGCGGGTTCTGCAACCTCGCAGGTGGTGGCGGTAGCATCAACTCCCACGGTTGAACAGCAGGCGCTAGTCGCCGCTGGACCCGGGAAGGTTGACGTTGCCGCGGCTCCGGTGAGGAAGACACGCTGTTGGAAATGCGAGGTTGATACACATGCCACAAGAGATTTCCCAGTGGATCATTACTGTTATGTCTGTGATTCCAAGAAGCATCCCATGAAGAAGTGTCCCACTCTCAGGCTTCCAAAACCGGCAGTGTTTATTGGGGGCGTCGGTAGCAAACACACGATGTTCTCTCAATTCCCCGATGATCTCTTCCAGGAGGTGGATGCATCTAGTGGGCCTGTCGCGCTGGTTACGGTGGTTGGCACCGCCGCTACGGCAAAACAGGTTGAGGTGACGGTGGCTCGTATGTGTTCCACTCCAAGGTGGAAGTGGGAAGTGCTGCCTGCTGGTGAAAACCGGTACAAGGTTGTGTTCCCGTCGCAGGCTGAGTTGGAGAGGTTCGATGGGATGGATTTTGGGGTCCCATCACAGTCTACTAGGCTTTTGTTCAGCAAGTGGGTGGCAGAAGACGTTGATCCAAAGCTTGAGTTCGAACAGTCTTGGGTTCATGTGGAGGGGGTTCCGAATCCTTTGCGACACTTCCTAGGTCTGTGGGCGGTTGGTTCTCTCATCGGCATTACTTTGGACGTGGATCTGTTGGCTCTACGTCGTAGAGGTATCGTTCGTTTGAGGATGGCGCTGTCTGACGATGAGGTGTTCAATAAGGTGGATGAGATTGGTCCGTACACAAACACGGATGGTGTGCTACGGCTGAAAGGCTATGGGTTCACTTTCCGTCCAGAGCCTGAGGATTATGTACCAGAACCAGATTTTGTGCCTTACGTGTGGGACCTGAAAGTGCCGTCGGAGTCTTCTTCTCGAGGTGTGCAGGATTGTCGTGGGATAATCACGGCAGACGTTACCAGGGGTAACTGATCTTGGGGCAAGACGACACAGGCGTTTGGGAGAGGGTTTAGCTCAGAGGAAAACATGGTGCAATTCGATCTGGTAGCCGGCAATCAAAGTCGCCGAGTCTCCGATCTTGATACAACAACTCAACTCTGGGATTACACTAGATGCTCGATATCAAGCGATATTGCTAGGGTTCTTAGATTTCTGTCTAAACTAGGCCTGGGGGTCGGTTTATAAAGCACCCGTACCCCCTAGCTCACCCTCCAAGGCGCACCCTGGATCCTACCCGGACACGGCGCACAAACCCTAACTTTCCTTTACAGTAACCCACAATCCGGGTTACCAGGCCTACAAGTTTGGGCCCTCCACTAGTTTCCTTATCCTTAGCTGGATCCTGCGCAGCGTCCTTTGGGCCGGGTTACTCCATGGGAGTTTGGCCTACCGGGTTATCATCCCCCCATCAGTAGTCCCCAGAATAGCCTGGGCTTAATGGATCCTCCTTGAAGCGCTCGCTATTCCCTGCAAAGATATCTAACACACATGCATAGGGAGGCCGGGTTAAGATGCTTCAATATTCAGTTAGGCCTTACTCCATGGCGGCAATGTAGTAACCCGGGTTTTTCCTCCAAACACTTTGGTTTAATTTTCCCGGTCCAAACCCTAATAAAAATGCCAAGATCCCTATACTCGATAATCGATCCTGATATCACGGAGTGAATCTCCTTCTTCCTCTTGTCCAGATGCTTTGCCCAATACTTGGCGCATATCTTGCAGAATCCCCGTGGATAACCATCACCCCACGATTTCCGGCTTCTGGCCGTTGAGATAGAACCACCCTCGCCTTATAAATAGTACTCAGAGGGTAACCCCAAACCCATTACTACGCCTCAGCTTCCCCTTTCCTTCATCGCTCCGTACACCCTCGCAGCGCCACCGCAAGGAGCTTGCGCTCGCCACCGAAGCCTAGCCGCCGCCGGCCGCGCTCGCCCTCGAGCCATCTCGTGCCGCCGCCGTGCTAGACCGTCGCACCTTCGTTCCCCGCGCCAAGAGCCGCAAAGGGGCATTCGAGCCACGCCGCTCGCCGCCGTCGCGCTAGACTCCAATCTCTCCGGTAAGCCTCTTGCAGCCGTTTAATTTAGCCCCGCAATTTTTCAATTTATCCAGGATCGGATCTAGGTCAACCCGTGAGTCTTTTTTCCGATTGCATCAAGCTAGATCGATTCGATGCTCGCCAACTCCTTTAACCACCTGCTAGATAGTTACAACTCATCCTCCTACCCTTGCTAACCACCAAATCTTCTGTAAAATCGCTCACAAACTTTCCTACCTAGATCCATTCCTCCTTGATTTTCCGCTTATCGCGTTAACACCCGGAAAATCCTCCTTTTCCAGCTATTTTGCTTGCGGTATACACATGGGCAACCATCCATCTTCCTCAAATGCTTTTCCATACGTAAGTGACCAATAATTTCCACAATTGTACTTAACACCCGGATACCTTGTAGTCTCCACTTCATAGCGTGATACCCGGATAATTCTTAGCTTCATACTTTCTTGTTACCTTATACTCGGATAATCCAACACTTCCGAGTCTTATTTCCTATGCCTCTTTTTCTTGTGTTTTGCAGGTTGATCCCATGGCTCCCAAACGACAAGGAAAACAGCCGACTCAAGCAAGGACTACCCAAACCATATCCGCCAATTGGGGGCGTTCCACAACTACAAAGGCCAAGTTGGACGGGCTAGCCGAATTAGGAATTCTCCCTTCTCAGAAGGACATTCACTGGAGGGCGCCGGGCAACGAGACCCGGCCCACACCTGCTGATAACGAGGTAATCTGCTTCGTAGAGCACGTGACCCGGGGATTCCGTCCTCCGGGTCACCCTTTCTTCAGGGAGGTCTTAAGCCATTATGGCCTCCGGGTATTCGACATAGGGCCTAACTCTATGTTGAATATTACCCACTTCATCGTTCTATCCGAGTCGTACTTGTGCATGCCGCCAAGTTTGACTCTCTTCATCGAACTATTCCAGTGTAAGCCGTGCCGCGAAAGTGGTGACGGAGCACTTCTTACTTGTGGCGGGGTATCCATCCAACGCCGCAAGAATTCACTGATGCCAACCCTCAATTTAAACTCCCACGTCAAACATTGGCAGCTGTCTTTCTTTTATTGCCACGATACCTCCCCAGACGGCGAAAAGAAACTGCCGGGTTACTCGGAAAGCCTCCTTGAACCTTCCGAGTCTTTCAACGCCTTTGCACCAGACTCGGACAGGGAGGCGATCCTTCCCGCATTAGCCAAGATAGCCATCCTCTCAGCCCAAGGCCTCCTCGGGCTAAATTTAGTAAAAACATGGGTTGATTTTCGGATCCAACCCAACTCCATTCGCACTAAATTGATGTGCGAGTATTCGGGGCACACCACAGATGCACTCAGATACTCCACCAAGAGCTTTGCGACCGGCGATACCAACAAGACCATCAAGGGCTTCTTAACAGAGAAGCTGGAGGTGATAAAGGGCATCACCGGGTTACCCCCGTTTACTCGGGAGAACCCGGCTCCGGCGGTAATACCCGATATTCACAACTTATTTCCACATTTTGACTTGATACAGCTTCTAACCCTTAGTCTCATTCTTTTGTCCTAGGCTGATGACCCTTTCTGGAGAGTTGAACCCTCCCCCCCCCTCCAGAGATCCGGAAGAAGAGGACGATCCGGCTGATGGTAGTGAAGGTATTCACACAAAATTTGTATATCTTTACTTGTATTATTTTCCTCCCATTTACCTTTTTTCCAACGAACACACATCCGGTTCGCAGGGCTGGAGGACGAAGGTGAGACCAACGAGGATGACCCGGAGGCAACCGAGTCTGACCAAGAAGCAACAGTTGGAGGCAAGAGGAAGGCCAGGGGGGCAGTGTCCAAGGTTCCTTTTTCCTCATTATCCTCTGAACCTTACTCCTTTGACGCCCTGCGACGACTTAACCATCAATTATCAAATTCGTCGTGCTTGAAGGATTCTTTCCTAGCCAAACGCAGAGTAACTCGGAGCTCCCCGGGTGAAGATCCCCTTAACCCGGGCATCTCTACTACCTCGGTCCCTCGTGCCAGCGCTCCTCCGTCTCGTCCTTCCGACTCTCCTCAACGCCATCCTTCTCCTAACCATCCACGTGCCGGGAAATTCCGGGTTCCATTAGTGGTCCCTGTGACGACCTCATCTGCTTCTAGCGGCGAGCTCCCGCCGGACTACACCGTGAATGCCGGGTAAGTTTTTGCTACCTGATTTCCTTTTACATCTGACAAATTTCCACTCAAGCCACTGTCATCACTAATAACTGCCTTTTCTCATCTTTCTTTCAGCACTCAAGTCACCGTCAGTGACCCGGAAAACGTGGAAACAGATAACCATCGGGTGGAGAAGCCGACTGATAACGCAGACACCGCGACTGGCGGTGATGCGGCGAATAACCAGGAACAAGGCCCTCTGAACAATCCGCTTCCCCGAACCGCCGGATCTCCTTCCTCATCGGAACCAGTAGACGAGGAGATCGAGGTTCTAGATACAAGGATGGGTTCTCCCAACCCGGGTACTCAAACTGTCCGGGTCTCGACTCCAAGGGCGGGGAGAGCCCCCCCACCGGGTGACCAAGCTGCCGGCTCTTCCGGTACTCGACCCGAGGAACTGACGTTTGCCCAGATGCTGGAAACCCTGCGCACTTTAAGGGCTAACGAAGAAAACATCTTGGGGGCTTTAATAGCCAAACACGAGGTAAATCCGACTAATGTTGCTTGTGCCCTTGTCCAGTCCCCAAGTTCCGAGTGAATGGATTCATAATTTGCTTGGGACTTTATTATACAAGCGACTGATAACTTGCTCCTCTACCCGACTGATCCTTGTTTGCATGCATGCAGTATTTCGTGACTCAATCGGAGGAGAAACTGGCAGACGCCACCAAGCTCATCGAAAAGGAGGTAGCTTTGCGTGAAGCAGCCGAAGCTGAGGCCAGGAGGAATAGGCTGATAATGAGGAAATATAGGAAAAGGGCTCACAAAGCAGAAGATGATCTAACAAGCCTTTCCGTCCAAATATCAGACACATATCGTGCTTTACTTGGTACGTTTCCTCCTCCGAGTTTACCCTTTTGATAGGTAGCAACGATTTTCCCGACTTACGTTTCCATTTCTTCAGGCCCGGATGAAACCATGCCGGAAGAGGATGACATCGCCAAGCTGAAAACCATGAAGAGTGTTCTCCGGCAGCTATGTGCCGGAACCAAATGGATCCTTCAGGAATTACGGTGGCCGGGTAAAGGACATGTTGATCTGAAGAGGATGCTGGATGCCTTCTCCACTATTCCTGAGTGGATTTGGCACTGGAAACGCTCGTCTTGCCGGGTTGGAGTGACCCGAGGGCTTGCACTCGCCAAGGCTTATTTCCCCAAGCTCGAGCTAGTGAAGCTTATGGGCGGCTTCCCAGAGTTCAAGCTTGATGGATCCAAGTTCTCAGTGAAGGACTTTCAGGCCGTCCAGAAGGAGGTTCGTTACCCGGCCAGCGTGATTGCACACGACCTGGATGTTAATATCCTTGTTCCAGCATATGATGCTGTCGGTGAAGCAATTAAGTCGGATCTTCCCGAGCCGTATGATATGCTGGCTCGGTGGAAGGAGGAAGCTACTGCGTTGAGGGCGGAGGCTGCGAAGAAGCAAGCTGAAGCCGGCTCTGCCCCCGCTACCTCAACACCAGTCGTTCCACCTCCTGCACGGGCTGGTACCGCTGATCCGGGTGCTGCTGCTACCACCAATGATGGCAAGGGCAAGGCCAAGATGAACGCCGAGTGATATCTGATCTCTAATGCCTCTTCTTATGCACCGGTCGGTCAACATGTTGTTTAAACAGTTATATTTTGGGTGGTGCGCCTGTGCACCTTTTTCGCCGAGATTTTGTAATGCACGCTAAGGTCTTGATATACTCTATGCCTCTTCCGGCCTTTTTAAGTTTATCCATTATTGAGCTCATCTGTTCTCGATATCCGGCTTTCTTTATTGTTCCTTTTGTGAAAACTCGATTTCCGGGTCTCATGGGTATTGACAAGCGGATTTGCTTCTAAGTCCCCAAGTCCCCAAGACTCGGATATTTGGGTTTTTGGAATTCTACAAGTAAGCAATTTTTTCTCTTTTCAAGATTTCAAGTCACCCGGACCCGGATCTCCAAGTCTAGGACACTTGATCTTGAAAGGGGAACGACCTGCCTACTGCTAAATTCACAAAGATCCCTGAGTTGTTTCACATAGGATTTGAAGCTATGCTTAATAATCGTTGAGTTTCCAGCTGTTTAGCCTTGTACTCTGCATAACTTGTGGTTTAGATGACCCTTTTGACTATCTTGTACTGTAAGCCGGCTTTCGCGTGGATACCATGTTGTTACATCCATACGAAAACGCAGCCAGTCAAGCCCCGTCGGGTTTCGTGACTGACTGTAATCGTAAGCGAACAAATCATGCCACTTTAATGCGAGTCACATCGAGCTTAAGTAAGAATAGCCAAGGAATTTGGACTTCTTTGTCCGGTTATAAGATTGTAGCCGTACTCGTTTGCAAGTAATCGGCCCTTATAACTCATAGGCATCATGACCGGGTCTTTGAGTTTGTAACTGTGCTATTCAAGCGACCAGCCCCCAAGACCTAGATATACGCATCATACTGAGAGTACATAACCTGATTAGAACCATCTCTTTTCTTGATAATCGCCTCTTTACTTGATATGAAAAATCTAGGTCAGCAAGCCGCCTCATTAAAAACCCGTCCAGTCCCCAAAGGTACCCTGGATAGGAAAAGAGTACTTCTGAAAACCTGCTGCCTATTACATCGTTCAATTCCATATGCCAATACAATTTTTGCTAAGTATAATATGGACGTAGCTGAGCCACGTTCCACGGTCTGTCTCTTTCTTGCATAGATGAAGTGGTGTGAGCAGTGTCATTAACTGTGGTCGACTCTTCCCTTGCATCTATCAAGTAGTATGACCCATTATGCAAATTCCGGCTTATGATAAACGGTCCTTCCCAGGGTGGTGATAACTTGTGCTTTCCTTCGTTTGACTGTACCAGGCGCAAAACCAGGTCTCCTTCCTGGAAGACCCGGGTTTTCACGTGCCGGCTATGATACCTTCGTAAATCCTGCTGATATATGGCTGATCTTTCCAGGGCTTGTTCCCTTTGCTCTTCTAACATATCCACGGCGTCTTGCCGGGTCTTTTCATTCTCCACTTCGACGTATGCTGACACTCGTGGTGAATCATGGATAATATCACTCGGTAGTACTGCCTCCGCGCCATAGACCATGAAGAAGGGTGTCATCTGAGTAGATCTATTAGGCGTAGTATTGATGCCCCAAACCACAGAAGGGAGTTCTTCGACCCATGCGCCAGCTGCCCTGATACAGGGGACTCGTAATCGTGGTTTTAGCCCGCGAAGCAATTCTTGATTTGCCCTCTCCACTTGTCCGTTGGCTTGCGGATGAGCTACTGACGCGACGTCAAGTCGGATTCCATTGCTGCCACAGAACTTCTCCATCTCACCAAGGGACATGTTGGTTCCATTGTCGGTAATTATGCTGTGGGGATACCCGAACCGGTAGATAATCCTCTTCAGGAACTTGACTGTTGTGGCTGATTCGCAATTAGTAACTGGAATAACCTCAACCCACTTGGTAAACTTATCAATAGCCACCAAAAGATGTGTCTTCTTGCATGGTGACATATGAAAGGGGCCAACCATGTCCATACCCCATACAGCGAACGGCCAAGTTAACGGGATGGTCCGTAACTCCATAGCCGGCACATGGGTTTGGAGAGCGTACCTTTGACATCCGTCACACCTTGCTACCAATCGCTCCGCATCTGCTAGAGCCGTGAGCCAGAAAAATCCGTGTCGATAAGCTTTAGCCACGAGAGATCTTGTGGATGCGTGATGTCCACAGTCGCCTTCATGTATTTCCTTGAGAATCTGTCGGCCTTCCTCTAGTGCCACGCAGCGCAGGAAGACCCCCGTGGCGCTTCTCTTATATAACTCCCCATTAATAATAGAATATCCCTTTGCTCGTCGCAAAATTTGCCTTGCTAATACCTCCTGCTGCGGCAACTCGCCTCGTGATAGGTAAGCCAAAAAAGGTTTTGTCCATTCGGGAACAGTACGTACGGTTGCCACAAGTCCTGAATCCGGGTCTTGGTTTGCCAATTCCTCCTCTGACTCGGTTTTAACTGATGGTCGCCATAATTCATCCAGGAAAACGTTAGGTGGAACCGGCTCTCTGCGCGAGCCGAGTCTAGCGAGCGCGTCGGCTGCCTCATTCTTTCTTCTGTCTATATGCTCCACCTCATACCCGGAAAAACATCCTGCAACCCTATCAACTTCCCTGCGGTATGCTGCCATAGTTGCGTCCTTTCTATCCCAAGTTCCTGACACCTGCTGCACTACGAGGTCCGAATCTCCGAAGCACCGTATCCTCTTGACGTTCATCTCCTTAGCTGCCCTTAGGCCGTGCAATAGGGCCTCATACTCGGCCACATTGTTGGAACAGTCGAAGTGGATTTGTAGTACGTAACTTAGTTTATCTCCTTTGGGTGACGTTAGCACCACCCCAGCTCCTGATCCCTCGTATTGCTTAGATCCATCGAAGTGCATGATCCATGATTCGGAATTCGGAACCGTTGTAGTCATGCCTGTATGTGTCCAGTCGTTAACGAAATCAATTAAAGCTTGAGATTTGATTGCTGACCTGGGTTCGTAGTTGATGTGATAATCCCCCATTTCTATCGCCCATTTGGCTATTCTTCCCGTCGCGTCCGAGTTTCTGATGATATCCGACATTGGTATTGAACTAACCACTGTTATGGGGTGTTCTTGGAAATACGGCTTCAATTTCCGGCTAGCCATAAAGACCCCGAACACCAACTTCTGCCAATGTGGATAGCGCTGCTTTGCTTCTGATAATACCTCGCTGACGTAATAAACCGGTCTCTGAACCGGGTAACCTTTCCCATCCTCTTTGCGCTCTACAACAACTACTGCGCTGACGGCTCGGGGGCCAGCTGCCACGTATAGCAACATAGGCTCTTTAGGACCCGGCGCCGCTAGTACTGGTGCTTCAGATAACTGCTTCTTTAGTGCCTCAAACGCCTCATCCGCCTCTTGATCCCACACGAATTTATCTGATTTCCGCAAGAGCCGGTACAAGGGTATTGCCTTTTCTCCGAGTCTGGATATGAATCGGCTCAAGGCTGCTACGCAGCCCGTGAGCTTTTGAACATGCTTCAAATTTTCCGGTTTTTTCAGACTCTGGATGGCCTTGATTTTATCCGGGTTTGCCTCGATTGCTCTCTCGGAAACTATAAAGCCGAGTAATTTCCCGGCTGGAACTCCGAACACGCACTTTGTCGGGTTAAGCTTCATCTGGTACCTCCTCAAGTTTTTGAACGTCTCCTTTAGATCATCGATAAACGTCTCCGCCTTCCTGGTCTTGATGACCACATCATCCACATAGGCATGGACGTTGCGTCCGATTTGGTCCTCGAAGCACTTTTGAATACACCGTTGGTAAGTTGCACCGGCGTTCTTCAATCCAAACGTCATAGTTTTATAACAGAAGGCCCCAAAAGGGGTTATGAATGATGTTTTCTCCCAATCCTCCCTCTTGAGCTTAATCTGATGATACCCGGAATATGCGTCCAGGAAGCATAACAGGTCGCTTCCAGCTACTGCATCTATAATCTGATCTATCCTTGGTAGCGCGAACGGATCCTTTGGGCAATGCTTGTTGAGACTCGTAAAATCAATGCACATCCTCCACTCATTGGTCTTTTTCATCACTAGAACCGGGTTTGCCAACCAATCCGGGTGAAATACTTCCATGATAAAGCCGGCTGCCAATAGCCGAGCGATCTCTTCACCTATGGCCTTCCTTCTTTCCTCATTCATTTTCCTCAAACCCTGCTTCACGGGCCTGGACTTGGGATCCACATGCAAACTGTGCTCGGCCAGCTCTGTAGGGATACCCGGCATGTCGCTAGGTGTCCAGGCGAACACGTCTGCATTCGAACGAATAAACTCCACAAGTGCCTTCTCCTGCTCTTTTCCCAGGTTAGACCCTATAGTAAACTGCTTAGTGGAATCACCTTCGACAAAATCTATCTTCTTGGTGTCTTGTGCTGCCTTGAATTTTGCTCTCTCATCCTCAGTATTCGGCTTTTTCAAGGCTGTTCTATCATCCGGGTTTACTTGAGACCGGTAATATTCGAGTTCTTCCTTTCTGCATGCTTGCTCGGCCATAACCGAATTTCCTTCCTCGCACTCGGCCGCTATATCCCGGTTCCCATGTATGGTGATGGTCCGTTTAGGGCCCGGGATCTTTAGCTGTAAATATACGTAGCACGGCCTAGCCATGAATTTGGCATAAGCCGGTCTTCCAAACAGTGCGTGATAAGGACTGCGCAATTTGACCACCTCGAACGTGAGCCACTCAACTCGATAATTATCCGTCGATTCTCCAAAAGCAACCTCCAAGGTGATCTTTCCCTTGGGGCTCGCCGAGTGACCTGGCACGATCCCATGAAAGATTGTCGAACTTTTCTGTAACTGGGACTCTTTAAGACTCATCCGTAAGAAGGTTTCCCAATAAAGGATGTTGATGCTACTTCCACCGTCCATCAGGACCCTCTTCAGTTCGTAACCATTAACCTGTGGAGCAACCACCAATGCCAAGACTCCTGGACGCTCTACTTTTTCCGGATGATCTCTTCTACTCCACGTTACCTCCTGTTCCGCCCATCTAAAGTATTCCGGCGCGGCCGACGAAACCGAGTTTGCCGCTTGCTTTAACGTCTCTTTGTCCCTGCTAGAAGTTCCTGTAGTATGCACATGATATTGTCCTTTTAAATCAGGTGTACGTACCATACCGACGAAGATGTTGATCCGGCCGATCGTCACCATAGATCCGGACTCGAGATGATCCGACTCTGGCCCCCAGCCGGAATCGTCCACCATCTTTTCTCCTTCGCGGTTGATGTAGATCTCGCCCACAACAAGGTTTTCCATGTTCTTCCGAGCTTCTCCCGTAATGTAAACACCTTTGGACGCAGGCCCCACGGTGGGCGCCAACTGTCGTGGGATAATCACGGCAGACGTTACCAGGGGTAACTGATCTTGGGGCAAGACGACACAGGCATTTGGGAGAGGGTTTAGCTCAGAGGAAAACATGGTGCAATTCGATCTGGTAGCCGGCAATCAAAGTCGCCGAGTCTCCGATCTTGATACAACAACTCAACTCTGGGATTACACTAGATGCTCGATATCAAGCGATATTGCTAGGGTTCTTAGATCTCTGTCTAAACTAGGCCTGAGGGTCGGTTTATAAAGCACCCGTACCCCCTAGCTTACCCTCCAAGGCGCACCCTGGATCCTACCCGGACACGGCGCACAAACCCTAACTTTCCTTTACAGTAACCCACAATCCGGGTTACTAGGCCTACAAGTTTGGGCCCTCCACTAGTTTCCTTATCCTTAGCTGGATCCTGCGCAGCGTCCTTTGGGCCGGGTTACTCCATGGGAGTTTGGCCTACCGGGTTATCATCCCCCATCAAGGATACTGGTGTGCTTGACTCTGATGTTGTCCACGACGATGACGCGGGTGGGGCAGCGAGTATGGCTATCGATCCGCCCAATTCGGGTGGTGGTGATCATGTTCGTGCACAGGCGATGGAGTTACTACAGCATTATGCATTAACGCCAATTAATTTCTCCCGCTACTCCTAGGGGGAAAGAAATCGTGCGGGCTATGCATTCTACAGGTGGTTCTGTTGCTAGGCTCTCTATGGAGGTCGAGGAGAGGAGCGCGGTGTATTCTGGTGGATTGCAGGGTGCAGGTGGCACCCCGCTATCCGCTGCTCAGGCGACGCGGGCGGGCGGAGTGACACCTGTCGACGGCGACGGTATGCTGCCGGCTGATGGGCTAGGTGGGCAAGGACTGTCTACCGCCCGGGCGGAAGCTGATGCTGCTTTCGCCGCAAGGCTGGACGAGGCCTGCTCGCCGTCATGTTCTGCGGCTACCGGGCCTGGTGGCGTGCAGCTACACGCCGCCCAGGCGACGGCGAGCGGAGGGCGCGCAACTGCTGCGGCTGCTGCTGGGCCTGGTGGCGCGCAGCTACCTGCCGCCCAGGCGAGGGAGAACGGTGGGCGCGCTCCTGCTGGGCCTCTGGAGGAGGTCTGCTCACCGGCCGGCCTGAGCACCGTTGGGCTGGGCGGGGAGTTACCGGTCGCCCAGGCGACATCGAGCGGTGGTGGGGGGTCTGGGCCGCGGCCCACTGCGCCTGGGACCGTGGCGGTTGGCTGCGCGGGGCGGGAGTTGCCTGCGCGGTGCGACGCACAGCCTGCTGCCACGCAGGTGGCACCGGCGGCATGCTCACGCATCCAATCTCCAGCTCGAGGGACGACGCCGGGGACTCCGCCTTCACTCGCTCGCAGCGGCACGGACGCGGCGGTTCCTGTCATGGCGGGTAAGGACATGGTGGTCGGGGGGTATCTTCTTCGCCATTACCCCCCTCCGCCGTGGCGTCCTCCTCCGTGGTTCTTGGGCAGCCTAAAGGTGGGCTGAGACGCAGCGCTCGCCATCTCGTTGCAGCGGATGGGGCTTCATCGACGGACGAGGACGCGATGTCCAAGGCTATGCGACGGAAGGAGGCAATGTACTCAACATCGCCACAGGGTACGGGTTCTAATCATAGATCATTTCTTTCTTTTTCAAATACCAAGTTATCCTCTAGCCTAGGTGTAGTTGGTGTTTCATTAGGGAAGAATGATAAGGAGATCACGTTGTCCACTAATGTGTTGAAGCATATGGAATATGATCGTTTAACGGTCAAGCCGACGGTCAATCCGAGTGCTTCTCCCATGGTGGACATACCTCACATGGATGATGATTCAGCGTATGCCTCTTCGGATGGACAGCTTTTATCACATCAAGTGGGGGAAGTGACTGAGGTGGGATTGGATGAGGACGGGCTTGGATCTTTATTTGATCTATATGCTTCCGGCCGGAAATCCAAAACCTCTAAACAAAAGAGGAAAAACTCACTGCTAAACACGCGAGACCGCCTAAAAATCCAATTGTTTCCCGATGAATGGCTTATTCACTAATAGCAGAGGGCTTGGAGACTTGGCTAAACATTTGAATATTGCACAGTACGTCAGGGATCACGATTTGGAGTTTCTTGCTATCTCCGAAACAGGGAGGAGAGATTTCCAAGTGAGTGTTCTGAACCTCCTATCAGGTGGTATCGACTTTACTTGGCACTCTATCCCCCCTCGTGGTAGATCAGGTGGCATTTTACTAGGCGTTAAAACTGACTCCTTTGATGTGTTAGCAAGGTCGGATGGTGATTTTCATATTAAATTACACCTCCGTAACCACGCTGACAATTTCGTATGGAGCTTGGTCGCTGTGTATGGTGCTGCACAGGAAGAGTTTAAGGAGGCTTTTCTCCGTGAGTTGGTTAACTTGGCTAGTAATAATCCACATCCAATTTTAATTGGTGGTGATTTTAATTTGCTAAGGTTTCCACATGAGAAAAGCCGGGGGCGGTTTGATGGTCATTGGCCTTTCTTGTTCAACGTTGTCATTGGTAGATTGGATTTGAGAGAGGTTTACATGTCCGGACGACAGTTCACCTGGGCAAATAGTCTGCCGGAGCCTACATACGAAAAGCTAGATCGCGTATTAATGAGTACCGATTGGGAAGATAAGTTCCCTTTGGTAACGGTACGTGCTCTAGAACGTATTGAGTTTCTATTGGACCATGCTCCCCTTCTTCTTTCAACTGGCACATCAAGACCAAAAGGCCAGACACAGTTCAAATTTGAACTAGGTTGGTTTTTGCGTGATGGTTTTGATGAACTAGTAAAGAAAGTCTGACACAAACCGGTCTTAGGTGATAACCCAATACGGAGATGGAATAATAAAATGCGCAATGTGCGTAAATATCTCCGTGGTTGGGCGAGACATACGACCGGGATGTTAAAGAAGGATAAAGAGCGTCTTTGTTCCATTATCGATGAGTTAGATCGACTCGCTAAAACTAGGTTGCTATCTACGCAAGAGATTGAACTAAAAAGTCAATCCAATGCGAAAGTAGCACAAATGTTGCGGGAATAGGAACTCAAATGGTATCAGAGATTGAACGCTCAATTCATTCTCGAAGGTGACTCGAATACTCGGTATTTCTATAATGTTGCCAATGGCAGACATAGGAAAAAACGGATTCAATGTCTCTACCAGGATGAAGGTCTCATTGAGGGACAAGAGTTTCTCAAGGCCTATATCACAAAGTTCTATAAAGATCTGTTTGGGGCTCCTGAAGTAGGTAATATTACCATGGATGAGAGCCGCACAGATGATATTCCCCAAGTTTCAATGGAAGAAAACGATTTTCTTAATGCTCCCTTCTCTCAAGAGGAGATAAAGAAGGCTATATTCCATATGGAACATAATAAGGCACCTGGTCCAGATGGTTGTCCTGCAGAGTTCTATCAGCATTTCTGGGAAATCATTAAACATGATATCATAGAGATGTTTGATTGCTTACAGAGTGGACATCTGGAGTTGTATCGCCTTAATTTTGGGGAAATCGTTTTGTTACCTAAGGTTTTGAACGCAGAAACGATACAACAGTACCGAACAATCTACCTTCTTAACATTAGTTTCAAAATCTTTACAAAGGTTGCAACTATTAGGCTAAATTCAGTGGCAGATCATGTGGTAAAACCTACACAGACTGCTTTTATGCAGGGTAGGAATATCCTAGATGGGGTCGTGACTTTACACGAAACCGTACATGAGTTGCACACGAAAAAGCTTAATGGGGTAATTCTTAAAATAGACTTTGAAAAGGCCTATGATAAAGTGAATTGGGAGTTTCTACAACAGACTCTGAGAATGAAAGGATTTTCAGAGGAGTGGTGTACTCTAGTTCGCAGCTTCGTAGTTGGAGGTAGCGTGGCTATCAAAATCAGTGATGATGTTGGCCGATACTTCCAAACTAAGAAAGGCTTGAGACAAGGTGATCCGCTATCGCCCGTATTGCTTAATATTGTGGCAGATATGTTAGCAATCATGATCGATCGAGCCAAGGAAAATGGCCTAATTGAGGGAGTAATTCCACATCTAGTCGATGGGGGATTGTCTATCCTTCAATATGAAGATGATACAATTCTCTTTATGGAACACGATTTGGAGAAAGCGGCGAATCTGAAATTAATTCTTTCAGCGTTCGAGCGATTATCCGGATTAAAAATCAATTTCCATAAAAGCGAATTGTTCTGCTTTGGCGAGGCACAAGATGCAATTGCACAGTATACCGAGCTATTTGGTTGCGAGCAAGGACAGTTTCCTATTAAGTATTTGGGAATACCAATACATTACAGGAGATTGACTAATGCAGAATGGGCTCAAGTCGAAGAGCGTTTGCAGAAAAGGCTAGCTAGTTGGAAAGGAAAATTGTTGTCACTTGGTGGACGACTGGTACTCATTAATTCAGTCCTTACTAATATGGTACTGTATATGATATCATTGTTCCAGTTACCTAAAGGAGTCTTAAAAAAATTGGATTATTTTCGATCAAGATTCTTTTGTCAGGGTGACAACGAGAAAAAGAAATATCGATTGGTCAGATGGGATGTAGTTTGTCGTCCACGAGATCAGGGAGGGCTCCGTATTCATGACCTGCAAGTCAAGAATTCAGCCCTACTTGGTAAATGGATTTTTAAAGTACTAACCGAAGATGGCGTATGGCAGACCCTCCTGAAACGTAAATACATAGATTCGAAAGCAATATCACAGGTTATGTGGAAACCGGGTGATTCACACTTTTGGGCTGGACTCGTGGCGAGCAAAAATATGTTTTTTCGCTATGGGGTATTTAAGATTAAGGATGAATCACAGATACGGTTCTGAGAGGATAAGTGGTTAGGTAATACCACACTCAAAGAACAGTATCCGGCCTTGTACACGATAGCGCGACATAAGGATGATACGCTGGCTACGGTCATGCAAACATCACCTCCTAATGTTACGTTCCGACGAGATTTATTCGGGCCTCGACTTGCGTCTTGGCAAAACCTGGTTGATAGATTAACGATGGTTACTCTTACACCAGGCGCTGATGAATTTCGTTGGAAGATCACTAAGAATGGTATGTTCTCGGTGGACTCCATGTACAGGGCTCTGATCCAATCGGATATGCCAGTCGATATCTTCAAAAATGTATGGCGTATGAAAGTGTCGCTGAAGATTAAGATCTTCGCGTGGTACCTTCGTAAGGGGGTCATACTCACAAAGGATAATCTTGTCAAACGTAATTGGCATGGGAGCTCTAAGTGTGTTTCTTGTTCTCATGATGAGACAATTTAACACTTATTCTTTGATTGCACATTTGCGCGTTCTATATGGTCCGCTATCCAAATGGCTTCGAATCTATATCAACCCACTTTCGTTGCGAATATATTCGGCAATTGGTTAAATGGGGTTGATAAACGGTTTAAGACTATTATTGGGGTAGGAGCGCTTGCCGTTATTTGGTCGCTCTGGCTATGTAGAAATGACAAGATTTTCAATGATAAAAACTTTTCTCGTTTGTAGGTTCTATTCAGGAGCACAGGTATTCTCCGTTCGTGGTCCACATTACAGCGAGGGGAGTTACGAGGCCTTTTTACGGAGGCATGTGCACGACTGGAGCAGGTGGCGAGGGATATTTTTATCCCACATGGATGGCCGCTTGATCTACGGATTGAGGCTCCATAGCATCGATAGTCTACTGCGGATGTTTTGTAGCATTGTCGCTCTGTTTATTTTCAGTTTTGGATTTCGGCTGTGTGCATCTCACGATGCAGAGGCCGGGTGTAATGCTTGAACTTTTTGAGTAATAAATCCCTTTATCAAAGAAAACGAGTAAGCCAGTTTTGAACACACAATCAGCTGGTAGTTTAGGGAAGATTTTTTCAATTGAAAACTTACTGCGAATTTTCCAAAGAGCCCAGCTTTGCGCAGAGAAAAAAATCAACACTTGTTTCCTTTCCTTAGCAGGGAGCAAAATCGCTAAAAACCAGAAGTGATGAAAAGATTGGGGGTTCCATATTTGACGGAAAACACTCAAAACGAAGGAAAGCCAGAGCACATGCAAAGAAGATGTGGTTGGAGTCTTGCAACAGGTCATAGAGGGCACAAGAACCATCCGAAAGACCCTTTCTCAGTAAAATCTGGTCACCCGTCGGTAAACGTCCACGAGCTAATTTTCACAGGAAGATTTTTTCTTTAAATGAGTCATGGCTGACCTGAGTTTTTTTTTTGGAACAGATCGATCAAAAACGGTAAGGATTTTCCGATAAAGAGATCGAACAGAGAAAATTCCAGAAGGTTCCAGGGCCTAGAGAACTCTATCTTTGTCAATAGAAATATGTTGCTGCCTAATTTCAGTCTCAAGGAGATGCCATTGGGCAAGTTCTTCAGTTCCAAAGGTGCGTCTAAATTGGAGTTTCCAGTCTCCAGCCCGAAAGCTTGGGAGACCAAAATCTCCTAGTTTGTCGAGATACCAAACAGCCTAGGGAACCTGGTGTAGAGAGGGAACGTCAAAGTTTGCCCCCAGTTTAAAGAACTCCTTTATTTTGTGGAGGTTACGCCAGAATTGGGACCACCCGCTGCATTTGAGATAAACATGTTTTTGGCACCGGGGTACTTTGCCGACAAGAGTTGATGCCACAAAGAGCGGGAGTCCTCTTATGAAAACAGACACCATATCCATTTAACCATAAGAGCAATGTTCATTATCTTTGTGGTAGTGATGACCATACCGCCCTGGTCCTTTGGATGACAGATATCAAGCCATTTAACCATGTGGTATTTATGTTTGTCACCCGAATCTCCCCAAAAGAATATGGCCATGTGTTTACTAAAACCTTCATGGGTACCATCAGCCAGCAGGAAAAGGCCCATCACATAAGTGGGGACGTTAGACAGGGAGGCATATGTGAGAGTAAGTCTCGTGGCAGAGGACATCAATCTCCCTTGCCATGGACCAGTCCTATGACCAACCACCCCAACCAAGGGTTCCCAGTCACTCATGGTCAAATGGCGATCGCCTATTGGAAAACTCGGACAAGTAAAAGGAAAATCTCCTACTTTTAGTTGAGTAGGTAGGCTATGTGATGGGGGGGATAGTAACCCGGTAGGCCCACTTCAAGATATAATCCGGCCCGAGGTGTGCTGAGCGATATCCGGCTAGGGGTAAAGAGATTACCGGAAGGCCCAAAGGCTTGTGAGATTCGTAACCCGGATTGTGGGCTGCGATAAGGAAAGTTAGGGTTTGTATGTGGAGTTCGAGTAGGACTCAAGATGTGCCTTGAAGGGCAAGTTAGGGGTGTACGGGTGCTTTATAAACCGGCCCCTAGGTTTAGTTTGCCAGAGATTCAAGTCATAGTTGTAACACCTGTTATCGAGTATCCAGCATAATTCATATTGAGATCCGGCGAGTTATTTTCCGGTTCTTAGATTGCTTTCCGCCATGTCTTCCTTCGAGCTAAACCCTCTCCCGAATACCTGTGTCGACTTGCCCCAAGATCAGTTACCCCCGGTAACATCTGCCGTGATTATCCCACGACAGTTGGCGCCCACCGTGGGGCCTGCGTCCAAAGGTGTTTACATCACGGGAGAAGCTCGGAAGAGCATGAAGAACCTCATCGTCGGAGAAATCTACGTCAACAGCAAAGGAGAGAAGATGGTAGACGATTCTGGCTGGGGGCCAGAGTCGGATCACCTCGAAACCGGATCCATCGTGACAGTCGGCAGCGTCAACGTCTTCGTCGGTATGGTATGTACTTCCAGTTCGAATTGTGATAATATTGGATCTGATTCTGTGTCAGGAGAAGACACGTATGTCCGATCGGAAAAAGAAGAGTCGATTGGAACAACGGGTCAGATAGAGAGGGAGGATGATACCGAGTCTATACGGGATTTGTCGGAGGATCGATATGAAAGGGAAAACAGCGAGGAAGAACAATACGAATCTACACCGGGCATCATGCGCCGGGTTGCAGTTTATGCGGCTCCCGCGACCAATCTCAATCAAGAAAACGCGGCCGCGGCGCCAGTCGGGGCGGCTCAGGCAGTGGCCCAGCAGCAAGGTGCAGTTGACCCGGTCTTGGTCCAGGTCGATGGAGAGTCGGCATCAGTCACCAGTCGCCCAGCAGACGAGGAGCGACACGCAAATATGTTTGGGTTCCAAGCAAACCGGACACCGGGGGCGGGCCCCTCGAATCCGCGCCACCCGGCTCTGTTTGATAATAATTTGATCTTGGACCCCACAGTCTTGGCCACAGTTATTACCCCAGAAAACGCGGCAGAGCGCGTAAGAGACCTGGACGTGGCTCGTCGTGCATTGGAGCAGCAAAGAAGGCAAGTGGAAGCAGAAAGGCAGGGGATGGTCGCGCGGCAGCGCGAATTGGATGACCGAGAGACCCGGCTCCGGGAGGAAACGACAAGGATGCACCAAAGGCACCGAACTATGCTGCCGGCAACAGGAGGGGTTATTAACCCGACTGCCCTGGTGTTCACGCCTCAAGATCAGCCGATTCCACCGGCGAACCAAGGGACCATACCGCGACCGTCAACGGGAGCACATCCAGTAAACGCGCCAGCCGGGTTACCTTTGCCACAGACGGGGGCGACAGCCGGCAATACCATGCCGCCACCACCATCACGATTCCACACACCAGCAGGTCATTACAACAATCCCATGGACAACGTGTACGCAGCAACGCTCGCATTAAACCAGATTCCTGTGGGAGATTCGCCTCATGCGGAAGGAACCCGACGAGCAATCGATCTGCTACACACCGCGGTAGCACAGCAATCCAATTATCCGGATCATAGAAGCGCAATGCATGGGACGCCGTACGCCAGTCAGCAACAGGGCAATGTCCAAGCAAGTGCGGCACGACGAAGGGAAGAGCAGCAGCAAATGCCGCCTCCACCGCGTATCCAGACAGTACCAGTAGTATCAGCAGCGCAGGCGGTGGTGGACAGTTCCAGGGCCAGAAGAGCCGGGGCCGGGTCTGCTGGGCACGAATTGCCGGTGGCGCCGCACCTCGAGGCACCCCCAGCCGGGTCACGCGCCTCCCGAGTAAGACCACCCCCAACCACCCTGGCGGGACCCAAGTGCCTCTCGGACGATATCAGAGCAGAACCTTACCCGGAGAAGTTCAAAGAACCGGGGAAAGTAGTAAATTATGAGCCAACAATGGATCCAGAAACGTGGCTGAGCAGCTACGAGATGGCGATGTCAATTCGCAACGCATCCGAGAACCTCCAAGCCAAATTCATGTACTTAATGATGTCAGAAGGAGCAGCAAAGTTATGGTTCACCAATTTACCGGAAAAGTCGATCAAATCGTGGGAGGAGTTAAAGACCGCGTTTATCAAGCACTTTCATGGGACATGCAGAAAGTTATTTACTATTGATGATTTAGAAAGATGCGTTCAGAAGAAAGGAGAGTCAGCACGCAGCTGGGTGCGCCGGGTTATGGAGATACTCCACTCGTCTACAGATATCCAGCCTAAGGACGCGCTACAAGCTATGGCAAAAACATGTAAGTATGTTCCTTTAGTGCAAAAGCTAACTCGCATGAAATCTAGTAGGAATGCAGCGGAGGTTACGATGGGAGAGTTAATGGATGCGTGCAACAAACACGCTGCAACGGATACCACAGAGGAGGAAGTTGATGACAAGAAGGCAAAAGCGAACACAAGTAGCAGTGGGAAAACCGGCAATGTATCGGCGCCAAACAATAATGGAAACAGCCAGAACAAACGACCGTTTGAAGGGAATTCCGAGTTTGTAGCCAACACGGAGGCCGGGTCTTCAAGACCTAGATCCGAAGGAAATTTTAATGCTGGAAATCACAATGGGGGACACTACCAAGGACCACCAAGACCAAGCAACAGTTGGGACATATTTAGGATGGCATGCCCGAAGCATAGCAGGAACGGCAAGCCGGCCAATCATTCATTGGAGCAATGTGCCGACTTACAAAGGTGGAAGAACGAGGAAGTGAACAGAGCCATGCGAGGTGCAGGCCGAGGAGGAGGCCCGGGCCTAGGTGGAAATTTGGGCAACGGACCGCCCCCAGCTGGCAACCCGCCAGCTGGAAATCAAGGCAACAATCAAGGAGGAGCGGGAGGTTTTCAAGCTAACCCCAAACAGCTGGGTCAGTATCATGTGCACACTACGGGAGGCTCTAACAAGGATAAGAAGATACTGAAACAAGCAGTTAATTCGGTCTCCTCCGCTGTTCCAAGATATTTGAGGTGGTCAGAACAAGAGGTAACATGGAGCAGGAAGGATCACCCGGACAGAGTTGACCACCCGGGAGTCTTGGCTTTGGTAGTGGCACCACAGGTCAACGGCTACGAGCTGAAAAAAGTCTTGATGGATGGAGGAAGTAGTATCAATATCCTGTACTGGGAAACCTTTTTGCGTATGGGCTTAAAGGAATCGCAGCTGCAAAAGAGTACAACAGTTTTTCACGGGATAGTGCCGGGCCATTCGGCATGCCCCGAAGGAAAGGTGGCACTGGAAGTAGCTTTTGGAGAGTCAAAGGACAATTACCGAGTCGAGTGGCTTACCTTTGAAGTAGTAAAGTTGCGCAGTCCTTATCATGCATTGTTTGGAAGGCCGGCTTATGCCAAGTTCATGGCGAGACCGTGTTATGTGTACCTACAGCTGAAAATCCCGGGTCCTAAGAAGACCATTACAATACACGGAAATCGAGATATAGCAGCTGAATGTGATGAGGGAGATGCGGCAATGGCCGAGCAAGCCTGCAGGAAGGAAGAACTCAAACATTACCGTTCTCAGGTAGACCTAGAAGAGAGGACAACGTCAAAAAAGCCAACTCCTGAGGGGGACAAAGCAAAAGTTAGGGCAGAACAAAACCCTAAGATGGTAGGCTTCATCAGGAGCGATCCTTCCAAAACTCCTAGCAGGGAAGAAGAAGACGTACCGCCATCTGCAGCTGATCACGCTTCAAGGACGATATACCCGGATTGGCTAGCAAATCCGGTACTCATTATGAAAGGGCCTAGCAAGTGGAGAATGTGCATCGGCCGTACCAACGTGGGGCCGACTCTCGAGAATAACTAAAGCAGTGTAATGGGCGGCAGGTTTCATACGCACTCTTTTCCTATCCAGGGTACCTAAGGGGACTGGAAGGTTTTTAATGAGGCGGCCTGCTGATTCAAAAAAGAAATTTTTATCAATAAAAGAAGATGGTCTCGAGTCTTATCATGGTCTTTGCTTCAGTTACAAGTAAGTAATGCTTGTTATTATCAATACGTCAATATCATCAAAATACGTCACGTGCATATAGGTCTTCGGGGATTGGTGTGCTTAAATAAGTAATCACAAACCCGGAGACCCGGCCTCGATGCCTATGAGTTATGAGGGCTGATTACTCGAAAAAACGGGTACGGCTGCAATCTTATAACCGGACAAAGGAGCCAAATTTCTTGATTATTCTTACTTAAGCTCGATGTGACTCGCGCTAAAGTGGCATGCTCTGTTCACTTACGATTACAATCAAACTATGCAGCCCAATGGGACTTGCTTGACCCTGTTTTTCGTATAGATGTAACAGCATGGTATCCACGCGAAAGCCGGCTTACAGTACAAGATAATCAAAAGGGTCATCTAAACCACAAGTCCATGCAGAGTATAAGGCTCAAATAGCCGGAAACTCAACAAGTATTAAGCATGACTTCAGTATTTATGTGAACAGCTATTGGTCTTCAGCTTGGTAAGGAGCAGTTTGTCATCTGAGAAAGGCCACGCCCCCTTAGCTCGTACTTTGGGTCATGGGGACTGGGGACTTCGAGACAGAAACAAACTACTTAACTACTAAAGCTCGTAAACCTTAGTTTCCGAGTCTTGGGGACTTAAAGAAAAGTCCGTCTATCAAAACCTACGATACTCGGTTAGCCGGGTCTCAAAAGGGAATCAAAAGCAAGAGTTCAAAGTATCGAGAATAAGCTTACATGTAACACAAGGATCGAGATTATCAAAAGCCGGGAGAGGCAAAGAGTTATCATAAATTAACAAGCGCAAAGTCATAATATCAGTATCAATGTTGCACAGGCGCACCGCTAAAAGTCATATCAGTCTCGAGAAACGCAAAAGCATTAGGTATCATCCTACTCGGCATCCCGGGAGTGGTTCTCCGGGTCTTCGTCTTGGACTTGCTCCTTGGCTTTGCCAGCAGTTTTACTCGGACTCTTCACGTCAGGACGGACAGGCGGAGGAACGGCTGGTGTTGAGGTAGACGGCTTTACGCCTAGTTCGATCTCTCTCTTCGCAGCCTCTTCTTTCCTCCTGGCCAGGTCAGTCGACCACTTTTCCAGCATATCAAAAGGAGGGGGTGCCTCCACCAGAATAACCTTGCCCTCAGAGTCATATGAGCTCATAATTGTGTTTAGATCCATTTTATCTGCCAAAGTTGTGGCCGAGTGACGTACCGAAGATTGTATAGCTTTGAAGTCATGGGGTTTAAACTTAGACCCGTCAGCCTTGAATTCCGGGAACCCGGATACTACCTTGGCCGGGTCAAGCTTAGGAAAATAAGCCTTCGCCAGCGTCAAAGCCCGGGTCATCCCAATCCGGCAAGACGAACGCTTCAATATTTCAATCCATCCAGGCGCTGTGGACAAGGCCTGCATGAGATTTTCTTCGCCCGGGTATACCTCCGAAGGCCACTTTATAGCATCCAGCAAAAGTTTCATGCCGGCAAAAAATGTCCGGAGCACAGTCTTCAGAGTTTTAGCCTGAGTAACGGTGTTCTCCTCCGGAGCAGCAAGGTTAGCACCTGCAATCGAAACACACAAAATCATATCAGTAATATTGGTTATTACAGCGGCAAGATAGAGATACGCAAGTTAATCGCAAATAGCAAACTTACTTAGCAAGATACGGTAAGTGTCCGTAATTTGAGTCGACAGGTTATTCAGCGAGGATTGGGCAGCATTGTATTTGTTCTTGTATTTGGAGACATCTTTTTTCAAAGTCTTTATCTCCGCTTCAAGGGTTTCCCTGCACTTTGTTTCCGCAAGCAAGAGCTGCTCAGTTTTAAGTAATGTTTCATCCGACTGAGTTATCTCCGCCTGCAAAGAATGAGTGCAACTGTAAGCCGGATATCGCGAGAATATTTCCTTCTGAGAAAATGATTACAGAAAATTATTATGCGAAGTACCGAGAATAATTACAGAAAATTATGCTCGGAACTTGGGGACTGGATGTATAGTAAGAAGTGTCAAATAAGATTACCTGATGTGCTGCAGCCATACGCTCTAGGATATTTCCTTCCGAAGCTTTCATGGCGAGAAGAGCGCTCATTAGCTGGTTAAAATCAGCGTTATCCGAGTTAGATGACTCGGGTACCTGGAAAGTGGGAAAAGGAGCTTTTCTTGTAACAGGAGGTGGCACCCGGGTCATCCGAATGTCGGAGTCTGGTCCCCCTCCCGCGCTCGAAGCTGCTCCCTTCTCCTTCTCGCCTGCGTGCGAAGCGATTGGATACCCGGCGTCATGCCTAGCTGGCTCCGGTGGCGACGCTTGCTCGTCGCCAGTTGTGGTGAAGGCATCATCAGCCGGCTCGTTCTCGACCCGGACCTTAGCCTCGGTGTCCTCCTAGTCGCTAGTAACAACCGTGGCTCTGAAGAAGGTGCGAAGGCACAATTAATCTTTGGTTATGAAAAAAGGCGATAAAAGCTCGGTATAATATCAGGAAAAGGCGCTTACCCGGTGTTCACCGGGAAGTCCGAAGGAAAGCCGCTGCTAGATCCGGAAGATACTGAAAAATGCCAAGCAAGGTTTGAGATTATGTTGCGAAGGAATGTCCGGAAAGGGTTTTTATTTACGATATAAATACCAGAGTGTCGAGCCGGGGGCGATGAAGTGCCCGGGTTAAGGCCCTCGTTGCCTGGATGGTTCCGGGTTACTCGGCGCCTAGTCGCGGGTGGCTCCTTCATTTATGATCAAAAGGGGTGAAGGTGGGGTTAGCCCCGAAATGACGTTATGGGAACAAAAATTAAAGTGCAAGGGAACGAAATAAAAACCTGGAGGGCGATCCTCTGGGATTTCCTTTTGGATCCAGCTTTGGTGGCCGGCTCCGGCTCGTCCTCCTCGCTGGCGGACTCTTCCCAGCCATCTGTCCCTTCTTCCTCGTCTTGGTCCTCTCGTTCTGAAAGGTATTGAAGATATAGCATAAGGAAAAAGAGGTGACAGGATTTAATGTGTGCAAGGGGGTTAAGTATGCACCTTCGTCCGAATTAACGGCGTCATCTTCATCCTCCGCGTCTCCAGAATTGGGAGGAGTATCGATTGTCCAAAAGTCATTATCGGCCTGAGGTGAAAATGCCAGGGTAATGGTTAATATTGAGTCATGAAAAGCGGATAAAGGTAAGCTTGTTAAAATCCAAAATCAAGAGGTAGAAAGCTTACAGCGGGGGCGGGGTTCTCGAGTGTAAAAGGTTCTAACCCGGCTATGTTCCGGATCACCTCGAGCTTCTCTGTTAAAAAACCCTTGATCGTTTTGTTCATGTCATTAGGGGCAAAGGTGCTGGCAGAGTATCGGATCGGGTCCGTGGTTTGACCCGAATATTCACACATCAGCTTCTCACGAATGGAGTTTGGCTGGATGCGGAAGTTAACCCAGGTCTTCACCAAGTTTAGCCCGATGAGGCCTCGGGCTGATAAGATGGAGATCTTAGCCAACGAAGGCAAGATCGCCTCCCTGTCCGAGTCAGAGGCGAAGGCATTGAAAGATTCGGAAATGTCAAGCTGACCCTCCGAGTAACCCGGCAACTTCTTCTCGCCGGGTGGGGAGGTGTCCTGGCAGTAGAAGTATGAGAGCTGCCAGTGCTTTACATGAGAATTGAGAGTGAGGGGAGGCATCAAGGAATTCTTGCGGCGCTGGATAGAAACCCCGCCGCAAGTAAGAAGTGCGCCGTCACCGCTTTCGCGGCACGGCTTGCACTGAAAGAGTTCAACAAAGAGAGCCAGACTTGGCGGAGTGCACAAGTAAGACTCGGAAAGAACGATAAAGTGGGTGATGTTCAGAACGGAGTTTGGGCCTATATCGAAAATACGGAGGTTGTAGTGATCTAGGACGTCACGAAAGAAAGGGTGACCCGGGGGCCTGAAGCCTCGGGTCACGTGTTCGACGAAACATATTACCTCATCCGTTGCTGGAGAAGGCCGGGTTTCGTTGCCTGGTACTCTCCAGCGGATAGATTCCTGGGGAGGAAGGATTCCAAGCTCGACCAACTCCTCCAGTTTGGCCTTGGTAACGGAGGATCTCCCCCAATTGGCTGAAATGGAGTTAGTGGATTTAGTTTTAGCCGGCTGTTTCCCCTGCCTCTTGGGTGCCATGGGGTTGACCTGTTAAAACATCAAAGGGAAGTAGGTGAGAATCGAAAACTCGGAAATTAATGAATAGTCAGTTACCGGTAACTTAAAAATGATCCGGGTATTGCCTTGCCGGATCAAGTGCGATCTGTCCGGGTATCGCATGTTGTTACGGAAGCTGTGAAGTTTTTCCGTAAAGTAAGTGTTTGAAGAAGGTAGAAGGATACCCTTATGTCTATTATCAGCAAGTGAGCCGGAGAAGTGAGATTTTCCGGATGATAAGGACAAGGGCGGAAATTTTTGGTGGCCCGAGCCCAGATGGGAAATCCAATTTCTGTATTTAAGGCCAATCTAATGATACTTAGTGGTAGGGGAGTAAGATAAGCTGCGCATCCTATCTATGGGAGTGGTTATGGTAAACACTAGTAAGTCAATTCGGCAGGGCCCGAGAAATTGCAGGCGACTCGACTCAGATCTGATCTAAGGAAAAGCTAAGAGATTGCAAGGTTGGGCTGGAGGATATCAAGAGCTTACTGGAGGAGGTTGAAGTAGGGATTTGCGGAGACAGATGGCGCAAGATTGATGCCCTTTCGCGATTTCCGGCCGGCGAATCGGGGGCTTGGTGGTGGATTTGGGAGCTGGAGTGGGTTGCACGGTGGCGGAGCGCAAGCGACGGCGGATGGGCTCCGGCGATGTGCGTAGGGCTTCCGTGGTGGCACTCCGCGAACTCGAGCTTGAGGAGAAGAGGAGTGGGGGAAATGAGCCGTTAGGGTTGAGTTTGCTCCTTGGGGTCTATTTATAATAGCCCGGGTGGAAAAGCCTAACCTAACGGGCGAAACCCGGGAGGTGCGGAGTAATAGTTGGCTATTTTGAAATTTGAAAGACGCGCCTTATGCATAGATCGATATAATCCAGAGTAAAAGGAAGGGGAAATTTCTTTCCTAGTATCAGCGATAGTTATCGAGGAAGATGTGAAATCATCGAGTTTCCTATTAAGACCCAAGTCTGGAAGATTGAGGAAGAGCCTTTGAGGGGAAGCCGGGTTGCTACCTGATCCCCTTGGTGCTAATCCCAGCCGTTTGTCAACATATTGTATCTTGATCTTCATGTGTTCTTGTATCCAATATTTCTGCAGGGAATAGCCAGCACTTCGAAGAGTAAATCTTGGAAGCCCAGGCTATTCTGGGGACTACTGATGGGGGGGATAGTAACCCGGTAGGCCCACTTCAAGATATAATCCGGCCCGAGGTGTGCTGAGCGATATCCGGCTAGGGGTAAAGAGATTACCGGAAGGCCCAAAGGCTTGTGAGATTCGTAACCCGGATTGTGGGCTGCGATAAGGAAAGTTAGGGTTTGTATGTGGAGTTCGAGTAGGACTCAAGATGTTCCTTGAAGGGCAAGTTAGGGGTGTACGGGTGCTTTATAAACCGGCCCCTAGGTTTAGTTTGCCAGAGATTCAAGTCATAGTTGTAACACCTGTTATCGAGTATCCAGCATAATTCATATTGAGATCCGGCGAGTTATTTTCCTGTTCTTAGATTGCTTTCCGCCATGTCTTCCTTCGAGCTAAACCCTCTCCCGAATACCTGTGTCGACTTGCCCCAAGATCAGTTACCCCCGGTAACATCTGCCGTGATTATCCCACGACACTATGCTTTTTTGATCTTGTGCTGAGGTACCCATAACAATAAGCTTACTCCTTAGAAAATTAATTTTTAAACCAGAAAGTACTTCGAAGCACAGAAGAAGGAACTTTAGGTATATTATATCAGAATCGACATTTTCTATAAGGATGATAGTATCTTCTGCATACTGCAGATGGGTAACCCCCCCTTCAATTAGGTGGGGGAAAATCCATGGATATGTCCAGCATCTCTTGCTTTCTATAGCATGCCAACTAGAGCATCGGCCATGAAGTTGAACAAACGAGGGGGTCTTGGATCACCATGCCTCACTCCCCTCTTATTTCTAAAAAAGGGGCTTACTTCTCCATTGATGGAGATAGCAGTCTGCCCCCTGTGATTGCTGGGTTGCGCAACGAGAATTTAATTTTTTTTGCCATGCATGCTACGCTACAACCAGGATCTAGCTATGCAGATACAAACGAATAATAATTCAATCTAGTTCTCGAGATCGTGTACCAGTCACCATAGTAGCGAAAGAGATGTCGGTGACGATGTCGGTGACGATGTCGATGAAGCCTGTAGAAGATCCTCATGCGCAAGTCTGTGAGTGAGAATGTTGTCGACACCCCGTATCTAGCACCTTTATCCAGCAGAGTGAGGGTCTCACGTGTTACCCTACTGAGAGTATGCACACATACGTCGAGGCCAATTCTGTAGTGCTTCGTTGTCTAGGATTGGACGCAGCAAGTGTATATGAAGGTGGAGTTCTCAACACATGAGAGAGAGAGTAATTAGAAGGTAGATCTAATTGGGAGAGGGCACCTCAAAACCCCTATTAGAAGAAGCTCTAATTTAATCAGAGAGGCTCTAATTAGACCCTCTAATTCTGCTAGAGAGAGGGAGTCTTGAGAGACAATTATGTGCTTTGCTTTGAGTCATGAGGTCCTTTATATAGTGGGAGGAAGGGGAGACTTGTCAAAGGGGAGATGAGTCCTAGTTGAGCTAGGAGAGGCTTGGTCACACCAAACCCCCTAGCCCACCTCGGATTGGGCAAGGTGGAGTCAAACTCCACCTCCCTCTTTCCTTTTCCCTTTTTCTCCTTTTTCTTTTCTCCCTTTTCTCTCCACTAAATTCAGGAAAAATAACAGGATGAATAGTACCAATATGTGATGCCACTAGGGCCCACCTAGCAGCCCCCTAAAATAGGGTGCGGCCATGAGGGAGAAATTTGCCCCCCTCGGGTACCCCCCTTCTTGGTTTTCACCCGAAACTCTTCTGGAACCCCTTTAGATAAAACCATCGATATTATCTAACAATGTAAGAAATATATTTCCGACACCCCGGGACACCTCATTCCCTCCTACATTTGCACCGTAAAGCGTGCAACCTCAATTTCTTTCTTAGAACAATTCTGGAATAAATTTTGGTAGTAATAAAAATTGTTTCTATTACTCTGAGACATCCAATGCCCTCAATATAAATTCTCTTTGATATATAAAATATATCTTTCACGTAGAAACACTATTCCAATGATACTCCTAGTTGATTCGGACCTACCGATATACACAAAAATCACTCCTAACTTAAGTGTGTTTCCCATACGGGTTTGATAGTGTGTGGACATGAAACTGAAAACTCTTTCCTTTCCAATAATCAATAGAGGATCCATGGACACTCATATTGACTCCCACACACTATGCAAATAAACTGTTGAACATCTTGGTCATTATACAATTCTCCCATTACTCACGATACCGAACTTACCTGATACTATTTGAAAGATCATCTTCCGTTTTGATAATCAATGACAACATACTTATTGGACTAATGTCTATTTGAGAGTATTTGCAGGTCCTATTTGTTATATATGAAAATGCCCAGGTTCATCAAGTATACAATCTCTACGGGTTACAAATTTTTTTCGAATGGAAAGAGCTTGAAGAAACAAAGCTGGCGGGCCATTTTTGCAAGCAGCGGAGGCTCCGGTGAAACCACCGGAACCTCCGCCCCATGCTTTTCCCAGCCTCATCCAGGCGCTGGCCACCGGTGCAAGGTCTGGTGGAACCTCCGCCAAAAACACCTTCGGGTGCATAAGAGCGGAGGCTCCAGCGGAGCCTCCGGTGTACATCTGGTGGGCGGAGCCTCCGGTGAAACCACCGGAGCCTCCGCTGGCTCCACTGCCCCACTGGGGGAGCTGGCCTCCGGTGCAACCTCCGCTGAAACCCCCTTCGGATGCATAAGAGTGGAGGCTGCAACAGAGCCTCCGGTGGACCTCCAGTGGGCGGAACCTCCGCCATTGCCACCAGAGCCTCCGCCCTGCAGGATCCAGTTTGGAGAAAATGAGCTGCGCGTATAAGAAGACCACCGGAGCCTCCGGTGCTGCGTGGACTGCACAACGGCCACTTGCGGGAGGGGTATTTAAAACCTCCCCTACCTCATAAATGCGCAAGCTTTTCCCATTCTCTCTCCTAGCCATTAATGAAAGCTTCAACCTCCTAGATCTCCCTCTCCAACCACCCAAATACTCCGAAACTTTGTGGAGAGCTAGAGGAGACCTAGATCCGTGATTCCAGCAAAGGAATTTCAAATCCATCCACCACATCCTAGTAGATCTAGAATCCTACTTGAGGCCTAGAAACCTTAGTGGATCTTGTGCTTGTAGCTTCCACCTTGTTGCAAGAAGCTTCGGATCCGTTGAGAGCCTCCATCCATCTTGTGGAGTGTCCTCAACCTTGTGTAAAGTTTTGTTCAACGCCTTCAAGTCGACCTCATAGTGGAAACGAGAATCTCCCTCACCGGAGAATCTCAAGGAGAATAAGGTGTGCACAACCGTGCTATTGAGAAGCACCTAGGTGGCTCCCCACCTCTCCAACGTAGACGTACTTCTCTTGAGAAGGAACTATGGGAAACATATCCTTGTCTCCTTGTTTACACTTGTGGTTTATCTTGTTGTCTTTCGTTTTACTTCCGTTGCGTATCTTAGCTTGTATCACTTAGGTTGCTCACCTAGTTGCACATCTAGAGAACCTCATTTTATCTTGCTTAGCCATAATTAAAAGAAAAAGAAGAAAAATTGGTAGTCAACCTATTCACCCCCCCCCCCCCTCTAGTTGACCATAGTGCACTTTCACTATTGATTCCGATATTGCTGTGAAACAATCTTTGGTGAACTTATACCTTTGTCTTATCTTGTTAACCGGTAAGTTTCCTTTTACTCATTACTGTATTATGATATCCTACGTGATGTATCATCATCATGCATTGTCTGCAGAACTTATGGATATCAAGAATACCGAGTGGGCCCAGGCATGCATCTCTCTTTTTTACGAAGGAGTAATTCTATCTCAGAACATCGAGGTAATATAATACCCCAATAACCTAATGGTCAAAGGATGCATTGTAATATAACCATGATCTGATATGATTCTAAGGACAAAGATGTCTTAGTGGAATCTCTTAGCATATCAATCTACTTAGAAAATACCCAGACATATTGTTCCTTTCCAGCAATATTCTATTCATTGATGCAGATATAAGAAATGTCCGTGACGATGAAAACATAGTCATCAAGCATTCAATGAATTAGTCAAAAAAGGCAAGACTAGGATTTATTTTTGTGTTCATGTTACTACACGTGAGCGTGATTTTTCCTTTGAATCTCATATACAGGAACCACATCAGTTATCGCATAGTAATATGAATCATAATTATGAAACATATGTATAAATATTATTACCTTTTGGAAATACATCCAATAGTCTCCCGCTTGCACAACTGGCAATAATCCGTTCGTATAAGTTCATCAAACATCTTAGAAGGTGTAAGTGAACATCATGCAAACACTGTGTTAGAGACATTTGTCATCAACCCATTTTGAGTTTGTATGAACCATATGCATTATGAAGAAACTAGTTCTTTCATAATACCCCTTGATCATAAGATCAACTGTAGTCTAGACTATTCTAGGTGAAATCTTGGTGTTTCAACTAAGAATACAGTTTCACCGTTTATCACAGATCATCCTATATCTTTTGTAAAATACCACACCTAGTCTATATAATGAACAGATAGCCAAAAATTTAGAAATCTTGAAACTTCTATCCTTTACTGCTATTGTTGTATTCTTCGTAAATATATGCTTAAATTAATTAAGCACTTTCACCCTTACTATTCATATACTCATAAGATTATATCTTAATCATTGGTTAATAGTTATCACATAAGTACTACTTTATTTTATATTATCTCATAAGTCATCTCTTATAATGTAACTCTTACATTATAAGTGTATTCCCCATTCTTTTTGAAGAAATTTTTTCAAAATATCTTTGTGGAGAATACTTATAATAATTTGGAGCTAATTAAACTTTTACCAAATTCATTTTTTCGACGATTATTTTTTTACAAGTTTTGAAAGGATGCATTGTTTGAGGAATTTATTATTATTATCATAATGATAAATCATTTGATCATTCCTCACCATTGGTTTAAAATTCTAGATCTTGCACTTGGAATCTAAATTTCTTCTGAGGATGTAGTTCTCTCAAATTTCAAATTTTCATTTAAAACTTCATGCATATATATCTGATGGCCCTATATTAATTCACACCTAGGATTTTAATCATTTCTGAATTAATAATCTTGCTATCATATGTATCTAGAAAATAATATTTTCAATGAGACATCTTTTCTGTCAAACAAGTTCTTTTAACGATTTCTAATAACTTAGATATCATCAAAATACAACTCCCAATGACTTTAAAGAAAACAAGACTTCTGTAATTTTCTATGAAGCCAAGTCATCTCTTGTTTTACTTCACAAATTATATTGCCATTCCAAAACTTTATACCAACCGGGTTTTATTCGTACAAAGGAATTTTGGCCCTTATATACTTAGTGATGTATTAACAAAACCGCGAGTTGTACTTAGTACACAAACTCGATCAATTTTTCTTCAAAGGAATTTGTTTGTTAATTTCTCATACAGACTTATTATACATATCGATAAAGTTTTGCCACATATCACAAGATCTTTAATAGTTAATTCTAGATTTTTTCATAAAACTATTTAAGACCAAAAAAGCTTTATGATCCTTTTATTCAAATAGAAATTCCTTCAAGTTTTTCAACTTCAACTCAATGGTATAAAATACTTTTTGACTCTAAGTTATTTTGATGTTTTACCCCTTTCTATTATCTTTACTAATTACAAGCATATCACTTATCCAAGTTGGCTTGAAACTTTTATGTGCATTCTTGGTTAAGTATTTTCTTGATAAGCAGCCATGCCTTAAACGACAATGGCTCTCGGTATTAGTTTATAAGAATTGGTAATTCGAATTACACCCGCTTGCACAATTCTGATAACTATTTCGGGAGATTCATTAATCACTTCATGAAATACCATCCTCCCATTGAATTCAACAAGGAATTTATTCTTTAAGAATCACATATCTCTTAGTAACAGAACTTTTTTTTTTACTTTAGTCGTGGTTTCATATGAGGATTTCCCGTGTGACATTGGAATAGCCAACAAAGTATAACTTTGTTCTCTAAACTTAGGATCAAGTTTCATTATTTCAGTTTTAGATTCTAAGATTAATGTGTCTCTTTATATTTTATCTTTCAACACTATGACACATAGTAAAGACAATAATTTTCTGCTAAAATAAACCTTAAGTTACTATATTATTCCATCGGTAATATGAAGAACTATTTTCAAAATAATTCTTCTTAGTGTTGACTTTGTCTCACTTAGTCAAATTATGACTTAAAAACTTTTAAGACATCACTAAGACATAACTTCTAATTTTTTTTATGAAATCCTTTGTTGTTGACGATAGTATCATCAATGATTTTTCTTGTTGACTTCTCTATGTGCTTCAAAACTGTAACAAATTCACTCTTCAAAGAAGTGTGAAATTTATTAAGTATTTCACTCAATATCTCAAACTTTCATCATGTATATGATGTGTTTGAAATCATAGTGCCACAAGAAGATGGTGTCAACCCAATCACAAAATATTTTAAAACAAATGATATTTCATTAGTTCAAAAGATTTATAACGTGATCATACATGATGGAAGTGATCCATAATATTCTCATAAGATAACTAGGATTTCGTCTTATTAATACATAAGAGTATTACGTCGCCAAACATGCGACCTTGTTACAATAACTTTAGCGGAAGCTTATAAATGTTTCGAATTATAAAAATAAAGTGGAGATGTCTTCATCCTTGGATGATACTTTATGTTGAATGGAATTGATAGGAAGATAAAGGGTAGAATTCAAGTTGGAGTCTCAGCTTTTTGTTGGTCAACCTAAAATTGTAGAAATAACATTGTCTTGAACTGAAACACAAATTTCCATGGCGGCTCACTAGATTCAACTCTGGGCTTGCCTTCTTCCAACAGACAAGCAACATATTATGGTTATTGGATATTTTCGGCACCTGATGGTCGCTCAGGATATTTTTAGCGGGGCTTTGTGGCAGCACATTTGTTGAACTCAGAGATGCGTAGTTCGATTAGAGCATCTCCAACCACGACTTCGAAACCGGCCCTATATGATAAGGGGATGCCCAATCTTCTCGATGAACTCACACGATAACAATGATGATAACTTGTGTCTCTCCACGAACTCTCCGGTTAATTCCTGATGCCAATTACAGCAGCAACCAATCCCTTTGGATATTCGTAAATCCACACACTTGCACGAGTAGCCACCGACGACTAGTGGTCCTGTATCAACTAATTCCCAGTGGAACATCAGATAGCACGCAAAACTTGCAGTTGTATAATTCCAGATGAATGCTTCAAGAAAACAGCAATGGAGTTCTAGGGTTTATGTTTAAACGTAGTCTAACATGTGTACTCACAGGTACAAGGTATGTATGTATGAGGGGCAGGGGTGCGGCCACAATGAGAATTGCGCAAGCAAGCACCTAACCCAACCCGACTTGGACTCATGACTTAAGTTGGACTCGACCTAAGGGGTACAAACCGACCCATAAGGGGGGTGCAGCTAAGGGACACGCATGTCCTTATTCCAATCCGTGTGGGAGGACCTAGGAAAAGTCCTTGATGCTCCCATAACCTCCTAAAACGCAACACATTGGATATTGGTCTGAAACAAGCAAGGACGTGTCCTTGGTGGTCTCAATTCCCTCTTTTTATTATTCTGCCTCCTTCTTCTCCCTTGTGCTTCCATGATAATCTCCCTCCATGTGTTCTCCCATGTATTGCTCCATGGCTCAATTCTCCTCTCCTCCAATAATGCTTGTGTTATCAACAACCTGAATCATACATAAATGCAAGGATTTAGGTAGCATAAAATTCTCAGAACCACAAACATCATAATTTAATAGGAGTGAGTTCACCTGCTGTTCTAGTAATTTGGTTCTTGATCTAGTCATAGGTCCAATCCTCACTTCATCATGTTTCTCTTGAACAACAACATCATCAATGGGTGCAACGGTGTAAGAACTAGGGATGTCCTCATCATCCTCCCCCCACCCTGAAAAGGCGTCGACCTTGACGCATCAAGGTCCTCTCCATGGTATGGTGATAAATCAGCAGCATTGGAAGAATTACTCACACCAAACTCATCACTAGGAAG
This sequence comes from Alopecurus myosuroides, assembly GCA_028641055.1. Lineage (NCBI taxonomy): Eukaryota > Viridiplantae > Streptophyta > Magnoliopsida > Poales > Poaceae > Alopecurus > Alopecurus myosuroides. The sequence continues at coordinate 291,581,472 of CM054061.1, forward strand.
ATCAATCTTGTAGGAATTATCATTAATCTTCTGAAGCACTTTATATGGACCAGCACCTCTTGGCATCAACTTGGACTTGCGTGATGTGGGGAACCTATCCGTGCGAAAATGCACCCACACCAAATCACCTGGCCGAAATAGTACTTCCTTCCTCTTCTTGTTAACTCTCTCAGCAACATGTCTTCCCATTTTCTCAATTGATTCTTTGGACTTCTCATGGATCTTACTCACAAAATTAGCACATTTTGAAGTCTCCATATTGACTCTCTCTTGTATAGGAAGTGGCGGAAAATCAAGTGGTGTTATTGGCTTGAAACCATACACCACCTCAAACGGGCATAACTGAGTAGTAGAATGTATAGCCATGTTCTATGCAAACTCAACATGTGGCAAACACTCTTCCCACTCCCGCAGGTTCTTTTTTATCATGGCTCGCAACAATGTGGATAATGTGCGATTCACCACCTATGTTTGTCCATCAGATTAGGGGTGACAAGTAGTAGAAAACAACAACTTTGTCCCTAGCTTCCCCCATAGTGTCTTCCATAAATAGCTCATGAACTTCACATCAAGATCAGATACAGTAGTCTTGGGTACTCCATGCAATCTCACTATGTCCCTGAAAAACAGATTAGCAATGTGCGACGCATCGTCGCTCTTGTGGCATGCAATAAAATGTGACATTTTAGAGAATCTATCCACTACCACAAATATATAATCATGTCCACTTTTAGTCCTAGGCAATCCTAACACAAAATCCATACTAATATCCTCCCAAGGTGTAGTAGGTGCAGGAAGAGGAGTATATAAACCATGAGGTTTTAGTTTAGACTTAGCCTTGTTGCAAGTGATGCAACGTCTCACAAACCTCTCCACATCTCTTCTCATTCGTGGCCAGTAGAAGTGACCAGCCAACATGAGCATTGTTTTATCCCTCCCAAAGTGTCCCATCAATCCACCACTGTGTGATTCCTGCAACAATAACAAACGCAAGGACGACTCAGGAACACATAGTTTGTTAGCTCTAAACAAGTAGCCATCATGCAAATGAAATTTATCACATGCTTTCACATTAGTACAATTTTCATATGCATGTTTAAAATCATTATCCTCAGCATACAAATCTTTCACACTCTCCAAACCAAGAATTTTCACATCCAGTTGAGTTAAAAGCATACTTTTCCAAGAGAGAGCATCAGCAACAACATTATCTTGGCCTTTCTTATATTTAATGATGTATGGGAATGATTCAATAAATTCAACCCACTTAGCATGTCTTTTATTAAGGCTAGATTGGCTCTTTAAAAATTTCAAAGCTTCATGATTAGAGTGTATTATAAATTCTTTAGGACACAAGTAATGTTTCCACACTTCAAGGACCCTAACAATTGCATACAACTCCTTATCATACACAGAATAATTCAATTGAGAACCATGCAATTTCTCAGAAAAATAAGCTACAGGTTTGTTTTCCTGCATAAGCACTCCACCAATACAAATACCACTTGCATCACATTCAATTTCGAATTGTTTGTTAAAATTTGGAAGAATGAGCAATGGGGCCGAAATCAACTTGTTCTTAATAGCATCAAAAGCAATATCCTGTTCAACCCCCCATTCGAAATCAACACCCTTTTTAGTTAACTCATTTAAAGGTGCAGCAAGTGTACTAAAATCTTTCACAAATCTTCTATAGAAACCAGCCAATCCATTAAAACTTATCACTTGACTAACATTTATAGGAATAGGCCAATTTATGATAGCTTCAATTTTAGATTCATCCACTTCAATTCCATGTTTAGAAACAACATATCCCAGAAAAATGACCTTATCTTTGCAAAAAGTGCACTTAGCAAGATTACCATACAATTTATTTGCTCTTAATACATGCAAGACTTGTCTAATATGATCAACATGTTCATGTTCATTATGGCTATATATGAGAATATCATCAAAGTAAACTACCACAAATCTACCAATAAACTCTCTCAAAACATGGTTCATAAGTCTCATGAAAGTACTAGGTGCATTAGTTAAACCAAAAGGCATAACTAACCATTCATATAAACCAAATTTTGTTTTGAAAGCAGGTTTCCATTCATCCCCTTCTTTCATCCTAATTTGATGATAACCACTACGCAAATCAATTTTAGAGAAAACAGCAGCACCACTTAATTCATCCAACATGTCCTCCAAACGAGGTATAGGATGACGATAACGAATAGTGATGTTGTTAATTTCTCTACAATCTACACACATGCGCCAAGTACCATCTTTCTTAGGGACTAAAATAACAGGAACAACACATGGAGATAAGCTTATTCGAATATACCCTTTATCAAGAAGCTCCTGCACTCGTTTCTGAATTTCCTTAGTTTCTTGGGGATTGGTCCTGTAAGGGGCTCGTTTTGGTAATGTAGCTCCAGGAATCAAATCAATTTGATGCCCAATGCTACACAATGGTGGCAGCCCTGCTGGTACCTCCTTTGGAAAAACATCATCAAACTCCTGAACATGAGAAACACCAAGAGGAATAGGGGTCATGTCAGTAGAACCAATATTTCTCCCTTGTGCATAAGCACTATAGGAAGCATACTAGGATCCTCTCGAAATTCTCTCAAGTCCTCTTTAGTGGCTAACATGCATAATAGGCTCACTCCCTCACTTTTATTTTTACCACTCATAGAAGGAGTACTCTCTTGTTTTTCTACTCTCTCACTCTCCTTCTCTACATTCACATCAATTTTTTTACGAGACTCATTTACAATTTGTTGTGGTGTCATAGGTCTCAAAACAATGTCCTTCCCATGCCAATTCAACTGGTGTGTGTTAGCTCTCCCATTATGTGTAACATTCCTGTCAAACTGCCATGGTCTTCCAAGCAACATGTGATAAAAAGACATGGGCACAACATCACACTCACTTCATCTCTCCTTTATCACTCAGCCATTGTATATAATAAGGATGAGGGTGTGGAGTATATTTCAATTTCAGCTTTGCACATAGGTCTTTACTAGCAAGATTTTTGTAACTTCCTCCATCAATTATAACCTTGCAAGCCATTTGAGGGCCTACGATTGCCTTGGTTTGAAATAGATTAAACCTCTGATTTTCTGGAGAAGGAACAACACTCAAAGTAGTAGCATTTTGTGTGCAAACAATGGTGGGGTAATGAGAAGCATAAGCATCAAGGGGACCTCCTTGCTCATCACAATCATCCTCCTCATCAGGATCAGCATCATCACCAGTCTCATATTCATTGTCAGCATTAACAAACATAGTTTTCTTATTGGTACATTCTCTCTTGAAGTGGCATTTTCCTCCACATGTATGGCAGCTCATATCTCTATTTCTAGCTGTAGAAGATGTGGATCCACTAGCACTAGCTGCTGGTTGCACTTGCCTCCTCAAATTAGAGGTAGTGCCCTCGGGTTTGGTAGTAGAAACCCCACGGCTAGGGGTTGGTTGTGGTGGTGGTGATGAAAAACCAGAATTTCGAGGGGTGAACACCCTCCTAGCACTCAATTTTTCCTCCTCGACCAACTGTGATTCTGCCTCTCTAGCATGATGTAGCAATTCATTCATATCATTATACTGAAGATGCCTCACAATACTTCTGATTTTAAATTGCAAACCTGATAGAAATCGTTGCATAGTGTGTTCTGGTTACTCCCTAACTCGAGCCCTCTGAAGTATCAACTCCATTTCTCTATAATAAGCATCCACTGACATTGTGCCTTGCCTCAATTGCTGTAATTTGTCATACAAAGTTCTCACATAATTTTTAGGCACAAATTTGTCCCTCACGAGTTGCTTCATAGTAGCCCATGTAACAATTTCTGGATCACCATTTTCTGCCCTCAATCGTGTAATATTATCCCACCAGAAAAGAGCATAGCCATCAAACCCAGAAGAAGCCAATTTAATTTTTCTATCTTCATTATAATCATGTAATCTCCATAGCTTCTCAATTTTCATCTCCCACATCAAATACTCTTCTACATCATCATGATCAAATGTGAAAGGAGGAATACAAAATTTTGGCTTGCCCAAACCATCATCTTCTCTATTATTGTCATGCACTTGCACTCTCCTAGCAGGAGCAAAACCTCCAAGGCCATGATTAGCATGCCCACGGCCAGGTTCCCAATCATCATCATCATTAACTTGATTAGCCCTTTGTTGTAGTTGAGTAGACAATTGAGCAATTTGCCTAGTCAAATTTGTGAGATACTCTTGCATAACATCAACAAATTCTTGAGTAGCAGCCTTTTCAATTTTGATATACATCTCTTGCAAATCTCTCCTCAAACTAGTATCATAAGCATCAAGTTTCTTGTCAATTCTGCTTGCTACCATATCTCGGAATTTTGAGAATTCTCCCCATGTGAGCAAATCATCAACATTCTTCTTTGTAGATGCCTTAGCAGTTTTCCCGGCAATTTTATCAACCTGCACATCATCACTAGTAGAAGACTCCATGTATTAATGTGTTAGTGAAATAAAATAATATGGGATGTGGTGCTCTCTCACAACTCACTCAAAAAAAAAATGGTGTACCTTACTGTTCCAAAGTGAATAGCAGAAACTTACCACAAGTAATACAGCAGTACTATGTCTCGGTGTGAATAAGAGAATACCCAGGGATTTTAGCACTCACAAGGCAAAATAGGATATATGGTGGGGATTGGTATGGATACCTAACAATCACCAATGAACAAGTCCTATTTGATGTATGTGATGATATAAAAATAGCACCTAGGAAACACACACCAAATTGGAGACAAATGTGGCAATGCAATTATATGGATGGAATTATTACAATGCACTGGAAAGACACTAGCCAAGCTCAATGATAAAACAGGCACAAGATTGCTTAATGAAGTGTCAATATAGCAATGATGAAAACAGCTCCACAATAATATCAATATATCTCAAGGCCTCTTTGCTTTTTCTCAATTCTGTTTTTCTGTTTTTCTATTTTTTTCTCTCCATTTTTGTATACTTTTAACTGGCCGAATAACAACTAAAGGAGCAAAAATAACAAGTGAAAACAATGCTATGATCAATGTGACACAAATATGTGAAATATAACAGCTTGAAAATGAGCAAAAAAGTAGCTAGTCTTGTGGGTAAGGTACCTAGTTGATTGCTGTAGATAGGCAGTAGCTATGGTTCACAAGGATCGGAATTGAAATCCTAAAGAAAATGAGAAAGAAAAACTAACTGAAAACACCTAAAACTACTAGGGACTCACGGCAGAGAATGAACCGTTTTCCTCCCGTGGCGGCAGAGAAACGCTGCGTTTTTGTGCCCGCGGCAGCGCTCGCCCGACAACGCGTAGTGCGCAAGGCAGGGATCACACGCGCGGCATCGTTTTGAGTGATTTCATGCCGCGGTAGGAAACACACGCGTGAGGGAGTTGTGCGTGCGGCAGGAATCCTTGCTCATGGAAGCGATTTTGCGTGGTTTTGTACCGCGGCAGCACTTGTATTCCGAGTAGGACTATGTCCTGGTTGTGATCGGATTCAAGAACACACACACGGACGCGATTCAAGATCAAAGGAAACCGTGGCAAAAGCAATCCAAGAGGGAGTAGAACAAGGAATCCGGCGGCAGCAACCCTAGAGAAATTGTGTCGTGGGTGAGAAACCTCCTCCAACTCGAATTCAACTCGGAACAAAGAGGGAACCGTGGACTCTCTTTTTGATTTTTTGGTGGACACTTGACGAACTCGATGAACGATAAGAACCCTAACCCTAGACCGAACTAGAAAGACTCAAAAGGATAAAAGAAACACAAAATCAAACACAAAAACATCAACTAAAACTTGACAATGGTGATTATCTAAGGTGATGGCACGAACTAGACCTATTTTTTGTGGCTTTTTCTGGATGAGAAAAATAAAACACTCAAATCTAATGTGATAGAAACAGCTCACCGAGTAAACCCAGTAATCTGATACCAAAATGATAAGGGGATGCCCGATCTTCTCGATAAACTCACACGATAACAATAATGATAACTTGTGTCTCTCCACGAACTCTCCGGTTAATTCCTGATGCCAATTGCAGCAGCAACCAATCCCTTTGGATATTCGCAAATCCACACACTTGCACGAGTAGGCACCAACTACTAGTGGTCCTGTATCAACTAATTCCCAGTGGAACATCAGATAGCACGCAAAACTTGAAGTTGTATAATTCCAGATGAATGCTTCAAGCAAACAACAATGGAGTTCTAGGGTTTATGTTTAAAGGTAGTCTAACCTGTGTACTCGCAGGTACAAGGTATATATGAGGGCAGGGGTGCGGTCACAATGAGAATTGCACAAGCAAGCACCTGACCCAACCCGACTTGGACTCATGACTTAAGTTGGACTCGACCTAAGGGGTACAAACCGACCCATAAGGGGGTGCGGCTAAGGTCCAATCCGTGTGGGAGGACCTAGGACAAGTCCTTGGTGCTGGCATAACCTCCTAAAACGCAGCACATTGGATATTGGGCTGAAACAAGCAAGGACATGTCCTTGGTGCTCTCAATTCCCTCTTCTTATTATTCTGCCTCCTTCTTCTCCCTTGTGCTTCCATGATCATCTCCCTCCATGTGTTCTCCCATGTATTGCTCCATGGCTCCATGCTCCTCTCCTCCAATAATTCTTGTGTTATCAACAACCTGAATCATACATAAATGCAAGGATTTAGGTAGTAATTCTCAGAACCACAAACATCATAATTTAATAGGAGTGAGTTCACCTGTTGTTTTAGTAGTTTGGTTCTTGATCTAGTCATAGGTCCAATCCTCACTTCATCATGTTTCTCTTGAACAACAACATCATCAATGGGTGCAATGGTGTAAGAACTAGGGATGTCCACATCACTATACGTCCGTGCGGATAGCCCGGGCACAGTTTGGGCCAAAAAGGACACCCAACCCCCCCCCCCCCCGACTATAATCTGCCCAAGTGACCGGGCTATCCGGCAAACCCCGAGCCCATCCCATATGTGGGACGGGTTTGGGACGGCCCGGACGCGCCGGGGCGCTGCTGGCACGGGGTGGCTGACAGTACGGACCCATCGCCAACGCCTCGTTGACTGACCCGGCGCCCCCCACGCGTCGTCAACTGAACCGGCGCGCCGCTCGACTTCAATGCTCTCCACTGGCCCTCTCAGGCGCTCCGCCAGAGGAAGTCTCTCTCCGACTATAAAGCGGGAACGTAGGCTAACCCTAGCACCGGTGCTCACTCTCCTCCGTCCAGATCTAGCCGCTCTTCTCCACCTCTCCGGCATCAGCAGTATGCCTCGCCGCCTTCCTACCCCGTACCTGATGTTGAACCTGTACCAGATGGTAGAGTACTACCGCCAGACAGCGGCAGAGGAGGTGGCGGCACAAGCGCAGTTCAAGGCGGCTCAGGCGCATGCGGAGCAGCAGGCGGCGCCGGCGGTCGCAGAGTCACAGGTCGGCATCATCGAGCTGGGAGGGCCACCAAACGTCGTCGAGGTTAAGGGGGAGCAGTTCCTCTAGCACTTCGTAGCGGAGGCGCAGCTCGGGCGGAGAAGGCGGACAAGCTCCTCCTCGGCCAGTTCCTCGACCGCCTCGTGCGGGAGCACATCGACGCGGCCGTCCAGATCGTTGATGCCCGCACCAACGATGAGGATTCTGGCGAGGACGATGATAGCTTCGACTGGAGCTTCGACCCGCTGGTTCCGGCTCCAGTGTCACCATGCTCTCCGATGACGAGTAGATACTAGGAAAGTAGCACTACGCTACGTACAAGTAGTATGCATGACTTGTAGTAATTTGGTATCTATGAATGAGGAATGTGGTTAGAGTTGCCCTTTTTGGGTTGTCCGGACACTGTCCACGTCCGGGTGTATCCGTGGACAGTTTGGAGGTCTTTTTTGGATCGTGGTTGGAGATGCTCTTATGTTGTTATTCTGTAGATGATTGATACATGTCTTAAAACTTATGTGGTCGTTGATTGTAAGATGATTGATACTTAAGACTCTGCAATAAAAAGGCATGTGTATTGATGCATGCAGAAGCTGAGATCTTACCCCGTTTCAAAAAGAAAAGTTGTTGTCTTATCGTTACGTAGTGTTGGCCTTGGGCGGTGACTGTATGTGAGTTGTGCCATGTGCTGGGCCGCGCCATTTTGTGAGGTTTGGTTTGTCAATATAACGGTCGAACCGTGTACTAGCCAAGGCATGAATGAAATGAGCTAGCTCTACTTTGTGGGTCCATGTCCCTATTACCCTACGCGTGCGAGATATATCCGCACAGCTGCCCGCCTAAAATTCCCGATACTGAAAAAGTAAAGGCCCGACGTATGTTTCGCATCAGATGTGCACACTAGAAATCCTACTGATGATGAACTGAGACTATGTTTATTTCATCAGAGGTGAACACTGGCACTTCTACTCAGCAAGAATCGAGCCTATGTGTAACACAGTGTTTGCCTGGGATGCAGGATCGGCTTGAGCTAAGAATTCCAATTTTTGCTAGTTCTATCAGTGATGGAAGTTTGCCTAGGATGTAGGACAGGCTTGAGCTAATATAAAAGGACCACCAAATGCAATGTAATATTCCCTCCCATCAAAAAATAATTGTCACGGTTTTGCCCCGTGGTTAGTTCAAAACTATGACATTTATTATGGATTAGCAATAAACGACTAGGCATTACCTGTCTGCATGTTTTCCCACTTCACCAGCATGCTAACCACAATATTAGGTCGATAAAAGGGAAACATCATACGAGTCGCCGGTATCATACTCCTTCAGATAGTCAGAACGGACTACTACTTAACCAGTTGAGTGGCATCCCATATACTCTGTATATATGACAGTAACAGAAGTTCAGCGGTCTGCCTGCTTCACTTACCTCAGAGAGCAATAGGTAGCTCCACCAAAATGCATCGGGTTACCATTCCACTACACTTAGCTACTTAATACATATTCAAACATTAGATAAGTGTCCTGCTTCGGGTCATTCGTAGAGGACCCATATTGCTGAAACTGCTCAGCGCCGTTTTTTGCTCGCCTTGGCCAGCTTCATGGCGTGCTGGACAATTTCCTTCGGTTTCGCTTTTCTCCCCTCCTTGTAGTTCCACATCTCCGGGAAAGGAACCCTGTTGCCGCTGCCGCTGTGCTCATTCAGCTCCGCCAGCGCCATCGTCACTGCAGCATAGGCTTCCTCGCCGTACTCCTGTTTCAGTTCCTGGAGCTTCTCGTCATCCTCCCTGATTACTTCCTACATAGGAACATGCACCAGATGCAGCATCAGCGACCCCAATGAATACTTGATATGCAAGACAATGAAAACAGATATTCAAACGTATTTGGCAAGGGAAGTTAATTGCAAGTGCAACAAAAAAAAAGGTAGGCACTTGACAGTTCCACGGAATCTATATGTATAAAATGTAATGAGAAGGATTGCTAAGCAGATTGGGGTCATCATATGTTGTGAAAAGACTGGAAGCTACTCTCATTATATTGCTTCTCTGCATTAAATATGTTTGGTTGCAAATTTGCGATCTCTTCCAGGTGCAATCGACCTGATCAGCTGTTCCTTTAATCCTGCAGTAATAACTCAAAAGTGTTTTTATTAAACGGGGGCAAAAGCTTTGCCCCATTCAATTACTTAAAAAGGAAAACAAAACTTTTTTTGAAACTCAAAAGTGTATAATTTAGACTTAAAACAGGGCAGCCCGGTGCAGTAGCTCCCGCTTGCGCAGGGTCCGGGGAAGGGTCTGACCATTTGGGTCTATAGTACGCAGTAGCACGCACCATGATTGGGTAATCTCTATGTATAGGAGGAAGGACAAGACAGTACTAGCTTCTTGAGTACAGAAAGGAAGACTCTGCTATCCATTTACAGTGCGAATAGAAAGACACATATGTGCAGTTGCTTATAAAGAGGCTGTATGCATCAATCAATGCAGAGGCCAGGGTCAGTTTCCCCTTTTCGAAGAAAAAAAATTACATTGTACCATCTAAATAAAATAAAAGGAGTTCCCACCATTTAAAAGTTGATCCATTAGTAACGCTAGCATACAAGAGACTCTGGAGGGTTTTCTCCTCCTGTGTTGAGCTATTATATTTCCATGTGCTATATCTGTAACGAGCACTGCCCAGTGACTACAGGTCAGCCATGATATGAAGCCCCATCCCGAGTCAGAAGTTTTTATCCTATTTCTCTTTCTTAGCAGAAATAAATACCCATTACTGATTCAAATTTTTGCAGAAGAGTTTATTCAGCGAACAGAAGGGCAACAGCAGAAACATTCAATATCCTCAAGTTTGGCAATAGTAACTTAGTAAATACTACTACCACATATTAATTCAGGTGTATGGGAACAAACGGACAAAGATTCATACCGACTCTTTTCCATTCACCATAGCAACCGTAAAAGGATGCCAGTCTGAATTGCTGATTTCATTCTGCCACTTGGAACAAAGCTTGATACTTTCAGCTTCAGCGTCATCTTTTGGAAATTTTTGCCTACACGCATTTGAAAACGCTTTCACGTCAAGCTCACCAACCATCCTGAGGCCTATGTGTGCATGGCTTTCACTGATCTGACTAGGAAGGCCCCGTATAGCCTGCAATTGAAAAAAGCATGAATACACACAAACAAGTACACTAACTGAAACTACTCAGTAAAGCATAAGTAGCATACATCTATTGCCAGTTTCCGAGCTTCTTGCAACTCAACAGCAGCCTTTTTTTCTTTCACGATTAGAATTTCGTTGAAGTTCTCTGCATCCTCCATCTCGGCGATCTTATCTTGCAGCTCCTCTTTCAGTTCAGCTATTCTTTTCCCTGAATCCGAGCTTTCGTTGCCTGGCGTGAGCTTTATCACTTCCAATTTTCCGGACAAGTGCTTTATATCTAGTTGAAGTTCATGCTTCCGATGCAACTTTTCGTTCAACTCTCTAATATTTTGCAAAGCAATTTCTTTTTCTCTCTGCAGTTTGCACACAGAAAGACATCATCAAAACATGTGTCGTTGAAAACAAAACAGCGTGAAAACATATGAGCGCAATAAGAACTTACCTTATGTTGCTGGACAATATTCAGAACATTTTCATCAGCTTTCTGAAACTCCTGTTCTGCCAGCTTAAGATGATTGGACTTCATCGCATTCTGTAGAAAAAAAGCCAGAACTTGAAAGATACTTTACATAAAATTGGTTTAATCCATTATGCATTCTTCTGCTATTATGTTGTCAAACTAAGATGGCGGATTCAGTTACATCTATTATAGGCGAAAAGAACATGACGGATGAAGCAGGAAAAATAAAGGAAAGCTAGAAAATCACACAGAAAAGCAAAATATTGAACCGATAATTTACAGTGTCGTTTTATCATAACCCTTGAATCTCATAATAAGGGATTCGGCATACTCAAAGACTTGTCCCATCAAGCCCTACTAACTCTATGCACAAAAAAGAAACCCATATACGTATTGGAAACCAAACAAATTATAGAGTCGAGCCTAAACTTGCTGCTAGTTAGTTGAGATGGATTTTATGTCATATTTGAGTGTTACATAAATATACGCGTGAAAAACTATGCAAGCATATGTCGAGACCAGAAAGATGTGACCTATTCTTGAACAAAGGCCAAGTATGTCGCTACCAAAGAGACTGATATGCTACATATTCTCATCTAAATAGAAAATAATCGCACCCTCAATTTAGTGTATACAAACCATGATTGAATTAAAAGGTATATCTCGTTATTTAGACTCATAAGATTAATATGTATGGAAAAGGCGAAACTATAATTGGACAAAAGAATCCAAACTATGATTAAATTAGAATGCTATATAGGACCCAAACATTGGCAGACAGCAAGATTAACCAGGCTCCTAAGCAACTCTCCAACCCCTGCTCTGAGCGGTACCCATTAATTTCATTCATGCGGTTTTCCCTGTCGAAGTTCCACCAGTTTCTCTTATTCGTTCACTTTGACAACCTGCCATGTTCTCCACCAATTTCTTCCATTTTACAGTCATATACTCACCACTCATACAAATTATATGTCCTTTTAAAGTTGATGACTTCCTTACCAATTACTTTTCTGAACATAATTTTCTCATCCTTGTAATCAAAATAGCATAATACAACAAAAAATCCTTTCAGTCCCAAACAAGTTGGGGTAGGCTAGAGTTGGAACGATCTCAAAATCAAGTCATGGTTCCGGCACGTGGATAGCTAACTTCCACGCACCCCTGTCCATGGCTAATTCTTTGGTAAATCAAAATAGCATAATATGGAAACAAAAATTTCTATGACTCATAAAGCATTATGCATTCAACTAAGACTAACGATACCACCGAGTCCAGTACAACATTCACAAAGCTTATCATGGAGAGAAAACAAACACCCTACATCCTTCGTTGTATATTAGATTATTAGGAGTAACTTTGCAAAGCATTAATTTTTGAATGACCTTCACAAGATTTGCCAAGGAGAAGGCTACTAAAAATGTACACATTAAAGTTGCCCACGCACTTGCAATCCCTGATGCAGAGGCCATCAGGTTTGTCCCTTTAAGGAAACGTACTTGCATGGACCAGCATGCTAGTTCTGTCTAACAAAAGGTAGATTCCAGTGTTTTTTAAATCAGCAATGGATCATATCAAAAATTGTTCCTTAAGTCATTAATTGACTGCTGTAAGAAATACATGAACAGAAGAAGCTACACAGTACACTAACTTACAAGCCATTAAATAGTTCTTGTTGACTGAAAGATATGATACAAAGATAAGAAATGGCTCACCCTTTGCTTCTCCAATTCAAGGTTTTTTCTGTCGCAGTCAGTCTGTGCAACCAACTCATTAAGTTGTTTGGAACTTGTATCAAGCTCATGCGTCATAGACTGAAGATGAAGGTGTAGATTATTGTTCTCATCAACAATCTTTTGTGTATGTTCAACAGAAAGCTGTTGCATCTTTTGGATTTCTGATACACATGAAATGAAAAACACATGTGTCAGCCACTCAAATCACATAAAGAACATGGCTTGCTCTGAAGAGGGAAAAAAACCACTGTGTGCAAATAGTTAATTGACATCGACATATATCATAAATAAATTACAAGAAAATTAGCACGCACCTTGATTGCACCACTGGAGCTGCCGCTCCCTCTGCTCCATCATTTTTTTCAGTGACATGTTTCTCTCCTTATACTCACATTCAAGTGCTTGTAAATGGATATTCCGTTCATTAACTTCACATTGTAAACTGGCCACAAGTTTCTGATTTTTTATTGTTTCTTCATTCTCAATGCCGTCAGCCGTCTTCAGATCGCCAGATTTTCTTAGAAAGTCCCCTATTGCCCCTGGCGCATTGAAATCATCTGCCCTAGCGATCCATCCAAAAGGCTCTGGCCCTCCAAGCTCTCCAAGCTCTTTTTCCTGCCAGGCCATTTTCCCATACCCTTTCTTCTCAAATTCACTCTCAAACATTCGTGCATTTCTAAACCCACCAAAGTCCTTCCCAAACTCAACAATAGCATTACCTGTAGGGCGACCTTTACTGTAGACATGATGTGCTTTCACAGGATAAAAACATGAGAAATGCTCTTTCAGTCGGTTTGCACTTTTTCCAACATATTCAGAAGGCATATTGACTACGATACCCATCCAGGGCCAGACAAACAGCTCGTCTCTGTTATGTTGAGGAGGCTGTGGATCCATAACAATTGGCTGCAGCAGTGGGATATACGATTTAGCTGGTTCATCCTTCAAATGCTTGGCAAGGGCCCGATGGTTTACCTTCTCTTTTGCTTGCTGGTCATGTGCACCCCCCACACTCAGGGCATGCTGCAGCAAATCATAGATCTTATAGTCATCCTTTCCATCTGAACAAAAGGGGCATCTGTACGAACCCTCATCATTCATCACTTCTATATCTCCTGATAGCAGAAGTGTGTACATGTTGGAGCCATACGCTTCAAGCTCAGAATCTCCATCTGAGGTATAGTCCATTGCGAACGAAAATGCCGGACAACCTTTAAAGAAATAAGCAATTGCAAATGTGTTCATTGTGACATTATGAACTGCTTGTGATAAAAATTACAGAAAGCTAAAGATGTTGTAGCACATACATGAGCAATCCTAGAATGGCGCCTAAAAAAGAAAGAAGAGTCCAAAAGAGAAGCTGCGTACATGTTCAGCCAATGCGTGAAGTTCATATCACACTGCATACAAGCATTTTACATACATAATTCTAAGAATAGCACGAACTTGACAAGGCTCCAAAATCTGTATTCCATAATACCATGTGCAGCGATGTAGTAGTAATAGCTCGCGCAAACAGCTAATCATCATATCCTAAAACTTATTTCTGTTCCAGCAAGGTTAAGAAAGTTCGATACTGTAAAAGTTTGATACATTTGTGCTCCAGTGCGCAGGGATGTGGTTGCAATAGCTTACAAAAACAGATAAATAGCCAATCATTCATCCATAAAATAGTTTTCTGTTCCAACAAGGCTTAACAAGCGTGGTACTGCAATTAATTAAGCGACAGTAAGCCACAACAGGTTGAGCATGCACGAGGGTTTGTGTTTCCAAGGCTCCTACCAAATTACAGATCAGAGCAGCCTGGAAGCAGAAAATTAACACATTCCCGAAGCGTCAGTTTGAGCATACTCAAAACAGGAGGCAAAATTGGGCCCCCGATCTCCCCATACTACACATTTATTTGTTTCCCTTCAATCCCTTGTCTCCTCCGTACATAACGCGGCAGAAAAAAGGTTAGAAAACGCCCAATTTTTTTCAAGAATCGATGTCCCAAGAAAGGGATTGAGGAAAGTGCAAGAGCCAGGAATCAAAGTACACACGGGACGGAAATAGAAAAAATCCACCATGGCCAGGTCCAAGATCGCACGCAAACGAGCAGGAAAGAAGTGATTTTGCGGCGGCCGGTTCGACCCCCCGGACCAGAGAACAAAACCGTAAAGGAGAAAGAGGAAAAAGAAAGTAGGCGTCGCACGCACAAAAAAAAGGTAAATGTTCCAAAAAAGGAAAGAAAGGAAGAGCATTCCAGTTAAAAGGGTAAAATGTAGGGTTTGAGGGTTTTACGCCAAGGCTCGAGGGGGGCAGTATCGAGGGGGAAGAAGAAGGGCTTCGTCCATTCTCACCTGGACCTGGAGCGGAGTGGAGGAGAGCAGAGAGGCGGCGAAGTTTCGCGCGCGCCTGGCTTCGTCGCTTGATTGATGAGTTCTTGGCGACGATGGCTTTCTTGGCCTGGAGGGGGGAAAACTGGGGGAAGCGAGGATGGGAAATGAAGCGAAGGGTGGTGGTGGGTGGCAGTGGGGAGCGGAGTCGTTCGGCGTGGTAAATAGAGCAAGGAAGCGGACGAGGCACATGGGCTCTGCGCTTTAAATTAATCCACCCTCTCATTAACCGTAAAAAAGAAAAGAAAATCCAGGTAAAAAAAATCCACCCCTCATTTTTTCAGATATGGAAAATCGAATGAGACTAGCCACAATGAGAGTATCATAGGTAATATCATGCATGTCATGTTGGCAAAAATCTGACGTGGCGGTGCAATTAATAAGGAGAGAGGTGATAATTGTATCATAGGTAGATACCGTAACATAACGCATTACGAGACATGATGAGTCTACATCACAATAAATACAGCACTATATGATACCACAAACATGTTACTACCCATTGTGGGAGTAGTAACATAGACTAGTATCATGTGCATGATACTAGTGTATGATACTCTCCTTTGTGACTAGTCTGAGGAATCTCACCAACTAGTTGAGCTGTCCAATGTACAATAAAAACGGGTAAATAAAACATCGTAGTCCGATGTAAATCATACACAATGTTTTCCAACAGAAAAGTATTTGAATTTTTTTTGCAGGCTAGCAGTTTTAACCTTAGATATGTAAACGGATTAGATCAGATTTTACTGTTACCATACATTTTCGTTAGAATCGGCGCGAAACGGGTGATAACCGGTTATGGATTCGGATGCGGATGCATGAAATCGTGGATTTGGCGGATTCGAAGCGAAAAGAATATTAAACAAATAATTACGCGTACATAGCCAAAAGAATTTTGAGTGATACATAACAAAGTTATACTCTAGAGAGTTGATACCAGTGAGCACAATGGTTATATAAGTGAGTTGTTAATTAACGGAGGATCTCGACAATTCAACAATTACTAACTATTTATGCTAAATTAGTTTATTTATTTGGATTATTCGGTTTAAACCCATTAGATAATACTAAATTATTGTTGGACTACATATTCAAATGCTAATTTATATACTATATCTTACGTCGTATTTGGGTATTGGTTTGAAATCGGGTAACGTTATCTATAGGATTCATTTAAACCAGATATCAATTTTTAAGACAGATTTGGCGCGAAAAATATTTTATCTACTTACATTCTAGTTAACACTAACTATCATAGCGCATCTTAATATGACTCTCAAGTACACATAAATAACCAGATGCGTCTAACTTCACAAATGAGGTGAAATATAGCCTAGCACACACTCGTGATGAAGGTCGCAAACAAACCCAACTTTTCGCTGGGTTCGACACCAATAAGTCACATCCGTAATCTCTAAGCACCACTAGTGTGCTCCAACCAGTTGATGCCATGTGAGTGGCTTTCATGTCCATGCACTCGAGGATAAGAGTACTTGAGTTGCCGATATTGTTAAACCATTGTCGAGCTCAACATCAACATTTTCCCATTACTGAATCTGGGGACTAGCAAAAGATGTGTTGTCATTCACATCTGGTGAATGAACCTAAATAGCTTGAGGATGGAAATTCAACATGACCACCATCAGGAACCACAGCTCATGATATAGTCATACTCCTTAGTTACCATTGCCTTGTCATTGATTGACTTAGAGATCTGCATTGAAGCCACATCACTCAAGCTCACAAATTCGCAATCACCCTCATTATGGATACACAACACCACACGGAGGCTTTGATGCCTACAAGTGCAGAGGGTTGTTATAGTTAGTTTTAAAATAAAGGTATCGAACCACGTTGGAGCTATGGAAATGGTACTCTAGGCTTAGCTTTGATCACCTAATCTCGTTGGTGTTCTACGAACTATCTATAGGCTAACACAGACAGTAAAAATGATTGAAATAAGTATTGTAAAAGGTTGCAAATAAAACAGTACGACAAATAAAGTGGACTGGAGGATGGATTAAATGACTGGAAAGCAATAGGGATAAAGGTGTTCTCGGTAAAGTCAGTTCTACCACTAGCATACTTCTGAACTGATTAGCCGTGCGTTATGTTCTCGTGTGAATAATTTATGAGGGCGGAGCTCCGTGTATTAGTGTGCCTCGACGTCTCGGTCAACACACTACTCACGGCCACCACGTAGCCCAAATCATTGGTGATACGACTACCAGTACTAGTGATTAAGAGTCTCCTCGTGGAGGTGGTATTAGTACGGCGAGTTATCCGTTGATCCTATGTCAGAGATTATCACGAAAGGAGGAGTTACTTTCTGTCATGTACTACTCACTCGTCAGTCGTCCTCAAACCAACACAAACAACTCATCATGGCTCTATGGCACAATATTGGTGTGGTCGACTTCACACAATATCATAGAAATCGTTATCATAAACCAGTCAATAGAAAACATTGCATCTCTCCAAGAACATGAAGGCAATAAACACCATAATGATTGTATTAAAAACGGAGGATGAGTGTATGAATGAATACACGTGCAAATACACAACTAGATGTTCTAGAATCACAATGACACGTGATGGAGATGTTATCACGTAGATGTAGATGGCGGTGATGGCGATGGAGATTGATGTGGAGTCCTTCACAATGATGGAGTTGATGTAGATGGATTCCCTTCTGCGAATTCCCCCTCTGGACACCTTCTGGAGGCTAAGGTTTGGTGGATTTTCGTGATTTTATGGCTGATGTGTCTCTAGTCTTCCTCTCCACTCGAGTCTGGGATCATCTGGTTAATATGATGGACGAAACCAGCTAAAACGCACCTTGGTACGATGAGTGGTACTGTCGATACTCACCGTACCAGGGTCATTTTGAGTTACCGCCTTACTGGTACGGTCGGTGGTTTCCGTTTCGCCCTTCGTGCCGAGTTGACTCCATTTGGTACGGTCACCGGTACGGTCGGTACTCACCGTATCGTGACTCGTTAAAGTTTGTGTATATTTTCTTCGGAGATCATTTACCCAGTACGGTGGCTGGTACGGTCGAATTTGACTGTACCTCACTCGTTAAGTCTTTTTCTGCTTCTTTTTTACTTCCGTGAATCCGTGTTTCTTTGGAATGGACTTAAATGTTGTGGTCTCCTCATGTTATATTCATTTATGCTTCTTTATGCCTTGTATGAAATATCTCTTCATGATTTTAGCAATCTGCATACACAGACATAAAAGGTGTACTTTGGCACGGTAAAATACCAAAATTCCTATCTACTTATTAATAAAACATAAGAGTAAAATAGCACCTAGAATGGACGCATGAACCTCCTGATGCACCTAAAATGCATCTACTTTTCCAATCACTTTGCTTCATAATTTGCTCGGAGTCTTCCCATATTTAAAGAAAACTGCTGAATCTTACGCTGTTTTTGGCAAAGTCTCGTTTGTGGTTGTTTTTGCAGGAAATTAAATCGGAGAAAAATACCACGTCAATTTTTATGGAAAAAAAAGGACTTCGTGCAAAAGATGGACATGAGGAAGTGTCTGAGGAGGAAAAGAGGGGGCCCATGCGACCAGATTCCTTGGCCGCTTAGGCCAACCTATCTTGGGCCTCGGGCACCGCCTCTCCTTCGGCTTTCGCGCGCCCCCTCATATATACGAAGAAGTGGTTGGCCTAAAAGAGGAGAGCTATTCGCGAAACATAGTGCCACCACCACCACGATCTTCCTTTTCGGAGATAGATTGATCCTGGATTTCTCCCCCGAAGGAGGGGTCCGGAGTCCGTCTTCGTCGCCATCTTCACCGCCTTCATCTCCATCGACCATGAGCTCCCTCGCCATCACCATGTGTCAGTAGTCTGCTGTAGGCATATGAGGTGGATGGCGATTGGATGGGATTGATCATGTAATGATACCCGTTGTTCGAGATTTTAGGGGTTTATCTTGAGAATACTTTTGTATTGTGTTGATGCACTTATGCTATGTTTAATGCTTGCTACTAGGGCCCGAGTGGCATGATTTCAGTACTGAACTTACTTTGCCTCGTCATATAATTTAGTTTGGTATTTATATGCAAAGTGTATTGCCTGATATTATGTTGAACCTGCGAACCCTAAAAGTGACATATAGGGAAAACAAGGGGGAGATGTCTTAGTTTGAGGATTCTATGAGTTCATAAAGTGTTAATGCGTTGTTCCGGGATATTCGAAAGGGTGGACCTTAATTACCTGTAGTTTCAAGTTGGCCCTGGTGAAATAAGCAGGTAGGACAATAGATGTTGTGAAAATTCTCTTGGTTAGTACGTAGAACTATTTCCGGAACACATGCCTACATATATCAGAGTTAGAGAAAAGCTCCATTGCTATTTGTATCTTATTATATGATCAATCTTATTCATGAAACACCCCGCTGTCAACTCATGCCTACGTTTTAAATCTCTGAGTTACACTTTCACTTTTCCGGTGAAAACTAGGAAACCCTTGTTACACTGCTGTTTTATTTTGGTTGCTTGAATCATATTGCTACTATCACCACTGCTGCTGCGATTTTATTGATATACAGGTGTGATTGAGAGTGACGTCTTAATTGCCAAAGTCTTATCGGTATTCTCGTGTTCCCCTTGAGTCGAACTATAAATTTGGGTAATACTTCCCAATGAAGATTTCAGCGACCCCCTATACTTGTGGGTATCAAGACATTTTCTGGCGCCGTTGTCGGGGAGCCTAGCTTTATTGGTAAGACCACTTCTTATCATTTATTTGTTGCATGATGGGAAAGGATCCTCTGAAGTACATGAGGCCTTCCACTACTCGAAGAGGTACGGACTTGCCAAGTAGGCCAAACTTTTCACCTAATGTTACTTTTGTTATTGTTGCTAAAAACAAAGCTAAAAATATATCTAGTTCACCATTGTCTAAGATGTCTACAAGTACTGAAAATAATGAGATATGTGGTAGCATGGACAAACAAGTGAAACCTGCAACACCTGAAATACCTGAATCTTCTATTATTACTAGTAATGTTGAATCTCAATTAGAAGATAATTAATATTGTGATGATAATTATGATACTTCTTCTGAGGAAGAAGATGCATTTACTATGGCTTTTACGGATTTTAATTTTGATAAATTGGATAAACTTGATAGCTACAAAAATTCTCCTCTTGATGATTATTTCCCTGTTACTAAGAAAATGAATGCTCCAGCTATTAAAGTTAAAGATAAAGATTATGAGTTTAGTGTTGATCCGGAAATAATTGAAAAAGATAAGAAGTTTAAGTATTATGGGAGAGACAATGAGTTTCCTTTTGAACACATTGTTGTTTTGCATGATTTATCTGTGTTATTTGGTAAAGATGAAATTCACCAACGCTATTATTTCTTAAAGTTGTTTCCTTTTACTTTGGGAGGAAATGCTAAAACTTGGTATAATCTTTTAGAACCTGGATCTATAACTAGCAAAGAGGAATGCTTGCAGCTATTCTATAGTAAATATTTCCCTACTAATAAGATCCATGATTTAACTATTGAGATTAGCAACTTTTCACAGAAAGAGAAGGAGGATTTACCCCAAGCTTGGGGAGGTACAGTAAGATGGTTAGGAAATGTCCTACCCATGGCTTCAATAGTAATGAAATACTTGATATATTTTTCAATGGACTAACTGAAAATACTAGAGGCTATCTTGATAGTATTGTAGGTAATGTTTTCAGGGAAAGGACCGTTGATGAAGCAATTGAGTTACGGGAGACTATCTCTATAAATTATGAAGATTGGAATATTGAAGAGATAGATGAAAGAGAGATATTTCCGGAGAAGAAAAGAGGCATTCTTAAATTAAACGAAGATACAATGAAAGAAACTTCCAAGGATATTAAAGAGAAGGGAATTAAACCCTCTCATCTCAAGGAATTATCTGAAATGGGTGTTAAACTTCCTATTGATCAACCATGTTTTCCAATCCAAGTTAATGTTGTATGCCCTATAGAAGGTAACGAAAAGGTAATACCACCTATTGATGTGTCATATGTTAATGATTTTGCTTATCGTAATAATCCCGAAGAGCATGATATTAGAATGGGTATTGTCGAGAACTCTCATAAAATAAATTTCTTCGTGAAAATTTAAATGCTAGTGTGGGAGAAGTTAGAAGAATTATTAAACACCGTGAGATGATGAATAATCAAGTTGAACAAATGTTTTCTCTTCAAAATCAATTGTATGAAAATCTTATTGAGAAGAAACGGGTTTGTGGAGTTAATACTAGAGGTGATGCAAGTACTCAGTATCCTGACTATCCTGAAAACCATCCAAGAAAAAAGAGCAAGAGGCTCTCAAGAAGAAACCTTCTGCAAGAAAATCTCCCAATGAAAATGAGGATAATGACAATTCTCAAGAACAAGACAAGGATATTTCTATTTCTGATGCTGAGACTGAAGATGATAATATTGAAGAAGAAGAATCACATCCACCTGATGAAGAACAACAAGAAGAAGAAAATAATGAAGAATCTGAACCTACTGAGAAAGAAGACCCTCAACCATCTATTGAGAAGAATAAAAAGAAGAAACATCCAAATCAACAAAAAGGTAAAGAAAAGAATCAATGGATGCAAAGACCCATACCATATCCCCAAGAGGTAATGAAATCTTTGGATGATGCTAGATTTAAAAAGTTTCTTGAGTTGATTAAAACTTTATGTCTACCAATTCCCCTTGTTGATGTGATACGTCCATTTTGCATCACTATTTTAAATCATAATTTACCGTAAAATTTGTGTCACGCTAGGGAATTTATCCGGCTGAACACGAAAAATATTTGCGTTTTTCGTGACAGATTTAGTATTTAGAGACGATGCTTATGTTATTTCATCTATTTTGCATGTTTGATGATTATTGGAAAATAAATTGCCGGGACCAGAAATCTGCTGGAAAAACCACCATCGAGATACCATATTTCTGAAGACCATAAGAAGAAGGGAAACATCGGGGAGTTCTTATTTTGCCAGATGTTGAGATAGCCATGAGGGGAGCCAGAGGGGGGCCACCATGGTCCCACACCATGTGGTGTCCCCCCCTTGGCCACGCCGCTAGGTGGTGTGGCTGCCCTGGCCCACCACTGGCAGCCCCACTTCACATACTTAATCCCTCCGAAACCCTAAGACATACAGAAGATTCGAGGAAATATTCCGCCGCTTTCATGGGACGGAAAACAACACAGAGAGAAAAGCTCTCCCTTAGGGAGAAATCTACCGGGGAAATTTCTCCCCGAAGAGGGGAAATCATCGCCATCGTCACCGTCATCGCATCAGGCATCATCAAGATCATCATCGTCATTACCCCCATCACCATCCACCATCGTCCCGATGTAACAATTAGGGTTCTATATCGTTGTTCTTCACTAGATCTCTCTCCCGGTGTGGATTACTTGTTTGTAGTTGATGCTTACGAGATTTATTGGTGTTTGCACTTTATGACCAGATTGTTGTTCATAATTATTTCACCTCGGATCATGATCATATGATGTCTTGTGAGTAGTTCATTTAGTTCTTGAGGACATGGGAGAAGTCAAGATGTTAGTACTGGAATTATGTTGAGTAATATTTAATGGTTTGATATTTAAGTTGTGGTGCTACTCTTCTAGTGGTCACATGTGACGTTGACTACATGACACTTCACCTTTATGGGCCTAGAGGATGCATTGTGTATTTGGCTACTAATTGAGGGGTTGCCGGAGTGATAGAAACCTAAACCCCCGTTAAGAAACCAATGCACGAGGGAGTGTAGGATCCTAGAGTTTAAGGTTGTGGTTAGATTTATCTTAATTACTTTCTTGTAGTTGCAAATGCTGCAAGGGGTATAATCACATGTATGTAGGGGGTGTTTCGTAGTACTTTCTATAAATAAGAGTGTCGAACCCAACGAGGAGCAGAAGGTGTTGACAAGTAGTTTGGATAAAGGATTCACTGTAAACACTAGAAGACAAGTTTCCGGGGTTTTTTGATATAGCAGGGGGTCCCAAAGTTTCCAGGGGATCCTAGAGTTTAAGGTTGTGGTTAGATTTATCTTAATTGCTTTCTTGTAGTTGCGTATGCTTGGAAGGGGTATAATAACAAGTATGTATTAGCCCAAGTAGGGCATTGCATTAGCATAGGTTCACCCACACAACACCTATCCAAACACTAAAGATTAATCAACTGTATGAAGCGAAAGCACTTGACGAAATTCCCATGTGTTCTCGAGAACGTTTAGTCATCATAAGTAAACCAACCGGCTTGTCCTTTTCTCTAGAAAGGATTGGGCCACTTGCTGCAATTATTATTACTTTCTTTTATTTACTCGTAGTTTATTTACCTGCTATATCAAAAACCCCTGGAAACTTGTCTGCTAGTGTTTACAGTGAATCCTTTATTCAAACTACTTGCTAACACCTTCTGCTCCTTGTTGGGTTCGACACTCTTATTTATCGAAAGTACTATGATACACCCCTTATACTTGTGGGTCATCAAGACTATTTTCTGGCGCTGTTGCCAGGGAGTGAAGCGCTATAGGTAAGTGGAACTGGTAAGAGAAACTTTTACTGTGAGTGCTGTTTTTATTTCTGCCTGTTGCTTTATTTTATTATGGAGAGATCTCCATTCGATTCCCTATTTGGGAGTACTACTACGACTGCTAGGGTAGTAGATGACCCGTTGTCTGCTCAATTTGATCGTTTTAAAATACCTATGAAAATTGTTGAACGTGTTATGGATAACTGCTATTTTGGAGATGGAACTGTTCATCCAGGTGATCATTACTCTTTATACATGAATTGTGCGAGTTGTTCAAGTATGCAGGTATTTCAATGGACCAAGTTAAGAGGGAGCTATCTCTTTATCACTGAAGGGCAGAGCTGCGGAATGGTATAAAATGTTGAAGAATGGCTGATCCATTGGATGGGAGGAAATTGTACCTTTCTTTTATTCTAAATTCTATCCTCCTAGTGAGATTCATAAGGATCGGAATCAAATATATAATTTCTTGCCTCGTGATGGAGAGAGTATTACCCAGAATGGGGGAGATTGAAGTTACTAATTCTCAAATGTCCCATTCGTGAGCTCCCTAGTAATATTGTTATCAATAATCTCTATGCAAGGCTTTCTCTTCATGATAAGGATTTATTGGATGCTTCTTGTTCTAGATCATTCACACGTATTAAAGGAGAAGCTAAATCAGAATCTTATTGACCGTATTCAGGAAAATACTAAAGGATGGGAGAATGACAAAGGTAGAAAGTCAGGTATAAATTATGATTATGAGTGCATTAAATCTTTTATGGTAACCAATTATTTTCGTAATGTTAGTGTTGTTTGCGGTCTTGACTCTCAAATCTTTGCAAACTGTTTTAAGGCTTTTGCCTCTTATCTTGATATTCCCAAAAAGGACTGGAATAAGTACCATGCACCTTATAAAGATACTGTCAATTGTGTTCCTGATAGAAATATAGAAGTTCATACTATTAATCCTGCTGTGCCTGACCTTATGTTGAGAAAATTCCTTTCCCTGTTAAGGTAAAGGAACATTCTATTATAGCTAATATGGTTAACAAAAGTACAAAGAAATCTATAGAACCTGGTGAACAAATAACGGTTGAACC
Organism: Alopecurus myosuroides; assembly: GCA_028641055.1. Lineage (NCBI taxonomy): Eukaryota > Viridiplantae > Streptophyta > Magnoliopsida > Poales > Poaceae > Alopecurus > Alopecurus myosuroides. Next base: position 291,606,300 of record CM054061.1, read on the forward strand.
TACAGTAGCAATAGTAAAAGACCTTGTCACTGAAAGTGTAGATGATGGACACATTATCTTCTGTTAAGATGCTTCTAATATTGTTTCACGCCCTAGTATATATAGGAAAACTAGTGTTCTTCTGCTTTCTGTTAGGATAGGTGATCATTGCTATTATGGTGTATGTGATATTGGTGCAAGTTCAAGTGCTATTCCTTATGAGCTTTATGGAGAAATCATGCATGAAATTAGTTCTTGTGAACTTGAAGAAAATGACGTTGTTATTCATCTTGCTAATAGAGAAACTATCTCTCCAATTGGTATTATTAGAGATGTGGAAGTTTTATGTGGTAAAACTAAATATCCTGCTGATTTTCTAGTACTTGGTGTTGCTGCTAGTAAAACTTGTCCTATCATTTTTTATAGACCTTTCTTAAACACTTGTGGTGCTGTCATAGATTGTAAGAAGGAGAAAATATTAACTAAATTTGATTGAGAATCTTATGAGTTTAATTTTTCTAAATTTGCTAAAGCTCCTTATGAAACTGAATTGCCTAATGAAGATTTTAAAGTTGAACAACTTGCCTCTATTGCTCTTGATCCTAACAATGCTTTGCAGCAATACATGGAGGACCACGAAAGTGAGGTTTTTATGTAAGAAAGAAATGAGATTGACGAGATTCTTTTTCGTCAACCAGCGATGCTGAAACACAATTTATCGGTGGAAGACTTGGGTACCACATTACCACCCAAGGAGGATCCCATTTTTTATTTAAAACCTTTGCCTAATAATCTTAAATATGCTCATATTGATGATAAGAAAACATATCTGTTATTATTAGTTCTAAACTTTCAGGTAAAGAAGAGGAAATGCTATTGGAAGTATTGAAGAAACACTAAGGAGCTGTTGGATATATTCTTGATGATGTGAAAGGGATTTCCTCTGCTATATGGATTTCCCTTGCTATATGTCAGCATATTATTAATATGGAACCTCATGCAAAGCCAGTTGTTGAACATCAACGTCGTTTAATTCCTAAGATGAAGCAAGTGGTAAGAAATCAGGTATTAAAACTCCTTGATGCTGGTATTATGTATCCTATTGCTGATAGTAGATGGGTAAGTCTTGTGCATTGTGTTCCTAAGAAAGGAGGAATTACTGTTGTGCCAAACGAAAATGATGAGCTTATTCCTCAAAAAGTAGTAGTTGGTTATAGAATGTCCAACTATTTTAGAAAAGTTAACAAAGTTACTAAGAAATATCATTATACTTTGCCTTTTATTGATCAAATGTTAGAAAGCTTTTCTAAGAAAAGTCATTTTTGCTTTCTTGATGGTTATTCTGGGATTTCTCAAATTATTGTTAGAAAGAAAGATCACGAGAAAAAACTTTTACTTGTCCTTATGGAACTTATTCTTATATATGTATGCCTTTTGGTTTGTGTAATTCTCCTGCTACGTTTCAAAGATGCATGTCTGCAATTTTTCATGGTTTTTGTGAAGAAATTGTGAAAGTATTCATGGACGATTTCTCCGTCTATGGAACTTCTTTTGATAACTGTTTGCACAATCTTGATAAAATTTGCAGAGATGTAAGGAAACTAATTTTGTTCTTAATTGGGAGAAATGCCACTTTTATGGTTAATGAAGGAATTGTTCTTGGACATAAAATTTCTGAAAGAGGTATTGAAGTTGACAGAGCTAAAGTTGAAGCAATTGAGAAAATTCCATGTCCCAAGGAATGTTAAAGGTATTCGTAGTATTCTTAGTCATGTTGATTTCTATAGGAGGTTTATTACAGATTTCTCTAAAATATCAAAGCCTCTTACTAATCTTCTTCAAAAATATGTACCTTTTGTTTTTATGATGATTGTGAAGAATCTTAAAAATTCTAAAGAAGGCTCTAATTACTGCTCCTATTGTTCAACCACCTGATTGGAATTTACCCTTTGAAATTATGTGTGATGCTAGTGATTTTGCTGTAGGTGCTGTTCTTGGACAGTGAATAAATAAGAAGTTGAATGTTATTCATTCTGCTAGTAAGACTCTTGATTCTGCTCAAAAGAATTATGCTACAATTGAAAAAGAGTTCCTAGTTGTAGTTTTTGCTTGTGATAAGTTTAGACCTTATATAGTTGATTCGAAAGTTACTATTCATACTGATCATGCTTCTATTAAGTACCTTATGGAAAAGAAAGATGCTAAGCCTAGGCTTATTAGATGGGTGCTTCTTGTACAAGAGTTTGATTTGCATACTGTAGATAGGAAGGGTGCTGAAAATCATGTTGCTTATAATTTGTCTAGATTGGAAAACATTGCTTATGAACCTATTCCTGTTAATGATAGTTTTCCAAATGAACAGTTGGCTGCAATAAAAGTAAGCTCGCGAGATAGTCCTTGGTATGAAGATTATGCTAACTTTATTGTTTCCAAGTATTTGCCTCCAACCTTTACAACTCAGCAAAGAAGGAAATTCTTTGGTGACTTGAGGCATTATTTTTGGGATGACCCACACTTACATAAAGAAGGAGTCGATGGTATTATGCTAAGATGTGTTCCAGAACATGAAAAACGAGAGATATTGAGAAAATGCCATGGTAGTGCTTATGAAGGAATCACACTGGAGATAGAACTGCACAAAAGGTTCTACAATCAGGTTTCTATTGGCCTACTATTTTTAAAGATGCACGAAAGTTTATTTTATCTTGTGACGAATGTCAAAGAGTTGGTAATATTTCTAGACGCAATGAAATGCCTATGAATTATTATCTTGTTATTGAACCTTCTGACTGTTGGGGATTTGACTTTATGGGTTCGTTTCCTCCTTCAAATGGTTATACTCATATACTTGTTGATGTTGATTATGTTACTAAGTGGGTAGAGGCTATACCTACCAAGAGTGTTGATGGTGAGACCTCATTAAAAATTCTTAAATATGTTATTTTTCCTAGGTTTGGTGTGCCTTGATATCTTATGACTGGTGGAGGTTCTCACTTTATTCATGGTGGTTTTAGAGAAAACCTTTCTAAATATGATATTAATCGTAGAATTGCCTCAGCTTATCACCCCCAAACAAGTGGGCAAGTAGAACAATCAAATAGAGAAATTAAATCTATCTTGCAAAAGACTGTTAATGAATCTAGAAAAAATTGGGCTAGTAAGCTAAATGAAGCTTTATGGGCTTATACAACTGCTTATTAAAATCCTATGGGTATGTCTCCTTATAAAATGTTTTATGGAAAAGGCTTGTCCCTTGCCTTTAGAATTATAACACAAAGCTTATTGGGCAGTGAAAGAACTTAATAGAGATTTTAAACTTGCTGGTAAGAAAGATTGCTTGACTTGAGTTCTTTAGATGAATGGAGAAGTGAAGCTTATGAGAATGCTAGACTCTTTAAAGAGAAAGTTAAAAAATAGAATGATAGGAGAATTCTTAACAGAGAGTTCCATGTTGGAGAGAAAGTTCTATTGTATAGGTCTCGTCTCATATTTTTTGCAGGAAAATTACTCTCGAGATGGGAGGGACCTTTTGTTATTAAAGAGGTGTCGTTCAGGTGCAATCAAAAAAAATCCACTCAATGATAACACCACACAAGCGGTGAATGGCCAAAGGCTCAAACATTATATTTCTAGAGATTCTTGTAATGAAGAGGTTGATATTATTCAAGTGGTGACTCGGGAAGTGTTCATCGAAGATAAAATTCTAGAAACAACAGAGTCTATTTTCGAATAGGTAACAATTTTGGTAAGAAAAAGTTCACGTTTAACTTTCCAGCTTATATTTTTGCTGTTTTTAGTAAATATGAAAAATTATGAGACGAAAAAGGGTAGGAAACGGTGCCCGGAGGCACCATGCCATGGAGCGGGCCCACCCCTGGCCGCGCCACCACATGGTGTGGGCACCTCGGAGCCCGTCTCCGACCCGTTTTCGCTCTGTACCTTCCTTTTGTTATGAAACTTTTAGCTATATAATCCACCGGATCCCCCGAGGTTCGTACATCGTTTTCTCGTCGTGTTTTTGTTTCGATTTGTTTCTGTCAGGATTTATTCTCAGTTTTAGAGGCACCATCGTCTCCACCAACAACAACAAGAGGAAGGGGCCTACGGAGGATGATCTCCAAGGTCCTAGTCCCAAGAAGGAAGTAAAGAAGGGACCAATACCATCAGTTCCAGGCCTCAACTCCTTCCCTGGAGTAGAGGAAGCTCTTCGAGTCGCAAATGAGTTTTGTGGTCGATATCCAGCTCTAAGGATGGAGGTAGAGATACTTCAAGAGGAGAACAACACACTTCGCAATATGCTGGATCGTTTCCTTACCTCAATCAAGGATTCATCGCCACCACCGAAGGAGTAATTCATCATCTGTATTGGCATCCCCTTGGCTTGTTCCAAGTTTGGGGGAGTGTCGCGGTATCACACCTTTATATTTCACCTTTTTTACTTTTTAGTAGTCATATCATGAGTAGAGAAGTTTTTTTTACACCATTACTACGGGGGAAACCCCCACAGCCCCCTCTTTATTAATAAAAATAAAGTTACAAATATTTACAATATGTACATAGGATAAAGGATATTAAGGGAGGGAGTTAATCCATGATGTCAAAAAGGAAGTGTGTCCTTCCTCACCCTATACTTAAGAAGGGCGACCTCATGTACAAAAAGTGTTTTCCAACCTCTGAAAGTAGGTCTGATATTATGGAAAATCCAGCCATTGCTTTGCTTCCAGATGCCCCAGCAGGCCAGGATGACAATTTCAGTGAAGCATGGACCAACAAACTATTTCTTAGCAGCCTTGATAGATTCAGCAGTATTCCCTGGGTTCCATGGGATTTGTAAATAATTCCAGATTCTAGAGCTGAACACACAATTGAAAAAAGATGCCTCCAGTCCTCATGAATTTGAGCAGCACAAAGAACACAATCATGTGTGTCAGTAAGATGCCAATTTCTCCTGAGCAACATATCTTTTGTGTTAATCCTGTCATGGAGAATTAACCAAGCAAAAAACTTGTGTTTGGATTGACATTTACTTTTCCATATCCAGCAGGAGATAACATCTGTAGGAATGTGAGCAAAACTGTACTGATATATGGAGCTTGGTGATAATCTTTTCTTGGAGATAGAACTAATCCATATATCCTTCTGTTGTGGAGAGATGATAGTATTCTGTAGCATGGATCTTAGTTCCAGAAATTCATGATAAGTTAAGGAGGATAAAGGCAAAGAATTTTTTTTTGTAACCAATCATCATGCATCATGAAGTCCCTTACTGATTGAAGTTTATCTTGTGCAAAAGAATATAATCTAGGGAACTTCTAACTGAGAATCATTTTATGCCATATATCTTTCCTAAAAATAATAGTAATACCATTACCCAATTTACATGTGCTTATTTTCCTGTAGTCATCAGCTAGGGCAAAGACCCCTTTCCACCAAAATGAACCCGAGGAAATGACAACATGAGGGACAACATTATGATAATAAGCATCGGTAACTAACTGTACCCATGTAGTTGATTCTTGATTATAAAACGTATGCAAATGCTTGAGAAGCAGGGATGAGTTTTGAGTTTTCAAATTAGTGATGCCTAGGCCACCTTTATTTGTTGTCTACAAACCATTGGCCAGGCAGCAAGGGAATTTGCTCTTTCTTTTCCTTTTTTACTCCACAAACAATGTCTTCTAGCTCTGTCAATCACATCAATCACTCCAGATGGTATGACTAATGATAGCATGTAATATATTGGCAGAGAAGAGAGAACTGAGTTTAGTAGAACCAGTCTATCCCCATAAGATAGAAAAGAGGTTGTGGCAGATAACCTTCTTTCCACTCTATCAATTAATGGGGAAAAGTCTTTTATACTTGGCCTTTTAGTACCCATGGGGAGACCAAGATAGGTGAAAGGCATGGATCCCAACTGGCATTCAAGAAAATGAGCCAACTCAGTTGCTTCATCACCAGCAAGATTAATAGGGATCATTGAGGATTTATGAAAGTTAATCTTTAATCCTGTAAAACCTGCATAAATATGCAGGATTTCTTTTAGTACTTGTAAGTCCTTCTTACAGGCAGGCATAACCACCAATGTTTCATCAGCATACTAAATTATAGGAAAATCTTTCCTCACAGGGATAGGAGGAGACATCAATCCATCTCTATATGCCTTGTTTTCCAAACTCTGTAACAGATCAACACCTTCTACAAATAACAATGGTGAGATAGGATCACCTTGTCTAACTCCTCTTTTACATGTAAAGGATTTCCCTGGAATCCCATTTAGGAGGACAGAAGAGGAGCCTGATGTGAGAATTTCCTTAACCCAAACAATGAACAGTTCGGGAAATCCTTTTTCTCTCAAGATTTTAATAATGGCCTTAGGGTCCTAGGTGTCAAAAGTTTTTTCAAAATCAATTTTTAGCACCACTACTTTCCTTTTGGATTGTTAACATTGGAACAGAAATTCAAAGTACCAAGAAAGACAATCTTGTATGGTTCTCCCTTTGATGAAACCATATTGGTTGTCATGAATTGTTCTGCAGATAATTTGTTGCATCATGTTGGCAATCAACTTCGTAACAAACTTTAAACAGGTATTTGTTAGTGAAATTGGCCTGAAATCATTGACAATTTCTGGGGTGTTATTCTTAGGGATAAGAGTGACATAGGAGCCATTAATACTCTGAAGTGACACTGTACCAGCATGAAATTCATTGCAAAGCTGAAAAAAATCTTCCTTAATTATGGCCCAACACTTCTTAACAAACAATCCATTGAAGCCATCAGGGTCAGAAGCTCTATCAGTTTTCAAAGTCTTCATCACTCCCTCAATTTCCTCTCTACTAAAGGGAGCCACAAGGCCTTCAATATTCTCAACATATTGGAGAATATTATAAATAACTAAGCCTTGAGCAATGGGGAGAGAAACCCCCATCCTGTTCTTAAAACAAGACGAGAAGGCAGCAACTTTTTTGTTGGTGATCAACCATAATGACCCCCTCTTCATTTTTTATTTATGCAATGGTGTTGATCCTATATATTTTAGTGGCCTTGGCATGAAAGAATTTTGTATTTTCTCCTCCCAACTGTACCCATCTAATGGTGCATCTTTTTTCCAATAGGCAGACTGAGAGAGCAAAAGTTTTTTCAGATGTAACTTCACAATATTCGTGAAATTAAATTCAGGCTTGCTCAAGGTCCTTTCTTCTTCAAGTTATCCAGTATCAGAATCACTACATTACACTTGGCAATAATTAATTTAATATGAGAGAGATTTCTGCCACACCTTTTCAACTCATGTCTAAGATTCTTGAACTGAGCAGTTATCATGGAGCAATATTATTAGCTCTAACATGCCATTTCCAAACTCTGTCAACAAGATCAATAAACCATGTCTGATGAATCCAGTGATTCTCAAAACAAAAAATCTATACTTTGGGAATTGTAGTGGAAATAGAGATGACACAGTGAACATGGTCTGAAGTAGATTTTGCAAGAGGCATAACTAGTGTGTTGGGGTAATTAATAGTCCATACATGACTAGTAAAAAACCAATCTAATTGCTCCAGCAGGGGCTGATCATGCATATTTGACCATGTGAAAGCTCTTCCTTTTAGAGGCAACTCAATTAAGCTCAAATGACTAATAATTTCATTACAGATAAAAATGCCATTCATGTCAGCATGAGGCTTATTTATGTTGTCAACTGATATGATAAAGTTAAAATCACCAACCAGTAACCAGTTATCATGAGCAGGGATAATTAGATCATGAAGCCATAGAACAAAGTAATATCTCTCCATCCCTCTGCATGGACCATAAACAGTGACTAAAGTCCAGGAATTATGATTCTGTTTTGATGTGAAAGATAACCTTATAGCAAATCTATGGCATTCCAAAATTTCACCTTCAAAGATAGAGTTGTTCCAAAGCACAATGATACCACCAGAGGCACCAACAGAAGGATAAAAAACAAATCTATCAAATCTCTTTGGGTATAAAGATCTAATAAAAGTCTGGTCAAAATTCTGACACTTGGTTTCTTGAAGGCAAATAATTGCACACTGACTTTCCTCAATTTTTTATATACTAACAACCTTTTATTTTTATCATTCAGTCCTCTGACATTCCAATCTAGAACCTTCCAATCAAGCATCCAGTAGGTTGTACTATCCATAAGAACAATTGTGGGGACCAGAGTAAAAATAGAAGGGCCAACAAGCTACTGGTAAAAGAATTTCCATTAGGGAGCAACACATAGGGATAGAATAAAACACTAGTACTTCATGTGGAGTCACTTCTCGAGATATAAGTCTTAGTAAAAATATGTGCTCCAGATACATTATCCATAATAACAAATCTCCTAAACATAGGACAAAATAGAACAAGGATCTTCCTATCATTAAAACTTCTTGTTGTTTTTCACTGCATCTGGAAGAGCTTCAAGCTTTTCCTCTGAAATTTTTTCTTCTGCAATATCAAGGGCCTTTCCAACCTGTTGCAAAACATCAATTGGAGTATGAGGTGATAGTGGGGCCTCTTCATTCATGGGCTTAGTGGATCTGGGCTTCTTCTTGGGGAGAGGGTTGTCCCTCATGGGCTCCAACTTGTAACCATTGGCTTTAGCAGCCTGCCTGGTACTCCTTCTAACTGAATTTTCTACTGCTGGAGTGCTCATCTTACCCCTCTTCCTTTTCGTAGGAACAGAGACAGCAGATTCACAAACATCCACTGTTGTGACAGCATCCTAACATGTATTGATGGGAATTGGCACCAAGTCCTCAGGACAATTCTGGAAACATAGTCTTCTTGTTGTTCTCTTCACATGGATAACCTTCCTTCTTGCAGTAAACTGAAAGATTGTTCCCTCTAAAGGTGCAGAGACAGAGTAACATAAGAGAAAGGACAAGTCTGCATGCCAGTAGGACAGAGAGAGCTCAGTATGTGCTTTGGAATGAACTTTTGCAATATTTTCTCCCATTGAATGGAAGAGGCAGTGTAGGGCCATAAAGTTGAGGATTATGCTGTACTCATGGCCAAACAATGTTGCAAGAGTTTGGGACTATAGCATTGTTTTCATGCAGCTGCAACATGTTGACCACTAACTGAACTTGAACATTGTTCTGGTTAACTGAATTATCAAGCACTGCAGATCCGGAGTCTTGTGCAGCTATGAGGTCGTCCCAAGCCCCAACATTGGCATCATGATCATCCTGCTGGTGTTCAACTTCCACATGCTAGAAGGGGGGACATTCCATCCTTGTTCTGTGTATGGTGGAAGAACAAAATTGCCAATATCCTGCTGCAGATTACCTGGTAGGGGGTGCGGGTTGCCATCTAAAGGCATGTGATCTTCATCAGGCGGGAGTACTTCTGCAAAATCAGCTAATAAAACATAACAAGGGGTTGTCCATGACTCTCTTACTGCACCAAGGTTACCGAAATCACCAGAAACCACATCTCTAGGAACCAGCTGAGGTGATATGAATGAAGCATAGACCAGAGTTCTATCCAAAGCTCCATCAAGGTGATGCTAGTGGTGAAAACGACCAAAGCAAGGAACATCATTGGCAGTATCATTATCATTAAAAAATTCAGGAGGAATTCCCAAGAACATAATCCACCCTCTTCGAAAACCAATCGCAGACTTGTGCAGTTGTGTGCTATTATCATGATTGACAAAGCTAACAAAGATGTTTTCATGTAGTTCATAAGGGTCGTTCTGAACTAGTGTTGTGCGAGCAGTAGGGCTGCGCATCTGGAACAGACCAGTGCCAAACAGACAAGGTTGTGCATCCTCGACTATACGCTACAGTTGTTGCTCAACAAAATTACGCACATGCTGACACCAGAAATGTTCTTCTTTAGGTAGCTGTGGAGGTTCCACAATGGCGATGCAGAAGGCTTTGTGGGTGCGAGCAGGAGCAACTGCTGGAGTGTAGAAAGTGTGAGGCAAGCGCGACGGTCCTCCATCGATGATGTGAAACCCCTTCGGAACCCATCTCGCTGATTTGAGCTCAAAAGTCGCCATGGCCTCCTGCGATTTCGAGGAGAACAGAGGAGGGGTGGAGACAGGCGTGGAGCGACAAGTGGGGGTGGTGTCAGAAATAGGTGACGAGTTGGAAGCTGAAACGGCAACCCCCTCTTTGCTAGATTCTGTGTCCGGACCAGGACTAGTTTTCTTAGGGACCCAAGTTTGGGATTTTTTCCTTTTAATACCAAATAGTTCCCCTGGATGTGCCCGTAATGAAAACAACTTCTACACCGAACTTGGTTAGAACAGTCAACCATGTCGTGTGTCATGGAAAGACATCTGCCACATCTCCAAAATCGGTAAGCCATGTCATCAATGACTTTGGTCAGAGCAGTTTGACCAGATTCCACTTCATTATCCTGAACAACAATTTGATCATGATTTAATTGTGGAGCTTCATGTGGAACAGTATCTGAATTATGCTTTAAAAGCATAGTAGGAGGGGTAGAAAAAGACCCAAAAACAATATTATCAGATTGAATATTGGGATCTCTATACCCTTTGCAAGCATCATAAGAAAGAGACTCTGAGAAAATAATATGCTTGTGGGCAGAATTACTCGACTTGATACTTGACTTGGGAATAGGTAATTTCAAAGCTTGAAGACCCAACTGAATTATTCTTTTAGTCGGACTGACTAGAGTCCATTCTTGGTGGCACTCAGCTTGCCAAGAGCAAAATTCGCTTGTCCAATGTGGGCCTCCACGACCCCAAAGATTAAAGTCACACTTGAATTTCTTACAAGAATATCGTCGCAGTTTATAAATATGAAAACCAACCAGTTTGCTAGAAACATTGAAAGAGAAAGTTCTGTCATGGAGTGTGGAGACTTGAAGGCTTCCACAAAACCCACCAATCACTGGTTCGAGAGCAATAGCCACTAAATCTTCATCTAACCAAAAATTTGCACGTGCAAATGAAACAACCATAATAAAATGACCAGAATTACAGGATGGGTGAACTGTGGAGTGAAAAGAGTACTTCCTTTGCAAAAGCATAACCATGAGTAAAATCCAGACCCATTGCAATAGCGTCATAAATGGCAGAAGAACAACCCTCCTCGAGAACTGTGACAGTTTATCAACAACGGGTGGATCATGATCAGGTGAATTGCTGGCAGTAATAAAAGTATCTCTGTTTGATTCCTTATGGTCATTAATACCCGATTCCGACACAGCTTTAATGTCACCATAAGATCGAGAACATGCATGATCATGTGGTGAAGTCACACAAATGCCAACTAGGGCAGAGTGGAGGGAAAGCATACCTTTGAACCAAGATCGATTCGTTCATTCTTCAAAACTCCACGTCCAACCAGGGACTAGACTTTAGCATCCTTTAAAGCGATCCAATCACCTCTAGATTCCTTGATCCAAAGATGTAGGGAGCCATCATAGAACTTGTCACGTCCCCGATCTAGATCTTTAGAGGTTGAATATGTAACCTTCTAGATCCATGATGGGGGAATTGGGGGCTCCATTAGGGTTTTGGCGAGGCGAGGGAACGAGAGAATGGATGAGAATTGGCGGTGGACGGTCGGAGAGGGGTGATCGCCGACGATTAGGTCAAGGGAGGTGGATTTGCCTTGCATGGCCGGCTAGTGTTCTCCCTACCAAGGATACTAGTGCAATTGTAGAGAAGTTATCATATAGGATGGTTTGCAGTGTGGAAGTATCTCTCCTTTAGTTGGTTATCTATGTATCCCTTGGTGTGAGTTGCCGTTATGGAATATTAATGAGAAGTTTTATCATTTAATTTTTGCAGACCTTATTATTAGTTTGCAACTTCTGTTATATGATTGATCTTGTTGTGAGTATTGGTATCAATTTGGGAGCATCAACTTAATCTATTTGGTTTTGGCAAACTTAGCATTGGTTAGTAGCAACAATACTTTAAGGCTTAAGTAGAAAAGAGGGAGATGCATGTAGATACATTATTCCATTATCTTTCTTTCTTGTTGGCTCATAAGCTTTGTATTCTCAAGTTAATATTGTTTGTACTTCCAAGGAAGATTGCACGATTGCTTTCTATCACATGTATATTTGTTTGTTTCCCTCAATTCTTATGCTTGCTACCCAACCTTGCTACCCAAAAACCTGTACTGAGAGGGAATGCTTCTCGTGCATCCAAACCTTGGGCCAAAAACCATACCGTTTGTGTCCACCATATCTACCTATATGTGGTATTTAACCACCACTCCAAGTAAATTGCTTTTGTGCTACCTTTAAAACCTTCAAAATATTACCTGTTTTGTGCTCTGTTTTAGCTCATGAGGACGTTGAAGACGGTCTTTATTTCACTTGTTGATTAGACTTTACACACCTGGACTAGTGGCACATCCGCTTATCCAATTGCTAGCTGGCAACGGGGTGCCCAGCCCCAAACTTGGTTACTATAAATTCTCTTCACTATTTTTGCCCTCGATTTATCAGTTAAAGCATAATTGTGTAAACAAAAGAGAAGAGGGATGATCTACTGACCCCATTAAAAAGAACGTCCTTCAATGGGAGCCGATCTTGTAAAATCTAGCTAGCTTGTGACTTACTGTATTGTTTGCTTGCTGGTTCGTTGACATAGACATACACCTCTCTCAAAAATTGTTTTAAATACATCTGATTATCAAATAAAAAGCTCTAGAACATGAGTTAATCTCTGCTTCCCTATCCGAAGGGCCTATCTTTTACTTTTATGTTGAGTCAGTAAAACCTATTCCTTTCTATCTCAAGCAGGCATTTGAGTTGTTGTGATCCAACCATCTATATGTTGATTTATTTGATCATGTCTTTTATCCTTCCTTGTTTAGTACAATGCTTTTATCTAAATGAATATACCTTTGAAAGTTATCAATGACTGTAAGGAGGCTGCTATGATTGAGCATGTAGAACTCTGCAATATAAGCTCTAGTATAAATATTATGATCGAAAGATAAGTGCAATATGTAAATTGTTCCCTGACCAAGAGCAAAGTTTGCCATGACCAATTATGATTTTCTTTTTGCACATTTATAGTGATTCCCTCTACTTGTTTCAAGTTAAATTATATGAGAGGAAGTTGCTGTCTAGAATGACTTGTGTATTGGTAAATGTGATGCTTCTTGTCCGTATTTTGTTTATCGACACTTCACTCCATAAAACTGTTTCTGATTTACTGAGTTCAGTTTCGCTTGGGGACAAGCGAGGTTTAAGCTTGGGGAGAGTTGATACGTCCATTTTGCATCACTATTTTATATCATAATTTACTGTTATTCATCGATATATTTCGTATTTAGAGACGATACTTACGTTATTCATCTATTTTGCATGTTTGCTGATTATTGGAGAATAAATTGCCGGGACCAGAAATTTGCTCGAAAAAGCACCGTCGAGATACCATATTTTTGAAGACTAGAAGAAGAAGAGAAATATCGGGGAGTTCTTATTTTTCTAGATGACGGAGCTAGCCAGGAGGGGGCCACCATGGGCCCACGCCATGTGGTGGTGCCCCCCTTGGCTGCGCCGCCAGGTGGTGTGGCTGCCTCGGCCCACCACTAGCATCCCCCCTTCGCGTACTTCATCCCCCCTGAAACCCGAAGACATACAGAAGAGTCGAGGAAATATTCCACCGGTGATGTCTATGCGCGCTTCTATTCTTGTAGACAGTGTTGGGCCTCCAAGTGTAGAGGTTTGTAGAACAGCAGCAAGTTTCCCTTAAGTGGATCACCCAAGGTTTATCGAACTCAGGGAGGTAGAGGTCAAAGATATCCCTCTCAAGCAACCCTGCAATTAAGATACAAGAAGTCTCTTGTATCCCCAACACACCCAATATACTTGTCAGGTATATAGGTGCACTAGTTCAGCGAAGAGATAGTGAAATGCGAGTAATATGGATGGTTATAAGTAATAATAGCAATCTGAAATAAATATGGCAGCAAGCAAACATGTAGCATAACAGGCGGAAAACGGTGTTTCAATGCTTGGAAACAAGGCCTGGGGATCCTACTTTCACTAGTGGACACTCTCAACAATGATCACATAATTGAATAACTAAATATCTTCTCTTCACTATGCTACTCTTAACCCTCTCCGGTTGGATAACGAACACTAATCATTGCGTAGGGCTGCAAAAAGCATTCCTTAAAGTAAGCATTCCCATGTCGAGTTATCCCCACACTGTCAACTTGAGCGCCCTAGAAGGTACTAGAAAAACACCACAATTCATAGAGGAGACACACACGATGTGCACATTGTCACCTTCACACCGCGGGACAAGGTGACTCCAAAGTTCATATTAATAAAACACTTGAGTAGCACAAGATGAAGAGTAACATCTACTTATTCAACTAGATTACAAAGCTCACGATCACATATAGATCACACCATGAGAGAGAGAGAGAGAGATGAACCACATAGCTATGGGTAGAGCCCTCAGCCTCGGGGGAGAACTACTCCCTCCTCATCATAGGAGACAGCAACAACGATGGAGATGGCTTCCGGGGGCACTTCCCCGTCGCGACAGGGTGCCAGAACAGAGATCTTTCCCCTGAAACTTGGGTTGAGATGATGGCAGTTGCGGAAGGTTTCGTGGAATTTCGCCGATTCCCTTAGGGTTTTCCCTCAGGGGAATATATATAGGCGAAAGGGAGATGCCAGGGGGTGGCCAGGGGGCCCACACCACATCCCGGCGCGGCCAGAGGGGGAACGGCGCCCCCCTATGGTGTGGTGGCTCCCGGGAACCCCTCTGAGTCTCTTCGGGACTCCGTGGACCCTTCGGGGCTTTTAAGACTTCTGGATTTTGAATTTTCCAATTCCGAGAATATTTCCAGAACAACTTTTCTGAAAATAAAAACACTAGAAAACAGGAACTGGCTCTGTGGCATCTTGTTAATAGGTTAGTCCCGGAAAACGTGTAAAAATGCTATAAAGAAGGGAGAAAAAATGTAGCAATTGGCATAATATCAACATGGAACATCAGAAATTATAGATACGTTGGAGACGTATCAAGCATCCCCAAGCTTAGTTCCTACTTGTCCTCGAGTAGGTAAACGATAAAACAAAATAATTTCTGAGGTGACATGCTACCACACAATCTTGATCATAATATGTAAAGTAGAGCATGTAAACAAGGATCAAATGAACTAAAGGTGTGATCTATATTTGATATCAACAAGTAATGCATAAACTAATAAGAAGAAAGAGCAAAACTTTTAATGAATCAATACTAAAAGGCTATCAACCGTGCAAAGTTTATTAGAGACGATTTAAGCTTTCAAGAACAACAATATCATGCACGTCAAACGATCTTCACAACCCCTGTTAGGATCAAGTCAAGCTTTCCACATGATGCAATGCTTGATTCTTAAACTATTTGCGCACTAAAAAAACGTGTTCTGCGTAGGTCCCTAGCACCGGGATGTTATGGCAAAGAGAACATTATGGGGGGTTTGGAAGGTCAATGGAAGAAAGGCTCACAAAGCTGAAAGTGGTCATTAGACAAGAGAAAGTCTTGAAACCGAAGCTATGCAAGGAGTAGGGATTGCCACACAACGGATGCACATAGATCTATAAGTGTATGAAAGCTCTCCGATGGAACTAGTGGGGGTGCATCCAACTTGCTTGATCACGAAGACCTAGAGCTCATTTGAGGAGGCCCATCATTGGAATATACAAGCCAAGTTCTATAATGTAAATTTCCCCACATAGTTATGAATGAATGATAATATGAAAACTTTCTCCAAACTGAAGTATTGGTGCTAAACATGAAGCACAAGTGTGGTATAAAGGATAGTGATGCGCCCCCTCTCTTTATTCTCTCTTTGGCCCATATTTTTTTTCTTTTTGGGCTTTTTCATTTTTTTTATATATCCTCACCGGTAGGGGCAACATACTATATTACAATGAATCATCACACTTTTAGTACTCATAACTCATAAATAAATATCTCTGATGTCTCTAACTGCATGCTCCTGCCAGTGTAGCAGTATGCATAAATAACCATGAAGCTCATCATCAAGTAACATAATGGAGGTGGATGTTGTGCAGCAATATATCTCAGAATGGCTATGTAAATGCCATGATAGGTAGGTATGGTGGCTGTTTTGAGGAAGAATATATGGGCTTATGCGTAGGAGAACAAAGTCCTCCCACGGGATTTGGATGCACTGGCGAAGTTTGCACCAACTCTCAATGTGAGAAAGGGCAATGCACAGTACCGAAGAGGCTAGCAAATATGGATGGTGGAAGTGCCAGGAACCGCAACATAGACTCACAATTTCAAAGATTGCAGCAAGAAAATCATCTTACAAGGCAAAGTGCAAATCACTCCAAGAGGGTCCGTGGCAGTGACAAGTCACTGTTGGCTACCCCTACCGTAGCGCGTAATAAAAGGCCGATCGGAAATGTATCACTCGTAGCAATCATATACCATTGTTTCTATCAGCTGGTAATTTTAGTGTGGCACAGTTTCAAGTTTCTTAGACCAACCATTAAAAGTTTCTACTTACTAGTCCTTCCCGTTTACCCATTAAGCAAATTAATATCTCAAAACAACAACAATGATTCAAGTGAAGCAGTTTAGTGATCTACAAGACCATGCAATCTTTTCCACTATACCAACTATCACAATAGCATTCCTATTTCCAAGCAAACACGCATCTGAGAACCACCTAACAACGAAAGCTAACAGCTCTGAACAAAGGATGCATGCAAAACAAGAGCTGGAAGCAGTAAAAATATCTACGCATGAATACTGAACAAATATAAGTGAAGCATAAGAGTATTCTAACGAAAAAACGGAGCGTGTCTCTCTCCCAAACAAATATGCTAGGATACAACTATTTATTACAGCAAAGGAAACCAAACAAACTGCAAACAAAAATAAAAGACGCTCCAAGTAAAGCACATAAGATGTGACTGAATAAAAATATAGTTTCACTAGAAGTGACCTGATAAATTGTTGATGAAGAAGGGGATGCCTTGGGCATCCCCAAGATTAGATGCTTGAGTATTCTTGGAATTTGCTGTGTTGTACCACCGGGGCATACCCAAGCTTAGGCTTTTCACTCTTCTTATCACATCATATCATTCTCTTCTCTTGACCCTTGAAAACTTCCTTCACACCAAACTTCTCACAATCTTCATTAGCAACGTTAGTGAAAATCGAAATAATAAATTCACCTGCTTCAGTTTCAACACAAGCCTAACACTCACAAAAACATTAGCTACTGTCACAACTTCTGTTAAAACTCTTTTTTCTCAAAAGAACACCAAAAGAAAGAGATTAAGAGGCAAATGCAATTATTAGAAGAAATCTGTCAAAACATAACAGCAGGTAAAGATTATTTTTTTAGAGAATCATCTATTGCTCAAATCAAAAAGTGGTAAACTAAGAATAGTTGCGTATACATCCAAGTATGGAGCACAAAAAAACTCAAATCATTTTGAATTTTCTGTGATTTTATACGATTTTAACAGTGGACAACAGAAATCTGTTTCCTGCGCAAAAATCCGAAATATAGTCTCAACTTTCCACTAGAGGCTTTACTTGACTCAACAAAGACACAAAAGAAAAGATACAGAGGGGTTTCTAAGGAAATGGAAAACACCCAGGTGCAAATAAAACAAAAATAAACGACGGAAAACGGGTTGAAAACAGAGAAATAAAATGGGTTGTCTCCCGGAAGCGCTTTTTATTTTAATGCCTTTCAGCTAGGCACAATGATTTTTAAAAGATGCTCACATGATAATAAGAGTTTAGGTACAATAATATATCATCAAGAAGAAAATATAAAACACATTTAAGTCTAACCCAATTCCTATGAAAAAGAATCTTGTAGAAAAACAAGTTAACGAAGTACAAAGTGACTAGCATAGGAAGACAAAATAAGTGCAACTTCAAAAATTTCAACATAAAGAGGGGAAACTTAATATTGTTCATATGCATAAAACCATGTTTCCCTCTCTCATAATAACCTTCAGTAGCATCATGAATAAAATTAACATTATAGCTATCACATAAAACATTCTTATCATGCGCCACATGCATAAAAGAATTAATACTCTCCACATAAGCATAGTCATTCTTATTAATAACAACGGGATGAGGATTATCATAAAGAACTCGAACATGATAGAAAAGTTGCGTATTAAAGAGATGGTTTTGGGCAATACCACCATAATTATGGCAAGTTTCATGACGATGATTGTAATTATAGCCTATGTTATAACTTTCTTTATAATAATTATCAAAGACTGGAGTCATATTGAAGTCATAATTAATTTTCTCCTCAATAGTAGGTGGAATAAAAATTTCATATTCATCATATATTGGAGGCATAGTATCATCACAAGCAATAAAATAGTTTTCTTCCAAAAGGCGTTCATTTGTAAACATATCATCATTTTTACTAGGAGGAGATGTATCAAGCATATAATAATTAATAGCAAAGGGATTTTCAAACACATCATCCACAAGTTTAGATATTTCTATATTATCATTGGAAGGAGCATGGATAGTACTAATAGTACAACAATTATTAATATCATTGTTTTCAGAATTGGTACCAAACAGATTTTCAATATCAAAAGTAGTGTGTTCCTCCCAATCATGATCACTTTCATAAATAACAGGCATAGGAAAATCATCGAGTTCAGACTCATCAGCAAAAGCTGTAATATGAGCAACATGCTTAGGGGGAGATACCGTTACCTCTCTCCTTTTACTCCTCCTTTTCTTCTTTTTTTTGCCCTCTTTAAGAGGGAGAGGCTTAAAAGGAAGCTTCTCCGCATACCTTGGTTTACTGTCAGAAACTAGAAAGAACTTTGGAGGAGTCCACCTCCTCATTAATAAGAACAAAACTCATATTAGTCCTGTCATATCTCTACTATATAATACAGCTTAAGGTGGCCGTCGTACGTCGCCGCTATTTTGCAGATTACCCCCTCAGTTTTCTAACAATCAACCCGGAATCCACTAACGTCTTTGGCCAGTGCGCCTTTCTTCTGGGGCCGAGCAAACAGCTCCTCTTCAAGTCCGGCCGCAGCCCGCTCGATCCCAGGGGACCGGCGCCGCAGCCCTGCTTCGCCCGGAGGAACGGACCCCTGCCCCCGAAAACCTCATCCTTTACCTCGACTTATCCCCTTCCTGACCCCAATCCTTTGAACTCTCTGTTCCGACCGCTGCAGATCCAAGTATCAACGCTGCCGCCTGACCTGCTTCGCCTCGACAAAGTCCAAGCTCCTCCCACCCCGACACCCTGGTGCGTCCGTGCATCCGACCCTAGCTGCGGACTCCACTGGCTCACCTCCTTCCCCACATGCGTCCAACCCTCATCCCCCCATTGGAGGTCCCTGGTCTTTCCTTCATGAACGCCGTTCTCGAGCTCATCAGCAAGGCACCCAAGAAATGCCGACTACTTCTGGAACCTCTGCCACCAGTGTCACGCCCAGGTGCGGATGCGCGACCTGCTCAAACTGCTGCTCCGTCACGTCTCGTCGAGATCCCCGCTCAGCCGTACACCGGGTTCATGTGCATCTTTATGCAGGTGGGGAGTACCGTTCTCCCTTCTACTTTGGCTCTGGTTATTGCTTTTTCCCGATTAATTTTTAGTTGCTATCATTAGCTACAAAGATCCTGTCCAACAGCCTGATTTCGAGCCTGTCCAACATTTGATTTTTAATTTTGCTCACAAAATTTGCACAAAGCATCAAATAGAGAAATGCTCCGTGGAGACAACAGATCCTATCCAACAGCCTGAACTCTACAAGGCTTCTTGCAGAAGAAAGTATTGTGTGCGCTGACCGAGGGTTGATTGAAGGAAATTTGGTATCTGCCTCCGCTGTAGTCTGGGCCTTCGCAAGGAGCGAAGCCGACTATTGCCTTCTTGTATGTTGGCTTGGGTGTGGGCACCTGGTCGGAGATCCGGCTGTACATACACTCACTATACATGCACCAGGAGCAAGTGTTCCTACCAGTCAAAATTTGGGCGTGAAGCAGTTGGACGCAGCCAATCGATCCCAAGCCATGGAACGCAAGTACAAGTAGCAGGGCTAGCTTGTTCTGCAAAATTTGTTGCTTTGGAAACTTTCAGTTTAAATTTTATAGGTAGCTGAAGAGGATGTATGGGTCGACACGACGATATCAACAGATGGGCGAATGTTGTGTACAAAGTGTATAGTGTGCAACATGGCGTCACTTCTTTGGCTGAGATCGCGTCCACCATTTGGTGCCCGTTTCCGCCGTTCTCTTCTCCGTGACAGAGCATGGGGGTTGCCAATTTTTTCACCTGTTAGCGTTTTCTCCGTGGCGAAGCACGGGCATTATGCTAGTTTTGGTAAAGTGTCCTCTTTTGAAATATTTTGTATGTAAGTATTTGCATGGCTATTTTCAACACAATAAAGATGGCATTCATGCAAGACACTATTCATATCAGAAGCACTCGTATCAATCAAGGAAGTTTTTCTTAATAACTCTTCACACCCCAAAAATAATGTAAGTTCATCATGCTAATTAGGGGTGAGAATGTCATCACAATACAAACTTGCAGTACTCATAGGATTCAAAAGGCTACTATCATGGCTTGAGCATTGAAAATTAAGATGACCCACTTTACAGCAAAGTTCACAAATAAAAGGATAGAGGGCACAAACTTTTTAACCAAGATCATTTAGAGCCCTATCCCACATTCTATTTTTTTCATTCCTATGATGGATACAATATTCTTCTTCGATTTTATTCTTTTCACAAGGTCTAAGTGCTCCACAAAAATTAACATGCTTATAAGAAATAGTACTTTCAGAAGTTTGAGCATGTTTATTGCAATCATCAATAACAATTTCATTTTTCATGCAAGTGTCTTTAAAAGGTTCATGATATATGTCCCCATTTTTAGGAAGATTAATATAAGAAGCAAAGGATCTATACCAACCGAAATCTATTTGAGGATCAAGACCATATTTAGCATTAAGCTCATGAAAATCAGCAGTTTCAGCAAAAGTCTTAATGCAATCATACTCATAGTTTATACCTGATTATTTACCTTTGTTGTTATTCCAATCTTCACTATTGATTCGAATTCTCTCAAGAAGATCCCACTTAGCTTCAACTTTATTACTACAAAAATAACCCTCTGAACAGGCATCTAGATAATCCTTCCAATGTCCTAAAAGCCATGCATAAAAATTAGTAACAATTATTTCCTCAGGAAGCTCATGGTTAGGAAATTTGAGTATTAATGTTTTCAGTCTTCCCCAAGCTTGGGCAATGCTTTCTCCATCATGAGGCCAAAAAATTATAAATATAATTCCTATCTAAATATAGTTCATGAGAAGGATAAAATTTAGAGCAAAAGAGAGATTCAAGTTCCTTCCACTCCAAATGATGAGGATCATATAGTAGTTCATACCACTCCTTTGCTTTATCCTTAAGTGACAAAGGGAATAGCCTCCTCTTAACTTGGTCTATTGAGATACCTGCACACTTGAATAACTCGCATAATTCATGCATAAAGTGTAAATGATCACTAGGATGGACAGTTCCATCTCCAAAATAACGGTTATCCATGACAAGTTCAACAATTTTCTTGGGTATTTTAAAAGGAATGCTTTCAGTAGGAGGATTTAAAATATCACAAGCATCATTAGGTTTATGACACATGGGAGATAAAGTATCATCAGAGCAAATTTTCTCCTCTAAAGCTGGAAAACTAAAGATCATAAAAAACTAGCTTCCCCAAGCTTAGACTTTTCCCTAGCATTAGGAATGATGGGGTGCAAAGAATTAATGCTAATAACATTACTATCACTATTATGAAAACAAACTTCCATAGGTTTTTTTAATTTTCTCTTCGAAAGCATCATGTACTAATTCAAAATAAATATTATAAAGTTCTATCATATTTTTGTTGTTTTCCATTAAGACTACTAGTAAAAATAAAAAAACAAGAAGCGAGTAAAAATAAGCCTAACTAGTGAAAACGAGAAACAAAATGATAAAATTGCAGAATCTAAAGGAAATAACTCCGAGCACTCACACCCGAGGATGTGAGTACCTTTTACCTTACCTCCCTGTCAATGGAGCCAGAAAATAGTTTGATGTCTACGCACGCTTCTATTCTTGTAGACAATGTTGGGCCTCCAAGTGCAGAGGTTTGTAGAATAGCAGCAAGTTTCCCTTAAGTGGATCACCAAAGGTTTATCGAACTCAGGGAGGTAGAGGTCAAAGATATCCCTCTCAAGCAACCCTGCAATTAAGATACAAGAAGTCTCTTGTGTCCCCAACACACCCAATATACTTGTCAGGTATATAGGTGCACTAGTTCGGCGAAGAGATAGTGAAATGCGAGTAATATGGATGGTTATAAGTAATAATAGACATCTGAAATAAATATGGCAGCAAGCAAACATGTAGCAGAACAGGCAGAAAACGGTGTTTCAATGTTTGGAAACAAGGCCTAGGGATCCTACTTTTATTAGTGGACACTCTCAACAATGATCACATAATTGAATAACTAAATATCTTCTCTTCACTATGCTACTCTTAACCCTCTCCGGTTGGATAACAAACACTAATCATTGCATAGGGCTGCAAAAAGCATTCCTTAAAGTAAGCATTCCCATGTCAAGTTAGCCCCACACTGTCAACTTGAGCGCCCTAGAAGGTACTAGACAAACACCACAATTCATAGAGGAGACACACACGATGTGCACACTGTCACCTTCACACCGCGGGACAAGGTGACTCCAAAGTTCATATTAATAAAACACTTGAGTAGCACAAGATGGAGAGTAACATCTACTTATTCAACTAGATTACAAAGCTCATGATCACATATAGATCACACCATGAGAGAGAGAGATGAACCACATAGCTACCGGTAGAGCCCTCAGCCTCGGGGGAGAACTACTCCCTCCACATCATAGGAGAAAGCAACGGCGATGGAGATGGCGGTGGAGTCGATGGAGATGGCTTCCGGGGGCATTTCCTCGTCCCGGCAGGGTGCCAGAACAGAGATATGTCCCCCGAAACTTGGGTTGACGATGACGGCGGCTGCGGAAGGTTTCATGGAATTTCGCCAATTCCCTTAGGGTTTTCCCTCGGGGGAGTATATATAGGCGAAAGGGCGATGCCAGGGGGTGCCCAGGGGGCCCACACCACATCCCGGCGCGGTCAGAGGGGGAACCGCTCCCTGGAACCCCTCCGGGTCTATTCAGAACTCGGTGGACCCTCCAGGACTTCTAAGACTTCTAGCTTTTGAATTTTCCAATTCCGAGAATATTTCCAGAACAACTTTTCTGAAACTAAAAACAGCAGAAAACAAGAACTGGCTCTGTGGCATCTTGTTAATAGGTTAGTCCCGGGAAACGTGTAAAAATGCTATAAAGAAGGGAGACAACATGTTGCAATTGGCATAATATCAACATGGAACATCAGAAATTATAGATACGTTGGAGACGTATCAACCGCCTCCATGGGGCGGAAAACAACAAAGAGATTAAAGCTCTCTGACAAGGAGAAATCTGCCGGGGAAATTCTTTCCCGGAGAGGGGAAACCATCGACATCGTCACCGTCATCGCACCGGGCATCATCAAGCTCATCATCGTCTTCGTCGTCACCACCAGCACCATCATCCTCACAATCCACCGTCGTCCCGATGTAACAATTAGGGTTCTATATCGTTGTTCTTCACTTGATCTCTCTCCCGGTGTGGATTACTTGTTTGTAGTTGATGCTTACGAGATTTATCGATGTTTGCACTTTATGACCAGATTTTTATTCATCATTATATCACCTCTGATCATGATCCATATGATGTCTTGTGAGTAGTTTGTTTAGTTCTTGAGGACATGGGATAAGTCAATATGTTAATAGTGGAATTATGTTGAGTAATATTTAATGGTTTGATATTTAAGTTGTGGTGCTATTCCTCTAGTGGTGGCATGTGAACGTCGACTACATGATACTTCATCTTTATGAGCCTAGAGGGATGAATTGTGTGTTTGGCTACTAATTGAGGGGTTGCCGGACTGACAGAAACCTAAACCCTCGTTATGAAACCGATGCATGAGGGAGTGTAGGATCCCAAAGTTTAAGGATGTGGTTAGATTTATCTTAATTACTTTCTTATAGTTGCGGATGCTTGCAAGGGGTATAATCACAAGTATGTATTAGTCCAAGTAGGGCAGTACATTAGCATAGGTTCACCCACACAACACCTATCAAAACACTAAAGATTCATCAACTGTATGAAGCGAAAGCACTTGACGAAATTCCCATGTGTCCTGGAGAACGGTTAGTCATCATAAGTAAACCAAGAGGCTTGCCCTTTGATCTAAAAATGATAGGGCCACTTGTTGCAATTATTATTACTGTCTTTTATTTACTCGTACTTTATTTACCTGCTATATCAAAAACATCTGGAAACTTGTCTGCTAGTGTTTACAGTGAATCATTTATCCAAACAGCTTGTCAACACCTTCTGCTCCTTGTACACTCTTATATATCGAAAGAACTATGATACACCCCCTATACTTGTGGGTCATCATGATGCTATTAAAATTCCTCCATATTAAAAATATATGAAAGATATTGTTACTAATAAAAGGAAGATACCAAATGGTGCAATTACTTCTATGCTTGCGAATTACTCTTTCGAAGGAAAACTACCTGAAAAGCATGGAGATACTGGTATCCCCACTATTCCTTGGCATATTAAAGAAACCTATATGAAATATGCATTATGTGATTTAGGAGATGGTGTTACTTTTATGCTTTTTTCTTTATATAAGAAACTTAAACTTAACAAATTGGTTCCAACTAAAGTTTCATTGCAAATGGCTGATAAATCAACTGATGTGCATATAGGTATATGTGAGGATGTTCCTATTTCCATTTATGTTGTGTTAATTCTCACGTAATTTGTTATATTAGAAATGTATGATGATGATAATCTATCTATTATTCTTGGAATACCCTTTTCGAACACTATAGGGTCTGTGACAAATTGCACTGAGATCAAAGTGACATTCAATGTTAAAGGCAATGAGTATACCATTTATTTTCCAAAGAAGAATCATGTTATGATGGTAAAAAAAGTGTGAATTCCATTCAAAGAAATACTTTTATGATTGGAAGCTTTGAGTTTGAATTACCACCTCCACCACCAAAGTATGCTACCTTGATTATTGGAACCATTCCAATCAAATATGGGGTATCTTGAGTTTTTATTACATATATATATGAAATGAATCATGTGTTATGTTTTTTACATATTATTAATGAGAATTGATCAACCTTATTACTAATATGGAAATGATGCAAACTCGATTCCCCCCCAAAAAAATTAGTTGCATTTTTTTGGTTCATTTATCTTAGAACTCCAGAGTATATGTATGAACATAATTGTTTCAGAGTTCAGAAATTCCAGAATATGAAGTTTGAAAAATTCTCTTCAGAAAAAATTTCTCGTAAAATTCCAGAAAAATTTGGAGGTAGGTTATTTTACCAGAGACACCAACAGTCAAAAGTGGGACACGAGGAGGCCACTAGGGACCAAAAGAGAGTGTCCCACGCGGACAGATTCCTTGGCCGCGTGGGACCCACTAACTTGTCTCCTAGGGGGTGTTAGGTGAGAGGTCCGTCCCCATCTCCTTCCCCTCGACAGAAAACCAGCTCCACGTATTTTTCCCAAATTTTCCCGAGCTCCTTATTCCTGCTATCCTTGATCTCCAAGTTTAGGGAAGATTTTTGAAATCTGTTTTGTGGGATTGCTCCTTGGTTGTTGAATCCTCCACCCATCCAATTACTTTTTGTTCTTATGCTTTATATATGAAGTATTTTGTTGCACTAGGTGTCACCTAACATGCTTGAGAAATCCATGAGTTTGAGTTTTTAGTTGATATTGATGTGGAGACTCGTTATGGATGGCTCAATGTTGTTTTAGAGTGCTACATCTTAATTTTTGTTAGATTTTATTTTTGGAAAGTAAGATTTCACCATGAACAATGGTAAGGGATTCTTTAGGATGACTTCAAGAACAAGGAGTAGAGCTTCCAAAGTCACCGAGAAACGTGATGACAACCAACTTTGGGAAGATCGTGCAATATTCGCGGGGGGGGGGGGGGGGGGGGGTGGGGGGGCTCGCGGTGCACGCGACAAGGTTGCAAGACCATTCTTTCTTTCAGGGAGGCTCGTCAAGTGGTGGATACGACTACCACCCGGGATACTAGCTTGATCGCAAGCTTTGGGGAGTACTTCTCTCCCTTTTCACTCTTTGTTTCATATCACTTTTATCTTGTTATGTTTTAGTTTATTGTTCTGAAAATCATAAAAACACAAAAATATTTTGTTGTTTCTTTTTCTTATTTACTTCTGGTCATTTACTGTAACATCCCTGATTTTTGGAATGTTTAAAATCACTAAAATTTAAAACTTCTGCTTCTTGTTAAAAGCAATTCACTAAAATCCAAGAAAGATCAAATACGAGAGAAACATTATGACCTATTTCAAAGTAATTGGATTTGATAATCCAAATAGGCCTCTATTTTATAAACCACGAAGGTTGTTCAAAAGAGTATTTTGCAAAGCGACAAAAACTATATAGAGAAAGGTCGATTTCATAAAATGATTTCAATACAAAAGAAATTTGTTTTTTTATATGCCATTTAAAATTGGAGGATCATGACGGTTGATAATATTCTGGCCCACAAATTTTTTTTGTGAGACCAAAATTAATTATGTTAACTTTTAAAATGGTTTATAAATACTTCAGACAAATTAATTGATTTTAACATTTTATATAGAAACGAAGATAAGTATAGTATAGTTTGTAATCAATAATTATATGTCGGTATATTTTCTGGAATGTTATATAAGACACCATGATTTATTGAAAGCGCTATTTCAAATTGACATAAGTGACAATGCTATTTTAAAACAACATATGAAAAAAAAAACTTGAAATGTGTTTAAAAGTGTCCATAAACATTTTAAGAGGCATACTTGAAATTTTCAAAGACATTATAAATCGATTTGAGGTGATATGAATGTTTAAAATAAAAGTTATGTATAATTAAAAACAAAACCGAAAAAGAAAAGAAAAATAGATGTGAACAAACCCAGGTCGGCCCAACAAGAGTAGCCACCGAAGCCCTCCTGATTTATTTATTTTTCTTTTCCATCATCTATTTTTTTTCTTTGGGCCGGTTTTGGCCTGCCAGGCCGAACCGAGCAGAGCAATGGCTCGAGCTGGTCGTCTTTCTCCTCCATAAGCAGAACTTGTAACGTTCATGGAAGTTACACATTCTCTCCTCTCCTCTATCAATTCCGGCAACCATTTCATTCTGACTTCAACACGAAAGTTACTCCACATTCGGTGGGTATCTCATTCATGGAGTTTATTTCCCAATTAATAGTCTTTATCACCCAAATTGATGCAGTGAACCGAATGCCAATCATCGGCATAGGGTATCCCGATCTCCCTCCTCAGACTAGAAGAAGCCAAACTATTATGTCTAATGCGTGCCTCTTTTCCTCCTCCCCCATTTTTGTTCTCAAACCTTTTCCAAAGAACCATTCTACAGCATGTACCAACTATGCCCACTTCAGCCCCAAACTCGAGTTCATCGGTGGATCCACACGTACTAGGTTATCATCTCGACAATTCCTTGTACCAGAAAAATTCCCGCACCAAGTCCTACCTCCAGGACATAGTGGTGCCTTATTTTATTACTGTGGGTCGTGTCGCCGTCGAATTCATGCCATCCATCGACGTCCATATTCTACATCTTGGCGAGTTCATCGCAACGGTACGCCGTCTCCTATGATATCTAATTCGATTCGTTTCACCACTTGACTCCACTCACCGTAGTCTACCCACATGACATAGTTGTGAGCCAAATCGAAGCAATTGTCCATGATGTCGTTCAAGCCGCCGCCTCCATCCGCTCGTTTGCCATGCCGGGTCAACCTGGAGTTGTTCCCTGACATATTTATGTTCTGCTACATCACATAAGTATTTTCAAGGAGCAACAAGTGCTGGACCTGCAGCTGTCATCGCCGAGTATTCCGACGATGCGACGGAGAAGATCAGGTGCGACCTCTGCACGTACCGATCAGCAAATCATTCAGAGATGTAAGTATAACTAGCTAGCATTGTCGCTTCTTGTTTTCAGCTAGCCCCAAATTGAGTTTGTTAGCTACGGACCCTCATGGAGCCGATGCATATACAAACAAATTAGCCATCTAATACTTGTACGTCTAGGACTAGATCACTGTAATCCTGCTCAGCTAGTACTCGCTTATCTAAAACTGAAATTGATCCAACCAAACTTGTTTGGGAAATTGACAAATTTAATTATTTCGTCATCATCGGCACCAAGACGAGCACCGTCGTACTGTCGTATTTATCAACGACTAATCCAACTCCCTGGCCGTAAGCTGGTAGTTTTTTTTTCTATAACTGTGTGTTGCAATCAGATGTGTCGCTTCGACATACATCAGCTAAGGTCACATACATGAGTTAGCAATAAGAATGAGTGTGTTCATGCCAAAACACCACATCCATCCCATGAAGTCACGCACACATACCAGTCCATGTATAGAAAAAATCATTTACACCTGAGATACTAATAATCTTTGTACATGCACAATTACACATAGGTACAACTAATTTATATAACCGTTAGAGACAAAAGATGGGATGAAAACCTAGATTTTAGTCTATTGTTTCGAGAACCATCAGAACTTTCACGTAAAATCCCTCTATAATTTACACACGCCAGTTAAATTTTGCACTGTTTAATTCTAGACAGAAAATTGTCCGAACTCAAAGAAATATATCTTGTTTTCTGCTTATCCAAATTCGTGAAAGAATACATCTACGGAATCTATGAAACATATAGGACACTTCAACATCATTAGTTTCCATGGTTGCCTATTATAAATTATTCAGATTTAAAACCGAGTGATTGAATAACTTTGGCACATTAAAAATAAATATAAACCCGATTAAGCTGAATCCTTTTACTGGCGGTAGATAATAATACCCTCTCACCGGTACCATCACTATATGAAAATTTTGAACTCAATTAATCTACGTGCCTTCAAACTTGAATTCATATCTCTATGCCATATCGCCTAATCATTCAACTTTACCGGACTCACTCTTTTTCCTATGACTTTATATTGATCTTTCGTATCCAATAAAACATTGAATACACTACATCATCAAAATCACTTTTATTCCATTTGAATTTGATTTATTGTTTAAAAAAAAGAAAAACTACACACCGCACCTTAAAACTATAAATAAATAAAAATATGACATTGTTTCTTTTGGCATATTGAATTATGTGATAAACCTTGACAAGAAAATGAATAATCTTGTTCGAACACATACGTGTGCTTGTTTGCTTTTGATTGCATTATGCTTGTGATTTTATTGTTTATAGTTATTCTCTTTTAACGTATAGATCGAGTGGAGTGCAAAGTACTTTGTTGAAAAGAGTGTATGAGCAACAACAACTTTCAAAAGGCAAGTAACACACCATCAACTACCCATTATTTTCTATATGCATTAGTTGATTTTGAGTAGTATGCATGATAGGAAATTTTACTAAGTTATACTATGCTATGCTATTATCCTAGTAGTGTGTAGCCATCCCTTTTACCTTGTTATTTTGATAGCCTTAGAATTTATTAGGTGCTATGCAATGTTACAAATTGTTTTACTAGATGTTGAGGAAAAATCCTAAGTATAACTAATGAATGAACCACCTGGGTGGAAGTGGTAAGACTGGGTTATGTTGAGTGTTTCCTCAGGGCCCTTATCTAAGGGTTATTCCACTTGAGGTTGTCACTTGCGGATGGCCACCCAGGAACAAAGAGATTACTATGTCCCTCTAAATCTAGTAGCTTCCCGTGCAGCCTTTTGACAATATGGGCTCTGTCTTGATCAATTAAGTTGTGAGGGTTCAGCCCAGGCTTGACAAGCATATGTAGCAAAATTATAGGTGGAACGGGTCTTGCCGGTGGGTTTGGACTTCTTCTTCTGAAAGATCTCGTCTCAATTCTCTCCTTTCCATGATGCACTCCGGGTGTATAGGATGTTTGGGCTAATTGAAGACAAAGGGTGAAAGTGCACAACCTCTGCAGAGTCAACAAACTAAGATCTTAGCCGTGTCCCCGGTTATGGACAACTATGAGCAGCTAGACAAGGATTGACGGAAGAATCTCATCACCAATTTCAATAAGTAAAATTTTGACTAAGTGAAGAGTATTGTGGTGCTTGGATCTTAATCCGATGTTGCCACCCTTTTGAAAAGAAAAGTTTGTTTTACAAAAGTGATAGGAGAAAACTGGCTTTATGCAAAGTTATCCAAAACTCCACTCAGCCAAATAAGCATGTAGTATTAGTCTTGCCATTTATATCCACCATAGTGTTACTTGCCAATACATTAAATTGTATTGACTCCCTTGTGGCTGCATATTCCATATTGCAGATATTTCTGAAGACGAGTGAGGATTTCGTTTAGGATCTCGAGACTATCGCCAACATGTTTTGCCTGTGGCACATGAAGAAGATGGGCTCAATGTTGTACAATGTTTTCCGCTGTATTTCTTTGTTTTCTGCTAGTCTTCTAAGACTATGCAAGTTGTAATCCTATTTTGTAAAGACTGGATCATGCGATGTAATAAAATTTGATGCATTTGCATGATATTTCATTTTGTACTGTGGTGCTAGCAATTGATCCAGGGACTAGCACAATAACACAGGTGTCCTTACATTATTTAAATGTGGGAACGCTACAAAATGGTATCAGAGCATTGTGTTGCCTGTAGAATTCGAGACCCTAAGTTTGGAAAAGATCCTAGGATTGAAAATCTTCTATGTTCAAACTTTCCAGAAACAAAACATCTCATCTTAATCTCTCTCATATCCTCTCATCTATTATTCACCTTCAAAATTTTCTAGATGACCTACCTCTTCAATACCATCAAGACATGAATGTTGATGACCATACCAAGAAGTGCAAGAAGTATTTCACCACATGAAGACCTACACTCAAGACAACTGAAGCAACTTGGAGATATACCTAGACTTCACAACATTCAAGAACACCTCAAGACATTGAGAGAAGGATTTGAAGAACTCAAGAAGATATAGATGTGACCACCAATCTAGTTACTTTGTTAGAATAACGTTAACACGTTAGTGTATTGATCATACCAATGAGTGTGGTATGGCAATACTAGATGTTTTCTAAAACTATGTTGTTTGGTGTGATGAATGTATTTGTTATGTGTTGTTTGCAAGATGAGTTTCCTTGATCTGCTATGTTAAGACATGGCTTTTCTTTAGTCTCTTTCTAATCTCTACTCATTCATTCTAAGCCAAACAAAAACCCATACCCATTTACCAACCATATTGGGCTACCATATAAAGTGCAACAACAACCCTTTCACCCAAGAATGTCATGACCAGTTCTCTATAGAGACACAAGTCATCCTATTTAAGGAAGGTTAGTCCCAAATTGTTCTTTTGTGTGAAGGAAGAATCACATCCATTATCAATGCCAACTACATCATAAGGAGCAGCAAGACAATCAACAAGAGAAGATAGAGAAGTGGACTCAAAGTTGCATGAGCTATGAAGATTTCAGATCCAACTACACCAAGAGAAGAAATAATGAAGAAACACAACTACCAGTTTGTGTTACATAAGATTTTTACGCAACCCACTAGTTCAGAAATGATAGTTAGCTCAAGTTTGTCTTACAGATTGGAAACTTTCTGTTAGACAAGTGAGGTGACCTAGTGTTATTAAACAAGATTCATCAATCCAAGTACAAGGTAATGAGTGAGTGCAGCATGGATTGGCCCCCGTGGTGACTACTCACATTATTTACTTTTGCTATGAGGAATGTTAAATCTGAGTGACATACCTATTAGAGAGACGACGATGTTAAACCTGAACCATAGAATGGTATAATACAATAATGACCCTATGTTAGTGTTACTGAAAGCATACTATTTTCGGTGAGGATCAAGCCAACCTTGGAGGTATCAACAAATGGAAGATTTTTGCCTACCATGATAGTTTCGTTACAAATAGCATGGGGTTTGCTTTCAAGGATGACAATAACAAGATGGATGATTTTCCAAGAATATCAAAAGATCAAGTTGAGAGGAACCTAAAGACTTTTGATTGACCCAAAGAGTGACCCCTCAATGTCAAAGGTAGTATAACAGAATTCTGTTGGTTTGTAACTCTACCATGAGGGAAAGTTATACTCAAGCCTATCTCAAATAAATCTACACTCCAACTCTAATAAAAAAAATACTACCCACAAAAGTTTCTTTTAAGGGTGGTAGCCCACCCAGTTGTTGTGGAACCCACTTACCCAAACCTAATCTTTCTTTCTAGCCTTCCAAATCTCGGGACGAGATTTCTTTAAGGGTGGTAGTCTGTAACATCCCTGATTTTTGGAATGTTTAAAATCACTAAAATTTCAAACTTCTGCTTCTTGTTAAAAGCAATTCACTAAAATCCAAGAAAGATCAAATACGAGAGAAACATTATGACCTATTTCAAAGTAATTGGATTTGATAATCCAAATAGGCCTCTATTTTATAAACCACGGAGGTTGTTCAAAAGAGTATTTTGCAAAGCGACAAAAACTATATAGAGAAAGGTCGATTTCATAAAATGATTTCAATACAAAAGAAATTTGTTTTTTTATATGCCATTTAAAATTGGAGGATCATGACGGTTGATAATATTCTGGCCCACAATTTTTTTTTGTGAGACCAAAATTAATTATGTTAACTTTTAAAATGGTTTATAAATACTTCAGACAAATTAATTGATCTTAACATTTTATATAGAAACGAAGATAAGTATAGTATAGTTTGTAATCAATAATTATATGTCGGTATATTTTCTGGAATGTTATATAAGACACCATGATTTATTGAAAGCGCTATTTCAAATTGACATAAGTGACAATGCTATTTTAAAACAACATATGAAAAAAAAAACTTGAAATGTGTTTAAAAGTGTCCATAAACATTTTAAGAGGCATACTTGAAATTTTCAAAGACATTATAAATCGATTTGAGGTGATATGAATGTTTAAAATAAAAGTTATGTATAATTAAAAACAAAACCGAAAAAGAAAAGAAAAATAGATATGAACAAACCCAGGTCGGCCCAACAAGAGTAGCCACCGAAGCCCTCCTGATTTATTTATTTTTCTTTTCCATCATCTATTTTTTTTCTTTGGGCCGGTTTTGGCCTGCCAGGCCGAACCGAGCAGAGCAATGGCTCGAGCTGGTCGTCTTTCTCCTCCATAAGCAGAACTTGTAACGTTCATGGAAGTTACACATTCTCTCCTCTCCTCTATCAATTCCGGCAACCATTTCATTCTGACTTCAACACGAAAGTTACTCCACATTCGGTGGGTATCTCATTCATGGAGTTTATTTCCCAATTAATAGTCTTTATCACCCAAATTGATGCAGTGAACCGAATGCCAATCGTCGGCATAGGGTATCCCGATCTCCCTCCTCAGACTAGAAGAAGCCAAACTATTATGTCTAATGCGTGCCTCTTTTCCTCCTCCCCCATTTTTGTTCTCAAACCTTTTCCAAAGAACCATTCTACAGCATGTACCAACTATGCCCACTTCAGCCCCAAACTCGAGTTCATCGGTGGATCCACACGTACTAGGTTATCATCTCGACAATTCCTTGTACCAGAAAAATTCCCTCACCAAGTCCTACCTCCAGGACATAGTGGTGCCTTATTTTATTACTGTGGGTCGTGTCGCCGTCGAAGTCATGCCATCCATCGACGTCCATATTCTACATCTTGGCGAGTTCATCGCAACGGTACGCCGTCTCCTATGATATCTAATTCGATTCGTTTCACCACTTGACTCCACTCACCGTAGTCTACCCACATGACATAGTTGTGAGCCAAATCGAAGCAATTGTCCATGATGTCGTTCAAGCCGCCGCCTCCATCCGCTCGTTTGCCATGTCGGGTCAACCTGGAGTTGTTCCCTGACATATTTATGTTCTGCTACATCACATAAGTATTTTCAAGGAGCAACAAGTGCTGGACCTGCACCTGTCATCGCCGAGTATTCCGACGATGCGACGGAGAAGATCCGGTGCGACCTCTGCACGTACCGATCAGCAAATCATTCAGAGATGTAAGTATAACTAGCTAGCATTGTCGCTTCTTGTTTTCAGCTAGCCCCAAATTGAGTTTGTTAGCTACGGACCCTCATGGAGCCGATGCATATACAAACAAATTAGCCATCTAATACTTGTACGTCTAGGACTAGCTAGTACTCGCTTATCTAAAACTGAAATTGATCCAACCAAACTTGTTTGGGAACTTGACAAATTTAATTATTTCGTCATCATCGGCACCAAGACGAGCACCGTCGTACTGTCGTATTTATCAACGACTAATCCAACTCCCTGGCCGTAAGCTGGTAGTTTTTTTTTTCTGTAACTGTGTGTTGCAATCAGATGTGTCGCTTCGACATACATCAGCTAAGGTCACATACATGAGTTAGCAATAAGAATGAGTGTGTTCATGCCAAAACACCACATCCATCCCATGAAGTCACGCACACATACCAGTCCATGCATAGAAAAATTCATTTACACCTGAGATACTAATAATCTTTGTACATGCACAATTACACATAGGTACAACTAATTTATATAACCGTTAGAGACAAAAGATGGGATGAAAACCTAGATTTTAGTCTATTGTTTCGAGAACCATCAGAACTTTCACGTAAAATCCCTCTATAATTTACACACGCCAGTTAAATTTTGCACTGTTTAATTCTAGACAGAAAATTGTCCGAACTCAAAGAAATACATCTTGTTTTCTGCTTATCCAAATTCGTGAAAGAATACATCTACGGAATCTATGAAACATATAGGACACTTCAACATCATTAGTTTCCATGGTTGCCTATTATAAATTATTCAGATTTAAAACCGAGTGATTGAATAACTTTGGCACATTAAAAATAAATATAAACCCGATTAAGCTGAATCCTTTTACTGGCGGTAGATAATAATACCCTCTCACCGGTACCATCACTATATGAAAATTTTGAACTCAATTAATCTACGTGCCTTCAAACTTGAATTCATATCTCTATGCCATATCGCCTAATCATTCAACTTTACCGGACTCACTCTTTTTCCTATGACTTTATATTGATCTTTCGTATCCAATAAAACATTGAATACACTACATCATCAAAATCACTTTTATTCCATTTGAATTTGATTTATTGTTTAAAAAAAAGAAAAACTACACAGCGCACCTTAAAACTATAAATAAATAAAAATATGACATTGTTTCTTTTGGCATATTGAATTATGTGATAAACCTTGACAAGAAAATGAATAATCTTGTTCGAACACATACGTGTGCTTGTTTGCTTTTGATTGCATTATGCTTGTGATTTTATTGTTTATAGTTATTCTCTTTTAACGTATAGATCGAGTGGAGTGCAAAGTACTTTGTTGAAAAGAGTGTATGAGCAACAACAACTTTCAAAAGGCAAGTAACACACCATCAACTACCCATTATTTTCTATATGCATTAGTTGATTTTGAGTAGTATGCATGATAGGAAATTTTACTAAGTTATACTATGCTATGCTATTATCCTAGTAGTGTGTAGCCATCCCTTTTACCTTGTTATTTTGATAGCCTTAGAATTTATTAGGTGCTATGCAATGTTACAAATTGTTTTACTAGATGTTGAGGAAAAATCCTAAGTATAACTAATGAATGAACCACCTGGGTGGAAGTGGTAAGACTGGGTTATGTTGAGTGTTTCCTCAGGGCCCTTATCTAAGGGTTATTCCACTTGAGGTTGTCACTTGCGGATGGCCACCCAGGAACAAAGAGATTACTATGTCCCTCTAAATCTAGTAGCTTCCCGTGCAGCCTTTTGACAATATGGGCTCTGTCTTGATCAATTAAGTTGTGAGGGTTCAGCCCAGACTTGACAAGCAGATGTAGCAAAATTATAGGTGGAACGGGTCTTGCCGGTGGGTTTGGACTTCTTCTTCTGAAAGATCTCGTCTCAATTCTCTCCTTTCCATGATGCACTCCGGGTGTATAGGATGTTTGGGCTAATTGAAGACAAAGGGTGAAAGTGCACAACCTCTGCAGAGTCAACAAACTAAGATCTTAGCCGTGTCCCCGGTTATGGACAACTATGAGCAGCTAGACAAGGATTGACGGAAGAATCTCATCACCAATTTCAATAAGTAAAATTTTGACTAAGTGAAGAGTATTGTGGTGCTTGGATCTTAATCCAATGTTGCCACCCTTTTGAAAAGAAAAGTTTGTTTTACAAAAGTGATAGGAGAAAACTGGCTTTATGCAAAGTTAGCCAAAACTCCACTCAGCCAAATAAGCATGTAGTATTAGTCTTGCCATTTATATCCACCATAGTGTTACTTGCCAATACATTAAATTGTATTGACTCCCTTGTGGCTGCATATTCCATATTGCAGATATTTCTGAAGACGAGTGAGGATTTCGTTTAGGATCTCGAGACTATCGCCAACATGTTTTGCCTGTGGCACATGAAGAAGATGGGCTCAATGTTGTACAATGTTTTCCGCTGTATTTCTTTGTTTTCTGCTAGTCTTCTAAGACTATGCAAGTTGTTATCCTATTTTGTAAAGACTGGATCATGCGATGTAATAAAATTTGATGCATTTGCATGATATTTCCTTTTGTACTGTGGTGCTAGCAATTGATCCAGGGACTAGCACAATAACACAGGTGTCCTTACATTATTTAAATGTGGGAACGCTACATTTACTTCGTGCATCTACAAATCAAAAAGAACAAAAACATTTTCATTTTCTTGAATCCAATGCAAAAACGGAGGTGCAGGAATTGCTGAAATCCGCTCACCGTTTCATTTTTTTTCTGTAACTCTGATTGAGCTGAAATTTTAATCATCACTTCAACTTTTCATAACCTACGCACCCGTAAAATATGAGATCATTCTGAGGTGTTTAGGTAGGGTAAAAATAGTACTGTATGCAGTAACATTTTCTGGAAGATTTGAGTTTTTATTGCGCACTTCAAGTTGGGAGAGGAGAACAACGATGATAAGTTGATGTGCATGAATTGGATTATAGGTATGACACATTTGCCGTGCTTATGTGGACTTCTTAATAATAGCAAGTGCGCACATCATAGTTTTTTTAACATCTAGGGAAGTGGTAGCAAATGTGTATCTTCTCTGTGGTCTAATATGTTATATGATGATGCAATGGAGATACTGTTTAGTGACAACACTTGGATGTGGTTTGAGTAACTTTGGTTCTAAACAAATGTCTACGCATCCCTTTGTGCTTGCTGAACTTGCCAACCAAAGAGAAAGTAAAAGAGCTTTTCAAATGTTAAACATGAAGTCATATTCTTGAAGAGCTTAGGGTTGGGAGTTAACTTATATGTGCTGACACGTAGAAAGCTTTCAACGTTGCACTAAATTATATTTACTTGATATCATGTACTTGGGTCTTTGGATGCCTTTTCACGACAGTAAATGAAGGAGGAAAGTTAGTAAGTTCAGGTAGTCTGTATAAATGGCTAGAGAGACACCTGTGGTGGTTAACCCAACTCATGCTTTCATGGTAGAAATTTGCAGCACGCCCATAGTAAACAATCAATGATACATCTCACAATAAAAAGCATTAGTAAATAAAAGTAATGTTGAGGTGTTCACTATCTTCTTGTGTTGTCATTGGGGCAAGGGCTCGTTCTATGCACTGAGGCAGGAGGTACCCGGGGTGATACTCTTGATGACGCTACTATTACTTACGATGACTGTAACCTACACTTGCTTTGTGGCCCGAGTTGAGTAATACGTGGAGGTACTTGTATTCACGGGGCATCAGGCTTTGAACCTCTAGTTGGTCAAGCATATGAGTCATAATAGGGATACCAAATGGTTTGATAAAACGGAGAGCAAGGTTGTAAGCACAATAAGTTCACTAGTCAATAAAAGAAAGAATCAAAATATCTCAAAAATCTTGACATTATTCAGAGCAAGGTTGCAAGAACCTTTGTTTATTTCTACAGTTGGGCAAACTCATAAAAGTGCCGACACTTCATGTTATTTCCCTGGCAAAAAATATGAATTCTTTAACACTAATTAGACGCACCTTTGCTAGCATTTTGTTATTTATTATGGTGAATACTTGTTGGTATTAAATGGTGCTACATATGCAATGCAAAGTTCTTGTCAAAGTCTTTTCATCGCTTCTTCACTAAGCTTGGGGGAGTTGATACACCTAAAATGCATCTACTTTTTTCAATCACTGTGCTTCATAATCTGCTCGGGAGTCTTCCCATATTTGAATAAAACTGCCGAATCTGACGTTGTTTTTGGCAAAGTATCGTTTCTGGTTGTTTTTGTAGGATATTAAATCGTAGAAAAATACCACGTCAATTTTTATGGAAAAAAGGACTTCGTGCAAAAGATGGACAATAGGAAGTGTCCTAGAAGGAAAAGAGGGGGCCCCACGAGGCCAGATTCCTTGGCCGCGTGGGCCCACCTATCTTGGGCCTCGGGCACC
Organism: Alopecurus myosuroides; assembly: GCA_028641055.1. NCBI lineage: Eukaryota > Viridiplantae > Streptophyta > Magnoliopsida > Poales > Poaceae > Alopecurus > Alopecurus myosuroides. The sequence continues at coordinate 291,644,926 of CM054061.1, forward strand.
GCCTCTCCTTCGGCTTTTGCGTACCCCCTCATATATACAAAAAAGTGGATGTCCTAAAAGAGGAGAGCTATTCGCGAAACAGAACGCCGCCACCACCACGATCTTCCTTTTTGGAGACAGATTGATCCAGGATTTCTCCCCGGGAGGAGGGATCTAGAGGCTGTCTTCGCCGCCATCTTCACCGCCTTCATCTCCATCGACCATGAGCTCCCTCACCATCACCATGTGTGAGTAGTCCGTTGTAGGCATATGAGGTGGATGGGATTGATCATGTAATGATACCCGTTGTTCGAGATTTAGGGGTTTATCTCGAAGATACTTTTGTATTGTGTTGATGCATGATGGTGCAAATCTTGCACTCGTATGGAAACCCCAAGAGGAAGTTATGAAGAGCATAGTGGAAAATTTCCCTTAGAAAGAAACCAAGGTTGAATCGACCAGTAGGAGAAAGAAATCACTTCCGAAGGTTGATGCAGTTGATGTGGCAGGGCGCACTATCGGTTTAGAAGAAACATGGAACCTACACAGCTCAATCAAATCAAATTGCCTCAACGAGCAGTGAGGTTGTCAATCTCACCGATTTTGCTGAAACAAAGAGCATAAACGTATGGTGTGGAAAACAATACTTGTTTGCAGTAGATAAAAAGAGAACAATGATGGTGGTAAGAAAATAGTAGGAACAGTATGAAAACAGAGATTGCAGTGGTTGTATTATCAGTGTGAGGAAAATGGACCGGGGTCCACAGTTCACTAGTAGTGTCTCTCCAAAACAGATAGATAGCATGTTGGGTAAAAAAAATTATAGTTGGACAATTGACAGATATAAAGGCTGCACCGTAGTGGATATGCATGACATGATGATTACTATGTGATTCATGCGGGCATTACAACAAGATACATAGACCGTTAAACAACTGCATCTATGACTAATAATCCACCCTCAGAATGTCATCCAAGCAAACCTTGGGTATTAAGTTGCAAGCAACAGATAATTGCAGTTTGCAAAGTGTGTAATGTAAACAATAAAATCATCCTTAGACAAAGCATTGTTGTCTTCTCCCTAATCGCAACAACACATCCCCCACCCGTTTACATTTCTGTCACTCGAGCGTGAGTTAAAGGGAGGCATGAACGCGCTATCGAGCATAAATACTCCCTCTTGGAGTCACTAGCATCTACTTGGCCAGAGCATCTACTAGTAACGCAGAGCATGCAAGATCATAAATAATATACACATGAATAGAACATGATAGATTTATAATCATTTGACATAGCATTCAATATTAATCGGATCCCAGCAAACACAACATGTAGCATTACAATAAGATGATCTTGATCATGTAGGGAAGCTCACAAGATCTAAACATGAGGCATAAAGAGGAGAGAACAACCATCTAGCTATTGATATGGACAATGATGAACTACTCACACATCACTCCGGAGGCGGGCATGTTGGTGTAGAGCCCTCCGGTGATGATTTCCCCTCCCGTCAGGGTGCCAGGGAGAGCTCCATAACCCTCCCAAACTAGGGTTGACAATGATGCGGCTGCAGATGTTTTTGGTGGAAAAGGCTCGCGTGTTTAGGGTTAACCCAAGGAGGAGAATATATAGGCGTGAGGGCAACATCGGTGGGAGACCAGGGGGTCACACCACCCCTGGGCGTGGCCAAGGGCGGGCGTGCCGCCTCATGGTGTGGGGCCCATGTGGCCCCCCTCTGGGTCCCTTCCGGACATCGTGTGCGCGAAAACATTCTAAGACTTCTGGGCTTCGAATCGTCCAATTCCGAGAATATTTCCAGTGCAACTTTTATGAAACTAAAAACAACAGAAAACAGGAACTGGCTCTGTGGCATCTTGTCAATAGATTAGTCCCTAATAATCGATAAAAATGGCATAAAGTGTAAACGAAACATGTAGCATATGGCATGAAAACAACATGGAACATTAGAAATTATGGATACGTTTATGACGTATCAACATCCCCAAGCTTAGTTCCTACTCATCCTCGAGTAGGTAAACGATAAACACAAATAATTTGTGATGTGACATGCTACCAACATAAACTTGATCATCATAAAGTAAAAGAATATGTACGCTGAGATCATAGTACTTTAAACACATGCATGATAGATATAATTTTAACAATGCAACTTAACAATCACCTTGCATCATGAAAAGTAACATAAATAAAAGATCATGAATAATAATGCACTTGAAAGTTATACGTTTGTTTCGAGCATAAAGAAAACATAGCAAAGTGATATTTCGTTTGTCCTTAAAAGTGGGAAAAAACATAAATGCTAGGACACCTTCAAAGTTCAAGTGGATGACTAAAACAGATAATTTGAGAGCAAGTAATAACACATCATGAATCGATTAATAATAGTTTTTGGGACCAATGCACATTAAACTCAGAATGGCAACTACGCTCTATCAACTGTGCATAAAGTTAGAAGATGGAGAATCAACATAAAAGTAAAAGAAAGGCCCTTTGCAGAGGGAAGAAGGGATTAACTCATGTGCTAGAGCTTTTTATTTTATTAAACAGAGGTATTGAAAACATTTTTTAGAGAGGTGTATGCTTATGTCAATGAATGGTAAACAGAAAATACAATACGTCACAAGCCAACTAGACTTCACAAGAGCGGCTACCATTGAAGGACGCATCTGGTGTAGAAGGTCATCCCTCTTTCTCTTTTGTTTACACAGTTATGCTTTGACTGATAGATCAGGGGCAAAAATAGTGAAGAGAATTTTCTAGCAACCAATTTTGGGGCTGGGCACCCCGCTGCCAGCTCTTCTATCATTTGGATAAGAGGATGAAGCCACTAGTACAGGTGTGTAAAGTTAAATCAACAAGTGAGATAAAGATTCTCTATTTACGTCCTCATGATCTAAAACAAGGGCACAAATCATGAATAATTTTGAAAGTTTTAAAGGTAGCACATGAGAAATTTATTTGAAGTGGCGGTTAAATACCACATGTAGGTAGGTATGGTGGACACATTTGGAAAACTTTGGTTTTTGGGAGGTGGATGCACGAGTAGAGCTCATACTCAGTAGAGTTGGAGGCTAGCAAAAGACTGGGAGCGACAAATCAAGAGAGCAATAATGGTCATAATCATGCATAGCGACAAAAACATTATTAATCAAAGCATAAAGGGTATTAAAGGTAAAAAACTAAACGGTCATAGAGGCTATAAGTGACTGGTTTGTGGTCATAAACATGGTGTAAGCATGTGCCAAATACACCAAATAAAGCATTCGAAGGAGAACACCACAAATTCATGCTTCAGTATGACAAAAACAACTCATGATTCTTTCAATGGCACATTAAGCACTCTCAGCTATTTGCGACAAGTCATGCTACAATAAAAACCACTAAGCATGGAATTAAAATAACATCTAGAATTACATGAAGGAGTCTAGCCACAGTCTATACAAGCTTCTATTTGCACCGTTATAAGCACGAAAATTGTACTACTGCTTTCCAACACCAATCATTTTATAGTAAACAAAAGATCTCCAAGAGATATAGCAATGAAACAAGAGATTACTAACATAACTCTACTATAACTAACAACTCTGAATAAGAGATGCATGAAAAAACATGAGCTAAACGGATTTGCAGCAGCTAGAAGAAAAACTAAGAATACGCGCATGGAAGAAAACGAGTATTCATATGAAAAAGAAGAGCGTGTCTCTCTCCCACACAAAGAATGTTGTGTCTCAAACATATTTATTGCAGCAAGGAAAACAAAACAAAACAAACAAACGCTCCAAGTAAAATTCATATGATATGATAGAATAAAAATATAGTTTCACTAGAAGTGATTTGATAAATTGGTGATGAATAAGGGAATGCCTTGGGCATCCCCAAGCTTATACGCTTGAGTATTATTAGAATTTTCTAGGATGAACCACAGGGGAATTCCCAAGCTTGGCTTTTCACTCTTGTTGATCACATTATATCACCCTCTTCTCTTGACCCTTGAAAACTTCCTTCACACCACACTCAATGTAATTCACATTAGAGGGTTAGTGCACAATCAAAAATTCACATGTTCTGCATGGACAAAAAAATTATTAATACTTTTAAACATTAGCTACAACCACTGATATTTCGTGAAGCAAAGAAATCCACTCGACATAGTAAAAGAGAGAATGCAAGTAACAAAGGCAGAATCTGTCAACCAGAACAGTCTGTAAAGGCGATTTTTTTCGGGTCACTTATGTTGCTCAAATCAAAAAACGTAATTAACGAAAAAAATCGGAATTATCCGAGGAATAAGCAAAAAAAATCAGGTCATTTTGAACTTTCTGTGAACTATGCGATTTTATACGGTGGACAGCAGAAATCTGTTTCCTGTGCAAAAATCCAAAAGTAACACCAACTTTCGCTAGAAACTTTACTTGGCACAAAAAATGCGAGAAAATAAAGATACAAAAGATTTGCTGCAGAAGTATACAACATCTTGACTCAAATAAAACCGAGAAAAACAAAGCAAAATAAAACCATGGGTTATCTCCCAAGAAGTGCTTTTCTTTAACGACTTTTAGCTAGGCCCAGAAAAATAGAATCAAGTATTTTCAAGTGAAGAAGCATCCAAATCAATAATTTCCTCTAAAACACCACTTGTAGCAATCGGTACTTTAGGTACCCCCGAAGGTGATTCAACATGCAAATCACTTTTAGTTTCACTAAAAGCTTTATCAGTTTTAAGCACATTAGGGGGGTTTTGGTTTAGGCACCTTGGGGACATACATAAATTTTTGCTCTTTCCCCATAATTTGTTTCTCCCTCTTAAACTTAAGAGAAGAAAAGGTTGAATTTAAAGTTTCCATAGCCTCCTCTAATTTACAAATCCTCATGTTTTGACTGTCATGGATATTGCTAGCCTCTAAAACAGTAATTCTCTTGTTGATACTTACATTGATTCATTAACTTTGCTAGCATTGTCAAGGAAATTTGTCAAATTTTTCTCCGTAGAGTTTAGCTTTTTAATAACACCATCTAAAGTGATCCCAGTTTAAAAAACCTTAGTAGGTGGTGTTCCAACTAAACTTTCAATTAAATTACATGCTTCCAAAGCAGGAGTTCCTAGAATATTACCACTTGTAAGAGTGTCTAGAACATACCTATACCAGCTAGTAATGCCAACATAAAAATTCCTAAGAAGGAGAATATTTTTTAGTGTGTGTATGATGGGCATCACTTATTCTATGCCAAGCATCTTTCAAACTTTCTTATCCTTGTTGCTTAAAAGAACGAACCTCAACTTCAGGAATACTCATTTTTAGCAAGATTAAAAACAGGATAAAAACAACAACTAGAATAAGAACTATTTTTTTGTGTGTTTTTGATAAAGAGAAGCAAACAAGACAAAATAAAATAAACTAAGCAAAGCAAAAACAAAGTAAAGAGTTGGAAGTGAGAGACTCCCCTTTCATAAATCCTCTTCCTCCCCGGCAACATCGCTAGAAAAATAGCTTGATGGTGCAGATCTTGCACTAACCCCAAGAGGAAGGTATAAAGGGCACAACAGCAAATTTCCCTCAGAAAGAAACAAAGGTTGAATCGGCCAGTAGGATAAATAAATCACTTCCAAAGGTTGATGCAGCTGATGTGGCAGGGTGCACTACCGGTTCAGAAGCAACGTGGAACCTACACAACACAATCAAATCAGTTTGCCCCAACGAAGCAGTGAGATTGTCAATCTCACTAGTTTTGCTGAAAACAAGGAAGTTAAACATATGGTGTGGAAAACAGTACTTGTTTGCAGTAGATGAAAAGAGAATAGTGATGGAAGTAAGAAAACAACAGGAACAATATGAAAATTGAGATTGCAGTGGTTGTATTATCAGTATGAGGAAAATGGACCGGGGGTCCATGGTTCACTAGTGGTGTCTCTCCAAAACAGATAGATAGCATGTTGGGTAAACAATTTACAGCTGGGCAATTGATATATATAACGGCCGCACCAAAGTGCATATGCATGACATAATGATTACTATGTGATTCATGCGGGCATTACAACAAGATACATAGAACGTTATCCAACTGCATCTATGACTAATAATCCACCTTCAGAATGTCATCCGAGCAAACCTTGCGTATTAAGTTGCAAGCAACCGATGACAAGAAAAGTGTGTAATGTAAACAATAAAATCATCCTTAGACAAAGCATTGTTGTTTTCTCCCTAATGGCAACAGCACATCCCCCACCCGTTTATGTTTCTGTCACTCGAGTGTGAGTGAAAGGGAGGCACGAACCCATTATCGAGCATAAATATTCCCTCTTGCAGTCACTAGCATCTACTTGGCCAGAGCATCTACTAGCAACGGAGATCATGCAGGATCATAAATAACATACACATGAAAAGAACATGATAGATTGATAATCATTGGACATAGCATTCAATATTCATCGAATCCCAGAAAACACAACATGTAGCATTACAATAAGAAGACCTTGATCATGTAGGGAAGCTCACAAGATCTAAACATGAGGCATAAAGAGGAGAGAACAACCATGTAGCTACTGCTATGGACCCGTAGTCCAAGGATGAACTACTCACGCATCACAACGGAGGTGGGCATGGTGGTGTAGAGCCCTCTGGTGATGATTCCCCCTCCCTGCAGGGTGTCGGGGTGAGCTCCAAAACCCTCCTGAACTAGGGTTGGTGATGACGGCGGCTGCGGATGTTTTCGGTGGAAAAGGCTCGCATGTTTAGGGTTAACCCAAGGAGGAGAATATATAGGCGTGAGGGTAACATCGGTGGGCGACCAGGGGCCCACACCACCCTTGGGCGCGGCCAAGGGGGGGGGCGCCGCCTGATACGTCATAAACATTCCCCTAATTTCTGATGCTCCATGATGATATTATGCCAATTGCTACATGTTTTCTCCCTTCTTTATGTCATTTTATACGTTTTTCGGGACTAACCTATTAACAAGATGCCAAGTGCCAGTTCCCTGTTTTCTGCTGTTTTTTGTTTCAGAAAAGTTGTTCTGCAAACATTCTCGAAATTGGACCCCACAAAACCCGAAGTTCCTATTTTCCCCGGAAGCATCCAGAACACCGAAGAGGAGTCAAAGAGGGGCAACAGGGGGGCCACACCATAGGGTGGCGCGGCCCCCCTTGGCCGCGCCACCTATAGGTGTGGGCCCCCTAGAGCTCCGCCGCCTTTGCCCTTTTGCCTATTTAAGCCCCCCGGATGGAAAACCCTAAACACCTGATCAAAATACCCGAAAATGTTCCGGAGCCGCTATCACCGTCAACCCTAGATCAGGGGGTTCTGAAGCTGTTTCCGGCACCCTGACGGAGAGGAGATCATCACCGGAGGCTTCTACATCACCATGCCTGCCTCCGAAGTGATGCGTGAGTAGTTCAACCTTGGACTACGGGTTCGTAGCTGTAGCTAGATGGTTGTCTTCTCCTCATATGACTCCATGTTTAGATCTCGTGAGCTGCCTATCAAGATCAAGATTGATCTTATGTAATTCTATATGGTTTGTTTGCTGGGATCCGATGAATATTGACCTTATGCCAAGTTGATTATAGTCTTTATTTTCATATGTTATTTGTGATCTTGCATGCTTTCCGTTGCTAGTGGTTGCTCTGGCCAAGTAGTTGCTAGTGACTCCAAGAGCGAGTGTTTATGCTCGATAAAGGGTTCATGCCTCCTTGTTGCCTTGCTCGAGTGACAGAAACGTGAAGGGGGAGGATGTGTTGTTGCCATTAGGGAGAAAACAGCGATGGGAGTGCCCGCGTGCATAATCATTGCTTACATTACACACTTTGTTTAATGCAATTATATGTTGCTTGCAACTTAATACAACCTAGGGTGGATTATTAGTCATAGATGCAGATGGATGTCGGTCTATGTATCTTGTTGTAATGCCCGCACTAAATATCATAGTAATCTGCACGTCATATTGTGCACTACGGTGCAACCTCTATTTGTCAATTGCCCAGCTGTAATTTGTTCACCCAGCATGCTATCTTTTATGGAGAGACATCATTAGTGACACTATGAACCCCGGTTCATTTTTCCACACTGTTAAACAAACTACAACAATTTCCTACTTTCTTTACTTACTGCAAGCATACACTGTTTCCACACTAGACTTCTAATCTTTGTTTTCAGTAAGACTGGTGAGATTGACAACCTCACTGTACCTTTGGGGAAAAGTATTTTGGTTGTGTTGTGTGCAGGTTCCACGTTGTTGCTGACACCGGTGAAGCGCCGGCACCACCGTTAGTGGAATCAACCTTCCGAAGGTCCTCTTTCTCCTACTGGATTGATAACCTTGGTTCCTAACTAACGGGAAATACCTACTGATGTGCTCATCACACCCTCCTCTTGGGGTCTGCCAACAAATGTGTGTATCACGAGCATCAAGGATATTTTCTGGCGCTGTTGCCGGGGAGAAGGAAGTCTTCTGGCAAGGGGATTCTCTCACTCTCAACCTCTTTATTCTGTTTATTGTCTTGTTTTGCTTCTCTTTATTAAAAACACAAAAAAATAGTTTACTTCATAGTTGTTATTTATTTGCTTGCTTTTATTCTGCTAAAATGGGTTCTTCTGAGAATACCAAGTTGTGTGACTTCACTAGCACAAACAACAATGATTTTATTTGCATAACTATTGCTCCACCGGCTCCTACTGCTACTTTCTACGAGATTAAACCTGCTTTATTAAATCTTGGGATGAAAGAACAATTTTCTGGTATTAGTACAGATGATGCTGCTGCCCACCTTAATAATTTTGTTGAACTATGTGAGATGCAAAAATATAAAGATGTGGATGGAGATATTATTAAACTGAAATCATTTCCTTTCTCTTTGAGAGGAAGAGCTAAAGAATGGTTGCTATCTTTGCCTAGAAATAGTATTGATTCATGGACTAAGTGTAAAGATGCTTTCATTGGAAAATATTATCCTCCTGCTAAGATTATATCCCTAAGAAGTGACATAATGAATTTTAATTTTTTTGACAATGAACATGTTGCTAAAGCTTGGGAAAGAATGAAAACTATGGTGAATAACTGTCCCACTCATGGAGTGACTATTTGGATGATTATACAAACCTTTTATGCGGGATTGAATTTCTCCTCAAGGAACCTATTGGATTCAGCTGCTGGAGGTACCTTTATGTCCATCACTTTGGTCAATGCAACAAAGCTTCTTGATGATACGATGATAAATTATTCATATTGGCACACTGAGAGAGCTCCACAAGGTAAGAAGTTAAATTCTGTTGAGGAAACCTCCTCTTTAAGTGAAAGGCTTGATGCTATTATGTCTATGCTTGTTAATGGTAAAGCTCAAGTTGATCCTAATAATATTCATTTAGCCTCTTGGTTGCTCAATAAGAGCATGTTGATGTAAACTTTATTAGACATAATAATTTTAACAACAATGCTTTTAGAAATAATTTTGGTGGAAACAATTATAAGCCCTGTCCTCCTAATAATGGTTATGGTAATTCTTATGGAAACTCCTACAATTGCAAGAAAAGCTCTACCTCTAATCTTGAAAACATGCTTAAAGAATTTATTAGCACACAAACTGCTTTTAATAAATCTGTTGAGGAAAAGCTTGGTAAAATAGATGTTCTTGCCTCTAAAGTAGATAGCCTTGCTATTGATGTTGATTTTATAAAACTAAAGGTTTTGCCACAAGACGTTAAACAAAGTAAAAAATTTGAATTCCATTCAAGTTCGAATTGATGACAATGTTAGGTTGATGGCTGAATTACGTGCTAGGTGGGAAAGAGAAGATGAACTGGCTAAAAAAGAATAATATTGCTAGAGTTTGCACTATCACAACCACTAGTAAAACTGAAGCTCCAAGTGCTAGTAAACCTCATACTATGAATGGTAAAGTAGTTGGTGTTAATAAATTCCCTACTCCTTTGGTGAAACATGCTAAATTACCCCAATGTGCTGAAATTGCTCCTGATAAAAGTGCTGAAATTTTTAGAGATGTGGGAGATAATGGTTCCATTACTTTTGATGATAATAATATTGATTTTGATGATTGCAATATCTCTGAAGTTATTATGTTTCTACAAAAGCTTGCTAGAAGTCCCAATGCTAGTTCCATGAATATGGCCTTTACTAAACATATTACCAATGCTCTCATGAAAGTTAGGGAAGAAAAGCTAAAACTTGAGACATCTATCCCTAGAAAATTAGATGATGGTTGGGAGCCTATCAATAATATAGAAGTAAATTATTTTGATTGCAATGCTTTGTGTGATCTTGGTGCTAGTATCTCTGTTATGCCTCAAAAGCTTTATAATATGCTTGATTTACCACCGTTGGAACACTGTTATTAGGATGTTCATCTTGCTGATAATGCTAAGAAGAAACCTCTTGGTAGAATTGATGATGTTTTCATTATGTTTAATAATAACCTTGCCCCTGTTGATTTTGTTGTTATGAACATTGAATGCAATGCTTCTTGTCCTATTGTTTTGGGAAGACCTTTTCTTAGAACTGTTGGTGCTATTATTGACATGAAAGAGGGTAGCAATATTATTCTTTTTAGCCAGTTCATCTTCTCTTTCCCACCTAATAGCACCACTAGTAAAACTGAAGCTCCAAGTGCTAGTAAACCTCCTACTATCAATGGTAAATTAGTTGGTGTTAATAAAGTCCCTACTCCTCTGGTGAAACGTGCTAAATTGCCTCAAACTGCTGAAATTGCTCCTGATAAAAGTGCTGAAATTTTTAGAGATGTGGGAGATAATGGTTCCATTAATTTTGATGATAATAATATTGATTTTGATGATTGCAATATCTCTGAAGTTATTATGTTTCTACAAAATCTTTCTAGAAGTCTCAATGCTAGTTCCATAAATATGGGCTTTACTAAACATATTACCAATGCTCTCATGAAAGTTAGGGAAGAAAAGCTGAAACTTGAGACATCTATCCATAGAAAATTAGATGATGGTTGGGAGCCTATCATTAAGATAAAAGTAAATTATTTTGATTGCAATGCTTTGTGTGATCTTGGTGCTAGTATCTCTGTTATGCCTCAAAAGCTTTATAATATGCTTGATTTATGTAACATCCCTGATTTTTGGAAAGTGCAAAAATCACAAAAATTTGAAACTTTTTGTTTTCTATAAAAGCAATCCACCAAAAACAAATAAAACCCAAACACAAAGGAAATAATATTGTTATTCCAATATTATAGAAATTAAAAATCCATTAATGCCTCTGTTTTCTATAATCCAAAAACCTCCTTCAACTAAGTCTTCATAATTCAAAGTAAATTTTTTTATTTAGCAAACCCTACTGCATAAAATGTTTCTAACTCAAATATTACTTTCAAAGTAAAAAAAAAATAACTATATCACTTTTCAACTACTACATCAAGTATCAAGTAACAAAATGTTTTCCCCCAAGTTCATTATGAGAAAAGTACTATATTTTTTCAAAAGTGTTATGCCCCTGATTCTATTTGACCAGTTATCTAATTAATTAATTCCCATTTTGGAAAATGGCAAAAAGTAGCTATAAGTAATCTAATCATATTTAGAAAATAAAATTATCTTAAGTGCGTTGAAACAGAACACCAATGTTTTCTTTTGAAAGGAAATATTTTTACAAAACCATGGGTTTTTGTTTGAGGTAATTTGGAGTCTTAAAATAAAAGGTATGAATAAATTTAGAAGATAAGAAAAAGGAAATAAACGGACCGACCCATGCCAGCCCATCATACCGAGCCCACCAGCAACCGAACGGTCGTCTTCCTCATCGCAACCTACGCAAGCTGTACGTTACCCATGGCTGTTTCCTTCTCCCCTTCCTTTAGGTCATTCAAGACCACTAAATGGCTCGAATTAAACACGAACGTTACTCAGAATTTGATGGGCGTCTTATTCAGGCGATTCATCTCCCACATGAATGACTTAAACGTCCGGATTAACGTGGTGAACCGAATGCCATTGGTTGGCATTGACTCCCCGATCTCCCTCCTCCGAACAAAACAGGCCGAACCACCTTGTCCACAGCGTGCCCCACTTCCTCCTCCCACATTTCCCTTCTCAAACTTTTCCCAAAGAATCACTCTACATCTCATACCATTCATGCCCATTTCCTCCCAAAAATCGAGTTCATCGTCACGTCTTGTCGTCCACGCTGATTTCGTCGTCAATTCGTTGCACCAGTAGACTGTATTCTTTAAGGCCTAGCTCCAGGACATAGTCGTCTTTCAAAACAAAGACATTTGTCGCACCAGCGTTGGAACTCCGGAGTGCAGCCGCCGTTCTTCGTGATTCCTGGCCATGGTAGGAAATTCCTTGCTTAGATTCCTCGTCCCACCTCTCCGGCTCGACCTGAGGATTCTAATCATACCCTTGTTCGATTTTTCTTGTCCCCATCAGAACGAGTACATCGACAACCTAAGCTCGTGTCGCTGTAGTTCGTCGCCGTCTCCGGTGAGTACCATCGCCTACTACCTTCCCGGTCTGCAGTATCGAGTTCACCTCTTCCCGTTGTACATCACTGACATCGTTTCCCGCCCCCATACTGCTCAGGAACGGCCGCGCCGTCGTCGACCGAAGCTCGCTTCCACGCCAAGAACTTTGACAAGCAGCTGCCGGACAACCAGGACGTCCTCGTCACTGTGAACCAGACGATCGACCCAACTTGTCCTTCTCTGTCTCCAGGTGTGTCCCGGACAACAACTATCTGTATGGTTGGATGAATGCTTTAGCAAAACTAGCTAATGAGCGTGTCCTTGCCGAAACTCCACGTCCAGGAAACTTACGCATGCATGAGACTAGTCCATGCATATATAGCACATTCACGTACACTTGTGATATACTAATAGCTTTTGTACATGCAATTACGCATACGTACAAGTAATCATATAACTCTTAGATAAAAAAAAATAGGATTAGAATCTAGTCTTTAATCCATTACTTCTAGAACCATCGCACTAATTATATCTTGTTTTGTTTAATCCTAGACATAAACTTGCTCGGGCTCATAAAATATATATCTTATCTGTCAAATAATATATCTACTGAATCTATGAGACATGTAGTACACTTCTACGTTATCTGTCTTTTTTTGTACTAATTTAAATTATTCAAATCGCATTTGAGTGATTGAGTAAAATTGGGCATATTCTTTTAGAACTACAAATCCTTAAATTGAATCATTTGCTAACGGTGCATAAGAATGCACTCTAACTAGTAACACTATTTTTTTTTAACTCGGTTACTCTACATGAGTTCTAACTCAAAGTCATATTCTTCTATGCCATATCTCAAAATCGATAAAATATATCGCGCTTATTCCGTTCCTATGACTTCATGTTGATCTTTCATACCCGATAAAACAATAAATATACTACATCATACAAATCACATTTATACATTTCAGTTTGAATTTCAAACTACACACAACACCTCATAAAAAAATGGCACTGCTTATTTTGGCATATTTAATCATAAGATCAATGGTTAAAAAAAATTGTTAAATCATTTTGTTTGTCATCCTTGAGATTTTCAACATGAAACTAGAAGACCAATGAAGAACGTAACAACTTCAGAAGCATCTCCAAGTAATAGAAGCACTTAGAAGAAAATAAAGAGGAATTTCAAGAAGACCAATTCCATCTTTCTCTATGTTTTCCTCCCCTTTGTTTTCTTTCCCTTAGAACTTGTACTATGGCTAAGTTAGATAAATACTAGCCCCTAGCTTGAACCAAAACCCTTAAGTTTTGCAAAGACAATGAAGTCATCACACCAAGGAGGAAGCTACAAAAGGAGGGTGAAGATTATCATTAAGAAGACCAAACAATGGTAAGACTTGGAGCTGGAACTTATTCAAGGAGAATTAGTATCAAGTTTATTTTTGTCTAAGACTTAGAATTAGTTTCTCAAGTGAGATGAGAGCTTTTGACCAAGACTTCAACAAGAAGCCAAGTTCAACTCAAGAAGAATACTCTCCCAGAAGATGATGAAGAAGAAGAGGAAGGTTTTACAAGTCCTTTTTGAGGAAACTCTAGCAATATCTACTACCTTCTTATTCTATATGACTAAGTCCCTAAATCCTAGATAGGTGCTCCAGATGATTTTCTTCAACTCCGTAAGGAGGACTACAAGTAAGGCCATTGAAGAACATGCAAAAAGACTTAGATATAAGAGGCAACTCAAGGAAGCAAATGAAGACTTGAAGAAACTCAAGACATAAATAGTTTGGACCAAGAACTTGTGTGATCTTTTGATCAAAAGCCAAACCTTAGTCACAAATGGAAAACTCTAACTATAATCACTTAGTTTCTTTTATGCATTCAAACTAAATGTTTTCACACGTTTTCCTTTGCTTTGTTTGATTGCTTGCTAGCATATTTGTTTATTTTGTTATTGTGTTTTCAATGAATAGATTGTACGGAGAGTAACGATCTTTTGTGAAGAGAGTGCGATATCTTCACCAACTTCAACAAGGCAAGTAACACATCATCGACTACCCATTATTTTCTATATGCATTAGTTGATTTTGAGTAGCATGCATGATAGGAAATTTTACTAAGTTATACTATGCTATGCTATTATCCTAGTAGTGTGTAGCCATCTCTTTTACCCTTGTTATTTTGATAGCCTTAGAACTTAGTAGATGCTATGCAATATTACAAATTGTTTTACTAGATGTTGAGGAAAAATTCTAAGTATAACTAATAAATGAACCACCTGGGTGGAAGTGGTAAGACTGGATTATGTTGAGTGTTTCCTCAGGGCCCTTATCTAAGGGTTATTCCACTTGAGGTTGTCACTTGCGGATGGCCACCCAGGAACAAAGAGATTACTATGTCCCTCTAAATCTAGTAGCTTCCCGTGCAGCCCTTTGACAATATGGGCTCTGTCTTGATCAATTAAGTTGTGAGGGTTCAGCCCAGGCTTGACAAGCAGATGTAGCAAAATTATAGGTGGAACGGGTCTTGCCGGTGGGTTTTGACTTCTTCTTCTGAAAGATCTCGTCTCAATTCTCTCCTTTCCATGATGCACTCCGGGTGTATAGGATGTTTGGGCTAATTGAAGACAAAGGGTGAAAGTGCACAACCTCTACAGAGTCAACAAACTAAGATCTTAGCCGTGTCCCCGGTTATGGACAACTATGAGCAGCTGGACAAGGATTGACGGAAGAATCTCATCACCAATTTCAATAAGTAAAATTTTGACCAAGTGAAGAGTATTGTGGTGCTTGGATCTAAATCCAATGTTGCCACCCCTTTGAAAAGAAAAGTTTGTTTTACAAAAGAGATAGGACAAAACTGGCTTTATGCAAACTTAGCCTAAACTCCACTCAGCCAAATGAGCATGTAGTACTAGTCTTGCCATTTATATCCACCATAGTGTTACTTGCCAATACATTAAATTGTATTGACTCCCTTGTGGCTGCATATTCCATATTGCAGATGTTTCTGAAGACGAGTGAGGATTTCGTTTAGGATCTCGAGACTATCGCCAACATGTTTTGCCTGTGGCACATGAAGAAGATGGGCTCAATGTTGTACTATGTATTCCGTTGTATATATTTGTTTACTGCTAGTCTTCTAAGACTATGCAAGTTGCAATACTATTTTGTAAAGACTGGATCATGCGATATAATAGAATTTGATGTATTTGCATGATATTTCATTTTGTACTGTCGTGCTAGCAATTGATCCAGGGACTAGCACAATAACACAGGTGTCCTTACATTATTTAAATGTGGGAACGCTACAAAATGGTATCAGAGCATTGTGTTGCCTGTAGGATTCGAGACCCTAAGTTTGGAAAAGACCCTAGGATTGAAAATTTTCTATGTTCAAACTTTCTAGAAACAAAACAACCATCTTAATTCTTCTCATATCATCTCATCTATTATTCACCTTCAAAATTTTCTAGATGACCTCCCTCTTCAATACCATCAAGAAAAATGTTGATGACCATACCAAGAAGTGCAAGAAGTATTTTCACCACATGAAGACTTACAAATCAATATTATTGAAGAACTTGAAGAAAATCATAGACTTCACAACAATCAAGAATAGCTAAGACATGGAGAGAAGAATTTGAAGAAAACTCAAGAAGATATAGATGACACCACCAATCTAGTTTGTTAGAACAACGTTAACGTGTTAGTATATTGATCATACTAATGAGTATGGTATGACAATATTAATGTTTTCAAAAACCTTGTTGTTTGGTGTGATGAATGTGTTGCTATATGTTTGTTATGTGTTGTTTGTAAGATGAGTTTCCTTGATCTGCTATTTTTGGATAAGAACCTTCCTTAGCCATCTTTCTAAATCTCTACTCATCCCTACTAGACCAAGCCTAACACCATACTCATTCACCAACCATAGTGAGAACCATTTGGAAGCATACAACCTTTACCCTATTGATACACAAGCCATCCCATTTGAGGAATGCTAGTATCAAATTTCCTTCTTCTGTGTGAAGGAACAATCACATCCATGATCAATGCCAACTACATCATAAGGAGCAGCAAGCCAATCAACACGTGAATAAAGACAAGTGAACCCCAAGTTGCATGAGCTATAAAGATATCAGAGCCAACTACACCAAGAGAAGAAGCAATGAAGAAACACAAATATCCAGTTTGTGTTACATAAGAGTTTTACGCAACCCACTAGTTGAGAAATGATAGTTTAGCTCAAGTTTGTCTTACAGATTGGAAACTTTCTGTTAGACAAGTGAGGTGACCTAGTGTTATTAAACAAGATTCATCAATCCAAGTACAAGGTAATAATTGAGTGCAACATGGATTGGCCCCCATTGTGACTACTCACATTATTTACTTTTGCTATGAGGAATGTTAAATCTGAGTGACATACCTATTAGGGAGACGACGATGCTAAAACCTGAACCATAGAATGGTAGAATATAATAATGACCCTATGTTAGTGTTGCTGAAAACGTTCTATTTTCGGTGAGGATCAAGCCAACCTTGGAGGTATCAAGCAAAAAGAAGATTTTGCCTACCATCAGAGTTTCGTTAGAAATAGCATGGTGTTTGCATTCAAGGAAGACAACAACAAGATGGAAGATTGCCAAGGACATCAAAAGACCAAGTTGAGAGGAAGCCAAAGACTTTCGATTGACCCAAAGAGTGACCCCTCAGTGTCAAAGGTAGTTCAACATACCTATGTTGGTCTACAGCTCTACCATGAAGGAAATTTCTACTCAAGCCAATCTCAAATAAATCTACACTCCATCTAATGAAAAAAGACAACCCACAAAAGTTTATTTTAAGGGTGGTAGCCCACCGAGTTGTTCTGGAACCAGATACCCAAACCTAATCTTTCTTTCTAGTCTTCCCAAATCTCGGGACGAGATTTATTTTAAGGGTGGTAGTTTGTAACATCCCTGATTTTTGGAAAGTGCAAAAATCACAAAAATTTGAAACTTTTTGTTTTCTATAAAAGCAATCCACCAAAAACAAATAAAACCCAAACACAAAGGAAATAATATTGTTATTCCAATATTATAGAAATTAAAAATCCATTAATGCCTCTGTTTTCTATAATCGAAAAACCTCCTTCAACTAAGTCTTCATAATTCAAAGTAAATTTTTTTATTTAGCAAACCCTACTGCATAAAATGTTTCTAACTCAAATATTACTTTCAAAGTAAAAAAAAATAACTATATCACTTTTCAACTACTACATCAAGTATCAAGTAACAAAATGTTTTCCCCCAAGTTCATTATGAGAAAAGTACTATATTTTCAAAAGTGTTATGCCCCTGATTCTATTTGACCAGTTATCTAATTAATTAATTCCCATTTTGGAAAATGGCAAAAAGTAGCTATAAGTAATCTAATCATATTTAGAAAATAAAATTATCTTAAGTGCGTTGAAACAGAACACCAATGTTTTCTTTTGAAAGGAAATATTTTTACAAAACCATGGGTTTTTGTTTGAGGTAATTTGGAGTCTTAAAATAAAAGGTATGAATAAATTTAGAAGATAAGAAAAAGGAAATAAACGGACCGACCCATGCCAGCCCATCATACCGAGCCCACCAGCAACCGAACGGTCGTCTTCCTCGTCGCAACCTACGCAAGCTGTACGTTACCCATGGCTGTTTCCTTCTCCCCTTCCTTTAGGTCATTCAAGACCACTAAATGGCTCGAATTAAACACGAACGTTACTCAGAATTTGATGGGCGTCTTATTCAGGCGATTCATCTCCCACATGAATGACTTAAACGTCCGGATTAACGTGGTGAACCGAATGCCATTGGTTGGCATTGACTCCCCGATCTCCCTCCTCCGAACAAAACAGGCCGAACCACCTTGTCCACAGCGTGCCCCACTTCCTCCTCCCACATTTCCCTTCTCAAACTTTTCCCAAAGAATCACTCTACATCTCATACCATTCGTGCCCATTTCCTCCCAAAAATCGAGTTCATCGTCACATCTTGTCGTCCACGCTGATTTCGTCGTCAATTCCTTGCACCAATAGACTGTATTCTTTAAGGCCTAGCTCCAAGACATAGTCGTCTTTCAAAACAAAGACATTTGTCGCACCAGCGTTGGAACTCCGGAGTGCAGCCGCCGTTCTTCGTGATTCCTGGCCACGGTAGGAAATTCCTTGCTTAGATTCCTCGTCCCACCTCTCCGGCTCGACCTGAGGATTCTAATCATACCCTTGTTCGATTTTTCTTGTCCCCATCAGAACGAGTACATCGACAACCTGAGCTCGTGTCGCTGTAGTTCGTCGCCGTCTCCGGTGAGTACCATCGCCTACTACCTTCCCGGTCTGCAGTATCGAGTTCACCTCTTCCCGTTGTACATCACTGACATCGTTTCCCGCCCCCATACTGCTTAGGAACGGCCGCGCCGTCGTCGACCGAAGCTCGCTTCCACGCCAAGAACTTTGACAAGCAGCTGCCGGACAACCAGGACGTCCTCGTCACTGTGAACCAGACGATCGACCCAACTTGTCCTTCTCTGTCTCCAGGTGTGTCCCGGACAACAACTATGTGTATGGTTGGATGAATGCTTTAGCAAAACTAGCTAATGAGCGTGTCCTTGCCGAAACTCCACGTCCAGGAAACTTACGCATGCATGAGACTAGTCCATGCATATATAGCACATTCACGTACACTTGTGATATACTAATAGCTTTTGTACATGCAATTACGCATACGTACAAGTAATCATATAACTCTTAGATAAAAAAATAGGATTAGAATCTAGTCTTTAATCCATTACTTCTAGAACCATCGCACTAATTATATCTTGTTTTGTTTAATCCTAGACATAAACTTGCTCGGGCTCATAAAATATATATCTTATCTGTCAAATAATATATCTACTGAATCTATGAGACATGTAGTACACTTCTACGTTATCTGTCTTTTTTTGTACTAATTTAAATTATTCAAATCGCATTTGAGTGATTGAGTAAAATTGGGCATATTCTTTTAGAACTACAAATCCTTAAATTGAATCATTTGCTAACGGTGCATAAGAATGCACTCTAACTAGTAACACTATTTTTTTTAACTCGGTTACTCTACATGAGTTCTAACTCAAAGTCATATTCTTCTATGCCATATCTCAAAATCGATAAAATATATCGCGCTTATTCCGTTCCTATGACTTCATGTTGATCTTTCATACCCGATAAAACAATAAATATACTACATCATACAAATCACATTTATACATTTCAGTTTGAATTTCAAACTACACACAACACCTCATAAAAAAATGGCACTGCTTATTTTGGCATATTTAATCATAAGATCAATGGTTAAAAAAAATTGTTAAATCATTTTGTTTGTCATCCTTGAGATTTTCAACATGAAACTAGAAGACCAATGAAGAACGTAACAACTTCAGAAGCATCTCCAAGTAATAGAAGCACTTAGAAGAAAATAAAGAGGAATTTCAAGAAGACCAATTCCATCTTTCTCTATGTTTTCCTCCCCTTTGTTTTCTTTCCCTTAGAACTTGTACTATGGCTAAGTTAGATAAATACTAGCCCCTAGCTTGAACCAAAACCCTTAAGTTTTGCAAAGACAATGAAGTCATCACACCAAGGAGGAAGCTACAAAAGGAGGGTGAAGATTATCATTAAGAAGACCAAACAATGGTAAGACTTGGAGCTGGAACTTATTCAAGGAGAATTAGTATCAAGTTTATTTTTGTCTAAGACTTAGAATTAGTTTCTCAAGTGAGATGAGAGCTTTTGACCAAGACTTCAACAAGAAGCCGAAAGTTCAACTCAAGAAGAATACTCTCCCAGAAGATGATGAAGAAGAAGAGGAAGGTTTTACAAGTCCTTTTTGAGGAAACTCTAGCAATATCTACTACCTATCTTATTCTATATGACTAAGTCCCTAAATCCTAGATAGGTGCTCCAGATGATTTTCTTCAACTCCGTAAGGAGGACTACAAGCAAGGCCATTGAAGAACATGCAAAAAGACTTAGATATAAGAGGCAACTCAAGGAAGCAAATGAAGACTTGAAGAAACTCAAGACATAAATAGTTTGGACCAAGAACTTGTGTGATCTTTTGATCAAAAGCCAAACCTTAGTCACAAATGGAAAACTCTAACTATAATCACTTAGTTTCTTTTATGCATTCAAACTAAATGTTTTCACACGTTTTCCTTTGCTTTGTTTGATTGCTTGCTAGCATATTTGTTTATTTTGTTATTGTGTTTTCAATGAATAGATTGTACGGAGAGTAACGATCTTTTGTGAAGAGAGTGCGATATCTTCACCAACTTCAACAAGGCAAGTAACACATCATCAACTACCCATTATTTTCTATATGCATTAGTTGATTTTGAGTAGCATGCATGATAGGAAATTTTACTAAGTTATACTATGCTATGCTATTATCCTAGTAGTGTGTAGCCATCTCTTTTACCCTTGTTATTTTGATAGCCTTAGAACTTAGTAGATGCTATGCAATATTACAAATTGTTTTACTAGATGTTGAGGAAAAATTCTAAGTATAACTAATAAATGAACCACCTGGGTGGAAGTGGTAAGACTGGATTATGTTGAGTGTTTCCTCAGGTCCCTTATCTAAGGGTTATTCCACTTGAGGTTGTCACTTGCGGATGGCCACCCAGGAACAAAGAGATTACTATGTCCCTCTAAATCTAGTAGCTTCCCGTGCAGCCCTTTGACAATATGGGCTCTGTCTTGATCAATTAAGTTGTGAGGGTTCAGCCCAGGCTTGACAAGCAGATGTAGCAAAATTATAGGTGGAACGGGTCTTGCCGGTGGGTTTGGACTTCTTCTTATGAAAGATCTCGTCTCAATTCTCTCCTTTCCATGATGCACTCTGGGTGTATAGGATGTTTGGGCTAATTGAAGACAAAGGGTGAAAGTGCACAACCTCTGCAGAGTCAACAAACTAAGATCTTAGCCGTGTCCCCGGTTATGGACAACTATGAGCAGCTGGACAAGGATTGGCGGAAGAATCTCATCACCAATTTCAATAAGTAAAATTTTGACCAAGTGAAGAGTATTGTGGTGCTTGGATCTAAATCCAATGTTGCCACCCCTTTGAAAAGAAAAGTTTGTTTTACAAAAGAGATAGGACAAAACTGGCTTTATGCAAACTTAGCCTAAACTCCACTCAGCCAAATGAGCATGTAGTACTAGTCTTGCCATTTATATCCACCATAGTGTTACTTGCCAATACATTAAATTGTATTGACTCCCTTGTGGCTGCATATTCCATATTGCAGATGTTTCTGAAGATGAGTGAGGATTTCGTTTAGGATCTCGAGACTATTGCCAACATGTTTTGCCTGTGGCACATGAAGAAGATGGGCTCAATGTTGTACTATGTATTCCGTTGTATATCTTTGTTTACTGCTAGTCTTCTAAGACTATGCAAGTTGTAATACTATTTTGTAAAGACTGGATCATGCGATATAATAGAATTTGATGCATTTGCATGATATTTCATTTTGTACTGTCGTGCTAGCAATTGATCCAGGGACTAGCACAATAACACAGGTGTACTTACATTATTTAAATGTGGGAACGCTACAATTTACCACCGTTGGAACACTGTTATTTGGATGTTCATCTTGCTGATAATGCTAAGAAGAAACCTCTTGGTAGAATTGATGATGTTTGCATCATGTTTAATAATAACCTTTCCCATGTTTATTTTGTTGTTATGAACATTGAATGCAATGCTTCTTGTCCTATTGTTTTGGGAAGACCTTTTCTTAGAACTGTTGGTGCTATTATTGACATGAAAGAGGGGAGTATGAAATATCAACTTCCCCTCAAGAAAGGTTTGGAACACTTTCCTAGAAAGAAGATGAAGCTACCCTTTGACTCTATTATTCGAGCAAAATATTATGTTGATGTTTCTTCACTTGAAAATACTTGAGTTTCCCTTTTATGCCTAGCTGAAAGGCGTTAAAGAAAAGCGCTACCGGGAGACAACCCGTTTTATTTCGCTGTTTTCAACCCGTTTTCTTTTGTTTTCTTTGGTGTTCTTTGCACCTGGGTGTTGTATATTTCCTTAGAAACCCCTCTATTATTTTGTGTTTTTGTTGAGCCAAGTAAATCCTCTAGTGGAAAGTTGACACTATATTTCGGCTTTCTGCGCAGGAAACAGATTTCTCCTGTCCACTGTTAATTCCGTTAAAAATCACAGAAAATTCAAAATGACCTGAGATGTTTTGTGATTAATCCTGAGTTATATACGCAACTTTTCTTAGAAGACCACTTTTTATTTGAGCAACAGAAGATTTTTGAAAAAATCGATCTTTACCTGATGTTCTGTTTTGACAGATTTCTGCCATTTATCGCATTTGCATCTCAATCTCGTTATTTTGGTGTTCTTTTGAGAAAAGGAGTTTTGAAAGAAGTTGTGACAGTATCTAATGTGTTTTTGAGTGTTAGAATTGTGTTGAAACTGAACCATGTGAATTTATTATTTCAATTGCACTAACGTTGCTAATGAAGATTGTGAGAATTTTGATGTGAAGGAAGTTTTCAAGGGTCAAGAGAAGACGATGATATGATGTGATCAACAAGAGTGAAAAGCCTAAGCTTGGGGATGCCCCGGTGTTACATCCAAGAAAATTCCAAGAAGACTCAAGTGTCTAAGCTTGGGTATGCCTTGGGCATCCCCTTCTTCATCAACAAATTATCAGGTCACTTCTAGTGAAACTATATTTTTATTCGGTCGCATCTTATGTGCTTTACTTGGAGCATCTTTTATTTTTTGTTTTCAGTTTGATTTTTCTTTTTATTTTAGTTTGTTTTTACTTTCTTAATAAGCTTGGTTGGATCCCAGCATTCTTTTATTGGAGAGTGACACACTCTGCTTTTTCATGAGAATATGTTGTATTCTTAATCTCTGTCTAGCTGCTGCATTTATTTAGCTCCTGTTTTGCATGCATCTCTTATTAGAGCTGTTAGTTTTAGTAGTGTTATGTGATTACTCTCATGTTTTCTTGCTGTATCATAAAGAGTAATTTTTAAAGCATGTTTTGTATGGTGCTTGTTGGGAGAAAGAAAACTGCTGCTTGAGGTAGAATTTATAATAGTACTAGTAGAAGCTTGTATAGACTGTTGCTAGGACTTTTTCATGCCATGCTAAATGTTATTCTAGTTTTAAAGCCTTGTGGTTATTGAGTAGCATGATTAGCCTCAAATAGCTGAGAGTGTTTAATATGTCTTGAAAGATTCATGAGTTGTTCTTTTCATAGTAAAGCATCAATATATGGTATTCTCTTTCAAATGTTTTATTTGGTTGACTTGGCGCATGCTCACACCATGTTTATGACTACAAACCAGCCACGAATAGCCTCCATGACCACATAGTTTTTGAACTTGTGATACTGCTTATGTTTTAATTAATGATGCTTATGTCAATATGCATGATTATGGCTCTTATGCTCTCTTGATTTCTCGCTCCCAGTCTTTTGCTAGCCTCCACCCATACTGAGTATGAGCTCTACTCGTGCATCCAAACTCCCTTAAACCAAAAAATTTCCTATTGTGTCTACCATACCTACCTACATGTGGTATTTAACTGCCATTCCAAAGTAAATTGCTCATGTGTTACCTTTAAAACCATCAAAATTACTCATGTTTTATGTTCCTGTTTTTTCTCATGAGGACGTAAATAGAGAATCTTTATCTCACTTGTTGATTGGATTTCACACCCTAGACTAGTGGCTTCATCCGCTTATCCAAATGATAGAAGAGCTGGCAGCGGGGTGCCCAGGCCCAAATTAATACAAACGAATTCTCTTCACTATTTTTTTCCCTGATTTATCAGTCAAAGCATAATTGTGTAAACAAAAGAGAAAGAGGGATGACCTTCTAGACCAGTTGCGTCCTTCACCATGGGAGCCGCTCTTGTGAATCCAGTTGGCTTGTGACATACTGTATTTTTTGTTTACCATTCGTTGACATTAGCATACACTCCCAAAATATAGACACTCCTCCATGGTATGTGATTTTTGGCAAGCACCCAAGGATTCGGTTAGCCATGGTTTGTGAAAGATGGATGGGAGGAGTGTCAAACTTTTAATACCTCTGTTTAATAAAATAAAAGCTCTAGCACATGAGTGATCCCTGCTTCGCTCTGCGAAGGGCCTTTCTTTTACTTTTATGAGTCTCCATCTTCTAACTTTATGCACAATTGAGAGAGCATTTTTGCCATTCCGAGTTCTATGTGCATTTGTCCCATAAGCATCAATAATTACTTCATGATGTGATATCATTTGTTCATAAATTATTTGTTCTAGTCTTCCTCGTGAACTTTGAAGGTGTCCTAGCATTTATGTTTTGCCCCACTCTTAAGGACTATCGAAATATCACTTTGCCATGCTTTCTCTATACCTGAAACAAACGTTTACCTTTCTTTGCATTATTATTCATGATCCTTTATTTGAGTTACTCTTCGTGATGCAAAGTAATTGTTATGATTTATTATTAAAGTTTTGTTTATCATGCGTGCGTTTAAAGTTTTATGATCTCAGCGTGCATATGCTTTTACGTTAGATTGATCAAGTTTATGTTAGTAGCATGTCACCTCAGAAATTATTGTTTTATCATTTACCTAATCGAGGACGAGTAGGAACTAAGCTTGGGGATGCTTGATACGTCATAAACGTATCCCTAATTTCTGATGCTCCATGATGATATTATGCCAATTGCTACATGTTTTCTCCCTTCTATATGTCATTTTTATACGTTTTCCGGGACTAACCTATTAACAAGATGCCAAGTGCTAGTTCCATGTTTTCTGCTATTTTTGGTTTCAGAAAATTTGTTCTGCAAACATTCTCGGAATTGGACCCCACAAAGCCCGAAGTTCCTATTTCCCCTGAAGCATCCAGAACACCGAAGAGGAGTCGAAGACAGGAAACAGGGGGGCCACACCATAGGGTGGCGGCGACCCCCCCTTGGCCGCGCCACCTATAGATGTGGGGCCCCTGGAGCTCCACCGCCTTTGCCCTTTCGCCTATTGAAGCCCGTCGGATGGAAAACCCTAAACACCTGATCAAAATCCCCAAAAAAGTTCCACAGCCGCCATCACTGTCAACCCCAGATCAGGGGGTTCTAAAGGTGTTTCCGGCACCCTGTCGGAGAGGAGATCATCACCGGAGGCTTCTACATCACCATGCCTGCCTCCGGAGTGATGCGTGAGTAGTTCATCCATGGACTATGGGTTCGTAGTTGTAGCTAGATGATTGTCATCTCCTCATATGCCTCCATGTTTAGATCTCATGGGCTGCCTATCATGATCGAGATTGATCTTATGTAATTCTATATGTTGTGTTTGCTGCGATCCGATGAATGTTGACCTTATGCCAAGAATATTATAGTCTTTATTTGCATATGTTATTTGTGATCTTGCATGATTTCCGTTGCTAGTGGTTGCTCTGGCCAAGTAGTTGCTAGTGACTCCAACAAGGAGTATTTATGCTCGATAGTGGGTTCATGCCTCCTTCTTGCCTTGCTCGAGTGACAGAAACATGCAGGGGGAGGATGTGTTGTTGCCATTAGGGAGAAAACAACGGTGAGAGTGCCCGCGTGCATAATCATTGCTTACATTACACACTTTGTTTAATGCAATTATATGTTGCTTGCAACTTAATACCTAAGGGGGTTCGGATGATAACCTGAGGGTGGATTATTAGTCATAGATTCAGATGGATGTCGGTCTATGTATCTTATTGTAATGCCCGCACTAAATATCATAGTAATCTTCATGTCATATTGTGCACTACGGTGCAACCTATATTTGTCAATTGCCCAGCTGTAATTTGTTCACCCAGCATGCTATCTTTTATGGAGAGACACGACTAGTGATACTATGAACCCCGGTCCATTTTTCCACACTTTTAAACAAACCACAACAATTTCCTTCTTTCTTTACTTACTGCAAGTATACACTATTTTCCACACTATACGTATAATCTTTGTTTTCAGCAAGACCGGTGAGATTGTCAACCTCACTGTACCGTTGGGGCAAAGTATTTTGGTTGTGTTGCGTGCAGGTTCCACGTTGTTGCTGACACCGGTGAAGCGCCAGCACCAACGTTAGTGGCATCAACCTTCCGAAGGTCCTCTTTCTCCTACTGGATTGATAACCTTGGTTCCTAACTAAGGGGAAATACCTACCGCTGTGCTCATCACACCCTCCTCTTGGGGTCTCCCAACAAAAGTGTGTATCACGAGCATCACTGCCTCATGGTGTGGGGCCCCTGTGGCCCCCCTCCGGGTCCCCTTTAGACTTCGTGTGCGCGACAACTTTCTAAGACTTCCGGGCTTCGAATCGTCCAATGCCGAGAATATTTACATAACAACTTTTCTGAAACTA
This sequence comes from Alopecurus myosuroides, assembly GCA_028641055.1. NCBI lineage: Eukaryota > Viridiplantae > Streptophyta > Magnoliopsida > Poales > Poaceae > Alopecurus > Alopecurus myosuroides. Next base: position 291,671,799 of record CM054061.1, read on the forward strand.
AAAACAGCAGAAAACAAGAACTGACACTATGGAATCTTGTCAATAGGTTAGTCTCAGAAAATCGATAAAAATGGCATAAAGTGTAAAGGAAACATGTAGCATATGGCATGAAAACAACATGGAACATCATAAATTATGGATATGTTTATGACGTATGATACGTCTCCAACGTATCTATAATTTCTGATGCTCCATGATCGTATTATGTCAATTGCTACTTGTTTTCTCCCTTATTTATAGCATTTTTATATGTTTTTTGGGACTAACCTATTAACAAGATGCCAAGTGCCAGTTCCCTATTTCTGTTGTTTTTGGTTTCAGAAAGTTGTTCTAGAAACATTCTCGGAATTGGACCCCACAAATCCCGAAGTTCCTATTTCCCCGGAAGCATCCAGAACACCGAAGAGGAGTCGAAGACGGGCAACGGGGGGCTACGCCATAGGGTGGCGTGGGTCCCCCGTGTCCGCTCCACCTATGGGTGTGGGGCCCCTGGAACTCCACCACCTTTGCTCTTTCGCCTATTTAATCCCCCCGGATGGAAAACCCTAAGCACCTGATAAAAAATCCCCGAAAAGTTCCACAGCCGCTGTCACCGTCAACCCTAGAGCAGGGGGGTTCTGAAGCTGTTTCCGGCACCCTGCCGGAGAGGATATCATCACCGGAGGCCTCTCCATCACCATGCCTGCCTCCGGAGTGATGCGTGATTAGTTCATCCTTCGACTACGGGTTCGTAGCTGTAGCTAGATGGTTGTCTTCTCCTCATATGCCTCCATGTTTAGATCCCGTGAGCTTCCTATCATGATTGAGATTGATATTATGTAATTCTATATGTTGTGTTTGCTGGGATCCCATGAATATTGACCTTATGCCAAGTTGATTATAGTCTTTATTTGCATATGCTATTTGTGATCTTGCATGCTTTCCGTTGCTAGTGGTTGCTCTGGCCAAGTAGTTGCTATTGACTCCAAGAGGGAGTATTTATGCTCGATAGTGGGTTCATGCCTCCTCACCACCTTGCTCGAGTGACAGAAATGTGAAGGGGGGTGTGCTGTTGCCATTAGGTAGAAAACAACGGTGAGAGTGCCCGCGTGCATAATCATTGCTTACATTACACACTTTGTTTAATGCAGTTCTCTGTTGCTTGCAACTTAATACCTAAGGGGGTTCAGATGATAACCTGAGGGTGGATTATTAGTCATAGATGCAGATGGATGTCGTTCTATGTATCTTGTTGTAATGCCCGCACTAAATATCATAGTAATCTTCATGTCCTATTGTGCACTACGGTGCAACCTATATTTGTCAATTGCCCAGCTATAATTTGTTCACCCAGCATGCTATCTTTTATGGAGAGACATCACTAGTGAACCTATCAACCCCGGTCCATGTTTCCGCACTGTTAAACAAACCACAACAATTTCCTGCTTTCTTTACTTACTGCAAGTATACATCATTTTCCACACTATACGTCTAATATTTGTTTTCATCAAGACCGGTGAGATTGACAACCTCACTGTACTTTTGGGGCAAAGTATTTTGGTTGTGTTGTGTGCAGGTTCCACATTGTTGCTGACATCGGTGAAGCGCCATCACCACCGTCAGTGGCATCAACCTTCCGAAGGTCCTCTTTCTCCTACTGGATTGATAACCTTGGTTCTTAACTAAGGGGAAAACTCCTACCGCTGTGCTCATCACACCCTCCTCTTGGGGTATCCCAACGATTGCAAGATCTGCACCATCAACGTATCAATGCACTTATGCTATGTTTAATGCTTGCTACCAGGGACCGAGTGGAATGATTTCAGTACTGAACTTACTTTGCCTCATCATATAATTGAGTTTGGTATTTATCTACAAAGTGTATTGCCTGCTGTTATGTTGAACCTGGGAAACCTAAAAGTGACATGTAGCAAAAACTAGGGGGAGATGATTTAGTTTGAGGAGTCTATGTGTTCATGAAGTGTTAATGCGTTGTTCCGGGCTATTCAAAAGGGTGGACCTTAATTACCTGTAGTTCCAAGTTGGCCCCGATGAAATGGGTAGGTAGGACAATAGATGTTGTGCAAATTCTCTTGGTTAGTACGCACAACTATTTTAGGAACACATATACATATATCGGACTTAGATAAAATCCCCATTGCTATTTGTATCTTATTATATGATCAATCTTATTCATGCAACACCCCGCTGTCACCTCATGCCTACGTTTTAATTCTCTGAGTTAAACTTTCACTTTTCTGGTGAAAATTAGGAAACCCTAGTTACTACTGTTGTTTTATTTTGGTTCCTTGAATCATATTACTACTATCACCACTACTGTTGCGAGTTTATTGATATACATGTGTGATTGCGAGTGATGTCTTAATTGCCAAAGTCTTATCGCTATTCTTGTGTTCCCCTTGAGTCAAACTATAAATTTGGGTAATACTTCCCAACAAAGATTTCAGCGGTCCCCTATACTTGTGGGTATCACCTCCCCGTGTTTATATTCTTTCTCGTCCATGAGCAAGTCTATGCAAAAAGAATAATATCATCGCGTTCATCAAGCATAACTCGATAAAATGAATGCGGTCATTTTAGTAAGTTGATAACAATAATAGATGAATTTAGAATACTCAAGAATGCTACTATACATGTACCGTTGCTAGCCGCTGATTGTAAGTGAAAATTATTATTTCAAGATAAGATAACATATTTTTAGTTTGATCGAACGAGTTGTGAGGATGTCTCAGACGTTTTTAGAACTTCACTCGTCCTCTTTGATTTCATATAATTTGAATGGTCTCTTTTGTTTGTCTTCGTGATCATTAGCATGCCTAGTTGTTGTTGACACTTTTAGCACTTTTGTAGAGTGTTGTGTCAAAGCACAAAGCATACTTAATATCATGGCGAGACATAAAAGTGATCAAACAAAGAATTAACTCCGAAGTAGAGTATGAAGCAATCACAATATTTTGTCGTTTGAGAATTTTACCTCAGCATCACTCATTCTTAATGCTTGTTACTTGGTAATTTTTTATTTTTTATTACATTCATCTTCTCATGATTAAATTTATAAAGCGTAATCATGCTAAACAAGTTCTCTTATGCATGGGAGAAGTATAGCACTGTTCAAACTAGAAATTTAAAGTGTGGAAGTCACCCAAATAAATTATAACAAAGTAACGAGTAAAGTAAAAATAATGATGACTCAAAACATCTAATAGTATTACCACAAACTGAGTAGCTTCACTCATAATATTGGCTAAAAACTCATTGGATACACATCCTTTCCTATTTAAGGCTCTTGCTCTTATTACTAAAACCGAAAATAAACTAAAACAAATAAAACTATAAATTTAAAAGGCTTAATATATCTCTCATGACTTAAATACATAAGCTATGCGAGATCAAATAATCCTTGCAATTACTCAGATACCGCGATTCTTTGGTGCTGAAGAAGCCGAACGGTTAAGGGACTTGAAAAGTAACTAATTGGTCCTCTCCAGCTCTTCAATCTGAAGCTCGTAGTACTAGTTCTTGTTCTCCAAATTTATGATAGTTCTCATACTCGTAGCCAATATTGCTTCGGTTCCCTTCCAGATCTTCTCATTTAGCAGATCGAGATATGCACGCGGTAGTTTATTATGAATAGACGAGCCTGGTGAGGTTACCTCGACATGCTTTATCTTTTCTTCAACCTTCTCTAGCTTGGTTTGAAGTCCCCGATGATGACGTGGTCACATGCTCGTTGCGAGACCCCAAGCGGAAGGTATGATGTAGTATAGAGTATGTTTTTCCCTAGTATAGAACCAGATATATCTAACCAGTAGGACTTCATAGTCTTGAATAAGGTTGCTCTATCAACGGCGCTAGAACTGTTGATGAAGCGTGGAACCTACACACAAGCATAAACTCTCTCTTGCCCCAACTTTCTGGAAGGTTTTCAGTCTTCCAATCTTGCTGAAAATAGGATAATTAAACGTATAGAGTTTTGGAAAATAATAAATGTAAAAACGGAACAATAAGGAAACAATTATGAAAGTTCTTAAAAGAAGGTTTGCAATATGATGAAAATAGGACCGGGAGCCATAGGTTCACTAGTGGTGTCTCTCCAAAGAAAACAAACATGTTGGGCGAACAAATTACAGCTGGGTAATTGAAAAATCATGAACTTATAACAATACTATTATGACGAGAGAAACTTCGCAAGTTCTAACATTGTATGAATCACGTCAAGGCATATGGACCTCTATCCAGCATGCATCTATATCTAAAAGTCCACCTCAAGAAAGCTATCCAGCAATTCCATTGGTATTAAGTTGCAGGAACAAAGTGATTGCTATGTGTGCAACAGACAAATGCATTATCAATACGTAATGTAAGAAGTGGTTCCCATTCGTAGACAAGAGCACCTATGTTTTCTCCCTAGTGGGAATAGCACATCCTCCCCCCCCCCTCGCACGTTTCTGTTACTCGAGCGTAGGCAACAAGGAGGCATGAACCCACTAGCTAGCATATAAACCCTCTCTTGGAGGTGAAAACAACTACGTGGAAAAGGTAATCATAAACACCGCAGAGCATTGAAAGAAAATATTAAATATTTATAAAAATATAAGTGAAGCATCTCAGATTGACATGAACAAAATAGTCATAATCTCATGGTTCATCAGATCCCAGCAAACACCACATGCACAATTGCATAACGGTGGTACTCTAAACATGAAGGCATATGGGAGAGAACAACCATCTAGCTACTGATATGGACGTGTAGTCCAGAGATGAACTACTCACGCATCTGTCCGGAGGCGATCATATCGATGTAGAGGCCTCTGGTGACGACCCCCCCTCTATGGTAGGGTGCCAGAGCAGGACTCCAGAAGCCCTAGATTGGACTTTCGAGGTAACGCCGCCTCTCTGTGTGTTTCGTGGAAAATAAATCTATCCTCGAAGTTTTTAGGGTTAAAGGAAATTTATAAGAAAAGGGGGATGTGAGGCGGTGCCGGGAGATCCCAAGGGGCCACCAGGCGCGGCCTATGGGGGCTGTGCCTGGCACCCTCCTTGTGCCACCTGTCTCCCCACCGTCTCTCCTTTGGACACTGTTGGGGGGATACTAACCCGATAGGTCCATAGGGAAGGATAAGGACCCGGCTGGAGGAATGTTGGGAGAAGGACTAGTAAAATGATGATGGGCCGGGTATCATTGATGGGCCGGCAGCTGTATTGGTAACCCGGTTCAAGGAAAGGAAGTTCTAGAAGACCCGAGAGGCGGTTTAAACCATGGAGTCCAAGACTTGGGGGCCACAGAGAGTAATTTAGGGTTATATGTAGACCACGAATAGGACTCTGGGTGTATCTGGTAAGGAAAGCCTGGAAACCGGGTGTTATATAAACCGGTCCTCGGCGAGATCCAGGAGATTGAGAGATCCAAGTTACAAGAGAGGTACGAGAGCCAGTATTTGTAACCCTAGATTTGGAGTCTCGGCGACATTGCAGTCCGAGCCTCTAGATCGATAGCTAATAAGATCCCAGCTGGAAGTAAGCTATTATATCCAATGGAGAGGATGAACCAGGATAATCCTTGTGTCCAATCCGAGCCAAACCCTCTCCCAAACACCAGAGTCGATTTGCCCCAAACTAAGTTACCATCGGTAACGTCTGCCGTGACTTTCCCACGACAGTTGGCGCCCACCGTGGGGCCTACCTCCAAAGGTGTTTACATCACGGGATAAGCTCTGGAAAGCATGAAGAACCTCGTTATTGGCGAGATCATCAACAACCCCGAAGGAGAGAAGATCGTCGATGATTTTGGCTGGGGGCCAGAGTCGGACCGGCTGGAAACCGGATCTGTTGTCACGATCGGCCGCGTCAACGTCTTCCTTGGTATGGTACGTACGTCTAGTTTAATTTCTGACAATAATGAGTATGATTCTGTGTCAGGGGCCGCCACCTGCGTTCAATCGGATGGAGAAGAGTCAGTAGGCACGGCAGAACTGGAGAGAGCACCCACCACGGAGAGGGAACAGCCGGAGGAGCCGGCATGGACCCCGCGTGGCCGGGTCAATGAGGATGATGATACCGAATCTATCCTGCACTTGCTCGAAGATCGGTATGAAGAGGATAGCTGCTAGGAAGAAGAATATGATACTTCTCCAGGCATTGCGCGCCGAGTTGCGGTTTACACAGCTCCTGCGGTAAATCTAAACTAGGGTGATGTGACAATAGCCCCTGCTGGTGCGGCGCAAGCGCTGGCCCAACAGCAGACGCCGATTAATGGAGACCCGGCTGGAGCCCGGGTCGATGGCGAGCAAACGTCTGTCACCAGCGAAACAGGCGAAACTGCTCATCACAGGAACATGTTCGGATTCAGGACGAACAGAACAACCGGTGCGGGAACATCAGACCCACCAAATCCGGCTCTATTCAGCAACAAATTGATTTTGGATCCCACAGTGTTAGCAACGGTGATAACCCCGGAGAATGCAGCGGCCCGGGCCAGAGACCTGGATGTGGCCCGCCGAGCGTGGGAACAACAGAGGAGAGACGTAGAGGCCGAGAAATTACAGATGGCCGCACGTCAACGTCGGTTGGATGAGTTAGAGGATCGTATACGGGTACAAATGACTAGAGCATATAATCAGAGGCATCAGACGAGACTGCCTGCGACAGGCGGAGCCCTACAACCGGCCGCGTTGTTCGTTACGCCTCAAGACCAGCCGATCCCGATCATGAATCAAGGAACCGGGTATGCAGGAGCAACGCTTGGGGGACAACCGACTAATGTGCCAGTCGGGTCACCTGTGCTACCCGCTGGGGCAGCCGAGGGAAATGTCGTGCAACCACCACCATCACGATTTCATACCCCACAGGGTCACTTCAATAACCCTATGGACAACGTGTACGCCACTACTTTAGTGCTCGACCGTATTCCACTGGGGGAATCACCTCAAGCGATAGAGACCCGGCGGGCTATAGAGATGTTACGCACCGCGGTGGCTCAGCAAGCCAATTACCCAGACAACGGGAGCGGGATGCACGGGACGCCATATATCAGTCGGCAGGAAGGCAATAGGAGGAACCTTCAGTCGGCATCAGCACGACGGAGGGCAGAACAACAGCAAATGCCGCCTCCTCCGCTTAGGCCAGAAGCTCCTGCGGTCTCAGCAGCACAGGCTGTTGTGGATAGTTCCCGGGCAAGGCATGCGGCCGGGTCTGCAGTCCGAGGTCCAGTAGTTGGCGCGCCTCCTGCTGCAGCCGCCGAGGTTTCACATGTTTCGAGAGTAAGGCCAGTGTTGACGAACTTAGCCGGATCCAAATGCTTATCAGACGCTATCAGGGCCGAGCCTTATCCGGACAAGTTCAAAGAGTCGGGTAAAGTTGTCAATTATGGGCCAACCATAGATCCTGAGACCTGGTTAACCATTATGAGATGGCCATGTTTATTCGCAGCGCTTCAGAAAAGCTCCAAGCCAAATTTATGTATCTCATGATGTCTGAAGGAGAAGCTAAACTATGGTTCAATAACCTGCCTGAGAAGTCTATTAGTTCATGGAGCAATCTCAAGTCGGCTTTCGTCAAGCACTTTCATGGAACTTGCAGGAAATTATACACGATTGACGACTTGGATCGGTGTGTACAGAAAAAGGGAGAGTCGGCACGCAGCTGGGTGCGCCGAGTCATGGAGATACTCCACTCTTCCACTGATATCCAGCCCAAGGTTGCGATACAAGCTATGGCGAAAACATGCAGATATACGCCCGTGGTGCAAAAATTGGTACGCATGAAATCCAGCAGGCATGTTTCAGAAATTACTATGGGGGATTTGATGGACGCATGCAACAAACATGCCTCCACTGACACCACAGAAGAAGATATCGAGGACAAGAAGGGAAAAGCTAGCGTGAACAATAATGGCAGAACCGGTAATGGGGCTGCGCCGACTAATAATGGAGGTTGCAATGGTGGCAATGGAAACAATCAACATAAACGTCCGTATGAGGGAGGCTCCGAGTTAGTCGCGAGTGCTGAAGCCGGGTTTGCAAAACCCAGAGCGGACGGAAGCTTTATCGAAGGAAACTTCAACGGAGGAAACAATTATCAAGGGCCACCACGGCCGACTAATCACATAGAAGCCTTCAAGATGCCTTGCCCGCGCCATAGTAGGAATGGCAGGCCAGCTAATCATTCATTGGAGCAGTGTGTGGACCTACAGAGGTGGAAAAATGAAGAAATACAGAAGGCGCTGCAAGGTGCAGGCCGGGGAGGAGGACCGGGTCTGGGTGGAAACCCGGGCAACGGACCGCCCCCCGCAGGTAATGCAGGGGCTGGCAACCCGGGTAACAACCAAGGTGGTGCAGGGGGCTTTCAGAGTAACCCAAAGCATCTAGGGCAGTATCATGTTCACACCACCGGGACTTCCAAGAGAGAGAGGAAGATACTCAAAAGAGCTGTAAATTCGGTTTCTTCGGGTGTTCCAAGATACCTGAGATGGTCAGATCAGGAAGTAACATGGAGTAGGAGGGACCACCCGGAAGCAATAGAACATCCGGGTGTGCTAGCTTTGGTGGTAGCGCCGTAGGTCAACGTCTATGAGATAAAGAAGGTTCTGATGGATGGCGGGAGTAGTATCAATATCCTATATTGGGAGACCTTTTTACGTATGGGGCTCAAGGAGTCTCAGCTGCAGAAAAGCTCCATAGTTTACCATGGAATTGTACCAGGACATTCGGCCTGCCCTGAGGGAAAGATAACATTGGAGGTTGCTTTTGGAGAATCCAAGGATAATTATAGAGTAGAGTGGCTCACATTCGAGGTGGTAAAGTTGCGTAGTCCTTATCACGCACTGTTTGGAAGGCCGTCCTACGCCAAGTTCATGGCAAGGCCGTGTTACGTCTACCTAAAATTGAAGATTCCGGGTCCTAAACGAACCATCACTATACATGGGAACAGGGCTGTGGCAGCAGAGTGTGATGAGGGAGATGCGGCACTTGCAGAACAAGCTTGTGAAAAGGAAGAACTCAAGTATTACAGGTCTTAGGTAGACCCGGAAGATCGAACCGCCTCTGAAAAAACCAAATACTGATGATGAGAGAGCTAAGTTTAAAGCAGCCCAAGACACAAAGATGGTGGCTTTCATTGAGGGCGACTCTTCCAAGCAGTTTGCCATAGGGTCAAACCTGGATAGCAAGGAGGAAGGCGCGCTCATCGAGTTTATCCGCGAGAATCAGGATGTTTTTGCTTGGACGCCTAGCGACATGCTGGGTATCCCGACTGAACTTGCTGAGCACAGCTTACATGTTGATCCCAAGTCCCGGCCAGTGAAGCAGGGGTTGAGGAAAACGAATGAGGAAAGAAGAAAAGCTATAGGAGCAGAGGTAGCTCGGCTCTTAGCAACCGGCTTTATCATGGAGGTTTTCCACCCCCAGTGGTTGGCAAATCCGGTTTTAGTGTTGAAAATGAATAACGAGTGGAGAATGTGTATAGATTACACGAGTCTCAACAAGCATTGTCCAAAAGATCCGTTCTCCCTTCCAAGGATAGACCAGATCATAGATGTAGTGGCAGGAAGTGACCTGCTATGTTTTCTGGATGCCTATTCTGGGTATCATCAGATAAAGCTCAAAGAGGAGGATTGGGAGAAGACGTCGTTCATAACCCCCTTTGGAGCCTTTTATTACAAAACCATGACCTTTGGATTGAAAAATGCTGGCGCAACATATCAACGGTGCATTCAGAAGTGTTTCGAGGATCAGATTGGGCACAATGTCCATGCTTATGTTGATGACGTGGTGATCAAAACAAGGAACACAGAAACATTCATTGATGACCTGAAAGAGACATTCAAAAACCTGAGGAGATATCAAATGAAGCTCAACCCAACAAAATGTGTGTTCGGAGTTCCTGCGGGGAAATTACTCGGTTTCATCGTTTCTGAGCGGGGTATCGAGGCTAACCCGGAGAATATCAAAGCTATTCAGAGCCTGAAAAAGCCAGAGGAATTGAAACATGTCCAGAAACTTACAGGATGCGTAGCAGCACTGAGCCGGTTCATATCTCGACTCGGATAAAAAGCAATACCCTTATACTGAATCTTGAAGAAAACAGACAAGTTCGTATGCGATCAAGAGGTGGATGAGGCATTCGAAGCTCTGAAGAGGCAGTTATCTAAAGCACCGGTTTTGGCAGCGCGGGTCCCAAAGAGCCCATGTTGCTGTACGTTGCGGCCGGGCCCCGAGCAGTTAGTGCAGTAGTCGTGGTTGAGCGTAAAGAGGGCGGAATGGATTACCCGGTGCAACGGCCGGTTTATTATGTGAGCGAGGTCTTATCAGAAGCAAAGCAGCGGTATCCGCATTGGCAGAAACTGGTTTTTGGGGTATTCATGGCCAGTCGGAAATTGAAGCCGTATTTTCAAGAATGCCCGATTACGGTGGTAAGTTCCATACCCATGGCAGATATCATAAGAAATTCAGATGCTACAGGTAGGGTAGCCAAGTGGGCCATCAAGATGGGCGATTATCACATCAATATTGAGCCCCGATCTACGATCAAGTCTCAGATGTTGGTTGATTTTGTTAATGATTGGACTCAGACAAGTGTACCCTTGTTGGTGCCAAGTTCAGAATCCTGGGTTATACATTTCGATGGCTCCAAGCAGTATGAAGGATCAGGAGTTGGTGTTGTTCTCACATCGCCAAAAGGAGATAAGTTACGTTACGTTTTGCAAATTCACTTTGATTGCTCTAACAACGTAGCTGAGTACGAGGCCTTGTTACATGGATTGCGTGTAGCAAAGGATATTAACATTAAGCGTATAATGTTCTACGGAGACTCGGATCTTGTGGTACAGCAGGTCTCAGGAACGTGGGACAGGAAGGATGCAACAATGGCAGCATACCGCAGAGAGGTGGACAAAGTTGCCGGGTCTTTCTCAGAATATCAGGTGGAGCACATTGACCGGCGTAAGAACGAGGCTGCGGATGCACTGTCGATACTCGGCTCTCGTCGAGAGACGGTTCCACCTAATTTTTTCCTGGATGAGTTGTGGCGGCCCTCCGTTAAAATCGAGTCAGAAGAAGAAATAGCCAACCGAGACCCATACTCGGAATTTGTGGCCGTGGTGCGCGCTATTCCAGAGTGGACTGAGCCGTTCCTAGCGTTTCTATGGCGAGGCGAGTTACCACAGCAGGAAGTCGTAGCCCGGCAAATACAGAGACGGGCAAAAGGTTATTCCATCATTGGTGGTGAGCTTTACAAGAGAAGTGTTGCAGGTGTCTTTTTATGTTGCGTAGCTCCAGAGGAAGCCGGCAAATATTGAAGGAAATTCATGAAGGTGATTGCGGACACCATGCCTCTACAAGATTCCTTGTGGCCAAGGCGTATCGGCACGGTTTCTTTTGGCTTACGGCTTTAGCAGATGCAGAACGCTTGGTAGCAAGGTGTGATGGATGCCAGAGGTATGCTCGGCAAATCCATGTGCCGGCTACGGAGTTGCGGACAATCCCATTGACTTGGCCATTTGCTGTTTGGGGTATGGATATGGTAGTCCCTTTCCACATGTCTCCATGCAAAAATACTCATTTACTGGTGGCCGTTGATAAGTTCACAAAGTGGGTTGAGGTCATGCCAGTTACTAACTGTGAGGCCGCCACAGCTGTGAAATTCTTGAAGAAGATCATATATCGGTTTGGATACCCCCACAGCATAATCACAGACAATGGAACCAATATGTCCTTAGGAGAGATGGAGAAGTTCTGTGGAAACAATGGCATTCGACTTGATGTAGCCTCGGTGGCCCATCCACAAGCCAATGGTCAGGTGGAGAGAGCAAACCAAGAGCTACTTCGTGGGTTAAAACCACGACTACGAGTCTCTTGTCTTAGAGCTGCTGGAGCATGGGTTGAGGAGTTACCTTTTGTTGTTTGGGGAATCAATACTACACCTTACAGGTCTACTCAGATGACCCGATTTTTTATGGTTTATGGTGCAGAGGCAGTTCTCCCAAGCGATATTATCCATGACTCGCCACGAGTGGCGGCTTATGTTGAGGTAGAGAACGAGAAGACCCGGCAAGACGCTGTGGACAAGTTAGAAGAGCACAGGGAACAAGCCTTGGAGAGGTCTGCAATATATCAGCAGGATTTACGGCGATATCATAGCCGCCGGGTCAAGACGCGTGTTTTACAAGAAGGAGACCTGGTGTTGCGTTTGGTGCAATCCAAGGAGGGAAAACATAAGTTATCTCCCCCATGGGAGGGTCCATTCATTATAAGCCGGAATCTACACAATGGATCGTATTATCTGGTAGACGCAAGGGAAGAGTCGGACTAAGTGAATGATACTGCTCATTCCACCTCCTCCATGCAAGAGCGTGAACGGCCATGGAACGTGGCTGAGCTACGTCCTTACTACACTTAGCATAGACTCAGTTTGCAAATTGTATTACACGATGTAACATGCAGCAGGTTTTAGACGCACTCTTTTCCTATCCAGGGTACCTAAGGGGACTGGAGGGTTTTAATGAGGCGGCCTGCTGACCTAACCTTTTCATATCAATAAAGAAATGGTTAAATCATGATAGTCATTATGTTCTTTGAATTTTGTCAATTTCTCGCATTTCTGTAGTTAATCATGCCTTGTATTCACTAGTGAGTAATTTCAGTTAAGTATGATTTAGTGGATCTAAATTTGCACATCTTTTTATTTTTAGTATTCAAGCTATTTGTAAGCCGGTAGAGCAGAAAGCCTACTGTTGCATTGTACATATACTTAGGTCTTGGGGCTGATTGCTTGAATAGCACAGTTGCACACTCAGACCCGACCACGATGCCAATCGGTTGTGGGGACTAATTACTCGCAATAAGTACAGTTACAATCTCATAACCCGGACAATAGAGCCAAAATTTTCTTGACCTCTTTTGTTTAAGCTTGATGTGACTCGCAACAAAATGGCGTGTTTGCTAACCTATAAATCCAATCAGTCATGATGCCCGTTGGGACTTGCCTGACCCTGTTTTTACTAGAGTTATAGCAACATTGAAAATCCATGCGAAAACCGGCTTATAACCAGAAGGGTAAAAAGGGTCATCTAAACCATAAGTTATGCAGAGAAAAGGCAACAGCCGGAAGCTCATTACATATTGCGCATAACTTCAAAATATGTAAGTGTATAATAGTAAAGTTTGGGACTTGGGGACTTGAGAAACAAAATTTCTCAAGCCAAGATTTCTAAGACCTAGAATCCGGGTCTTGTGGACTTGTGATAAATTCTTTACAGTCCTAAGACCAAGACTCGACATCTTTCTCACAAAGCATATAATAAGTAAAGTTGTGCCAAAATGAGTTTGTAGCGCGCGACAACCAGAAGGGTCATCGAAACCACAGAAGTTTAAATGTGTTACAAGCCTTAGGAATAGTATCAAAAGTGCACAGATGCACTATCAAATAACAGTATGAAAAAGGCATATTACAATTCCTATTGGCCGAATGATGGTTTGCTGATAAAAAGGAGTACATCACTCGGCTGCTGCAGCCGAGTCATCATGAGTGGTCTTGGGGGCCGGGTCTTCGGCATTCTCCTCTGTTGACTTCTCCGTCTCAATGTCCGGGTCAACCGCGTAAGCAACATGAGCTGGAGGAGGAACAACCGGAGTCGATGAAGTTGGCGCAGAACTGGCCTCGGCTCTCTTCTTGGCGAGCTCCGCCTTGAAGCGAGTTAGTATGTCAAATGGAGCCGGATCTTCTGAAGGCACATGCTTATCATCAACATCATAGGGGTCGGTAAGCTTGTTCACATCGAGGTTTTATGCGATCAAGCTGGCCGAGTGACGGATTTGGGTGTTGATGGCCTTGAGGTCTTTTCCCGTGAATTTAGAGCCGCTAGTATTAAACTCGGGAAACCCATTTACAAGCATTGCCGGCTCAACCTTGGGGTAGTAGGCCTTAACCAGTGCGAGGCCGCGTATCACTCTGACCCGGCATGCTGAGCGCTTCCAGATATCAATCCAGGCAGGGACTGTCGAATATGACTCAAGCATGTGTGTTACACCAGTGTAATCACCGGTTAACTTCACATCTTCGAGTGTCCATTTCGTCCCTGCCGAGAATTGCCAGATGACAGTCTTGAGTATTCTAAGCTTTTTGAGGTCATCATGCTCGCCAGCAACTTCACCCGGACCTGCAGTACAAAAAGAGAAGTCAGATAGTAAGATCCGGGTCAAAACCTTCTAAAACAGGAAATCTGAGTAATAAAAAGCGATAGTCGGAAACTTAGATGTGCTTTACCTATGATGGAGTTATATGTCTCATCTATGAAAGTCAAGAGTTTCTTCACAAGCTCCTCAGCGGTGTGGAGTATCTTCTTATGCTTCTTGCATTGTTTGGAGAGATCCTTGAGGTTGGCCTCCAGTTCTTCGCGGAGCTTTGTTTCAGCTTGCAGGAGTTCATTGGTTTTTGCCAATATTTCATCAGTCCGGGTAACATAAGCCTGAGAAGGACAAAGAAACATCAGTCGGCAATGAACTTTAAAGGGATATATCTGTAAGTACCGAGTGACTGTGGACAGTTTACTCGGCACTTGGCGACTAGGATAAGGATATAGAGATAATATCAGTTAAACTAACCTGGTGCTCAGCCGCCAGAGACTCGACAATCTCCTCTTCAGTTGTCTTCAGGGAGCGATACTCCTTCACAAGCTTTTCAAACTCATGGCCACTGAGAGTCGGCCTGGAAGAGTTGGCGTTCCGATCAGCCGGTGGCGGGGTTGCCTCCTATTTCCCCGCGTCGAATCTGGTAGCGGCGGTCTTTGGAGCAGGGTCCGCCCTTTGTGTTCCAAGGTATTCAACCTCGGAATCAGCCGGTTGGGGTGCGGGAGGAGGAGACTCGGTTCTTGGGTTGGCCGTGTTAGCCGGATCTTGCTCTTCAGTAGGCGGATGATTAGCGGCGCTCTCCGGGTCTTCCGCCATTGGGTCATCGACGGGGGTCTCAACCGGGTCGCTGAGGGTGACCTTAGCCCCGAAGGAAGAAAAATAAAGTGTTTAGTGGTTGATAAAAGTGAAAAGTGCAAAGTATAGGGATATAGACAAGCAAGGTATGAAAATTACCCGGTATTCACGACGAAATCACTGGGGAGATCATTGCTAGACCCGAAATACACTGATAGAGAATTGGAAAGTGAGACTCGGAGTTTTCCAGCTAATGGGTGAATCGGAGATGGATATTTTCGAGGAGCGCAAACAAGATAAGTTGAAGGAGTACCGGCTCGGCAAGCGGGCGATTGAAGGGGAAGCCCGGGATTGAGGGCCTCGTCACCCGGTGAAGACCGGGTTGCCCGTCGCTTAGCTCTAGGAGATGCAACCTTCTGAGATGATACAGGGGTTAGAAATTTGTTAGGCTTGCACATATCAGCATATGAGTCCGGGTCTGAGGTTATGAAAGAGTAGGATACCTTGAATATGACTCCCTTGGCCTTCCTCTTTTTGCCTAACTCGGCTTCAGGCTCTGCTTCGCTCTCTTCAGAATCAGAGTCGACTTTGTTAGCCGGAGCTGGTGATCGTGGTGTATTGTTAGGAATAAAGGCGGGAGGAGAATCTTGATCTAGTAAGTTGACAAAGTATTTGTTCAGTAACTCGGAATCACCTTCTTCGCTGTCACTCGGCTCTTCATCTTCCGAGTTTTCAGAGGGAGGAGGGGTGACAATTTTCCACCATTCATCAGATTCCTGAGTAAAAAGCAGCAAAGATAAAAGTTAGTATGTGTGTTTGAAAAATTAACTGGTACAGAAGGGATTAGTCGGTTCTTACTGGTGGAGCCGGGTTTGAGCGGGAGAAGGGGGAGAGCCCAGAAATGCTCTTGATAACATCCACCTTCTCAGCCAAGAAGTTCTTCATAGCCTTGTTGATATCTACGGTCGGGTATGACTTCACCGAGTATCGGAGAGAGTCGGTCAAGTGGCCCGAGTATTCGCAAAGAAGTTTTATGCGAATGCTGTTGGGCTGGATCCTACAGCTGATCCAGGTCTTGATCAAATTTAACCCACAAAGACCGTGGGCCGCTAAAACAGAAAGTTTGTGGAGGAGAGGTTGGATGGCCTGCCTATCGGCCTCCGGAGCAAAAGCACTCAAATTTTCGCTAAGAGAGAGGATTTCAGCAGAGAAACCCGGCAGAGGCTTCTCGCCGGGCGACGAAGTATCTTTGCAGTAGAAAAAAGTTTTCTGCCAATGCTTCACGTGGGAGTGAAGGTTTAGAGTCGGCATTAGAGATTTCTTGCGCCTTTGGATGGCCACACCTCCACTGACAAGGAGGGGACCATCCGTAGTCTCGCGGCAAGGTTTGCATTGAAAGAGATCGAGGAATAGAGAAAGATTAGGGGCAATGCAAAGATAAGATTCACAGAGAACAATGAAGTGGCAAATGTTTAAAATCGAGTTTGGACCTATGTCGAAAACCCGGAGCTTATAGTGATGGAGAACCTCGCGAAAGAAAGGATGACCCGGGGGACGGAAACCCCGGGTCACGTGTTCAAGGAAACCGACTACTTCACCTTGTTTGGGCGAAGGCCGGCTCTCCTCCTCAGGAGCCCTCCATGCAATCTCCGACTAAGGGGGGAGGACCCCAGACTCGGCCAGCTCCTCCAACTTCTCGAGCGTGACGGTCGACTTTGCCCAGTTGGCTGAAATGGTTTGACTCGGCTTTTGCTTCAAAGCCGAGGCCTTGCCCTTGTACTTGGAAGCAACCTTGGGGGCCATGGTTCAAGATCTAGAGGAGAACGAAAATAAGAGCGAAAATAAGAAAAGGATGAACGCGAAGAACACACGTTCAAGATCTAGAATGGAAATTTAGATCTAGAAGAGCTTACCGGAAAGAGGCGGCGGAGATGAAGCCCGGTGAGCGCGGCGCCGCGGCGGGCCGGTTCTCGGGAGTAGCGGCGGTGCGCGCGCGGGGTTCGGCGTTCGAGCTCCGAGCTCGGGTCTTGGGCTCCAATGGCGCAGCGCGAGCTTGAAGACGAAGTGGAGTGCGGTGTCGTTTTGTCATTAGGGTTACCCATGGGGCCCAATATTTATAGGCGGGTGAAAACCCTAGAACGCTAACGGTAAAATGGAGAAAATTACGGGATTTGATACTCGGCCCGTCGATTACGGAAACAAAATCTCAGGAGTTACTGTCATACAGCCGAGTTATAAGTGACCGCCAGAGGAGCCGGTCTTGGAGCTATTACTCGAACTAGTTTAAGAGGAATGGTAAAATCGGGTTATGAAATGATCATTATGAGGAGTTGATTTGAGCATTAATACCCGTGTCAATATGATGGAAAGGTTACTATATGGACCGCCAAAAGAGCCGGCCTGGCTATAGTTAAAGCAATTTAACCTATAACACTATTGTATTCAAATGTTTATTGTTTTGCAGGGAATAGCGTGCGCTTCGTGGTTGGCTCAAGGTTCGACGTTATAAGAAAAAGCGCACCAACCAAGATGCCCAAGCTATTCTGGGGACTACTGTTGGGGGGATAATAACTCGATAGGTCCATAGGGAAGGATAAGGACCCGTCTGGAGGAAGGTTGGGCGAAGGACTAGTAAAATGATGATGGGCCGGGTATCATTGATGGGCCTGCAGCTGTATTGGTAACCCGGTTCAAGGAAAGGAGGTTCTAGAAGACCCGAGAGGCGGTGTAAACCATGGAGTCCAAGACTTGGCGGCCACGGAGAGTAATTTAGGGTTATATGTAGACCACGAATAGGACTCTGGGTGTATCTGGTAAGGAAAGCCAGGAAATCGGGTGTTATATAAACCGGTCCTCGGCGAGATCCAGGAGATTGAGAGATCCAAGTTACAAGAGAGGTACGAGAGCCAGTATTTGTAACCCTAGATTTGGAGTCTCGGCGACATTGCAGTCCGAGCCTCTAGATCGATAGCTAATAATATCCCAGCTGGAAGTAAGCTATTATCTCCAATGGAGAGGTTGAACCAGGATAATCCTTGTGTCCAATCCGAGCTAAACCCTCTGCCGAACACCAGAGTCGATTTTCCCCAAACTAAGTTATCATAGGTAACGTCTTCCGTGACTTTCCCACG
Organism: Alopecurus myosuroides; assembly: GCA_028641055.1. Lineage (NCBI taxonomy): Eukaryota > Viridiplantae > Streptophyta > Magnoliopsida > Poales > Poaceae > Alopecurus > Alopecurus myosuroides. The sequence goes on from CM054061.1 coordinate 291,689,848, forward strand.
ACAGACACCATCTTCTTTCCGGGTAAAAAATGATCTCCGTGGATTTTCAACACTTTCCGAGAATATTTCCTTCAGAACTTCTCTGAAATAGAAAAACAAAAATTGTCCTGGGGCATCTTGTTAATATGTTAGTCGATGAAAACATCCGGAAAACGAAGCGAAACATGTGAAAACATGAAAATAACATAGGGTATTGGAAAGAAAACAAGCATGGAGCATCAAAAATTATAGATACGTTTGTAACGTATCAGCATCCCCAAGCTTAACTCATGCTCGTCCTCGAGTAGGTAAGTGCTAAGAAAATAATTTTTGAGGTGACATGAAGCCAACACATATCTTGATCAACGTTACGTAAAAGCATTGCAAAGTTGATATCAAAATGCTTTAACAAAGGCATGATAAATATTATTTAAACTAATGTAAACTTAGCAACCATGTTGCAGATAAAAGACACAAAAACAAAAGAAAATGAATAATGAAACATTAAAAGTGATACATTTGTTTCAATCATAAAGAAAAACATAATGAAGTGGTATCCAGCTAGTCCTTCGTGTTTTAGCAAAACATAAATGCCAAGACACCTTCAAAGTTTAACTGGTGATTATATACAAATAATTTTAGAGAAAGCAATACCACAAATCTTGAATCAATCAATAATAAATTTTGGGACTATGCACATTATACTCAGAATGGCAACTATGCTCTCTTAGCTGGTGCATAAAGTCAGAATATGATGACTCAACATAAAAGTAAAAGAAGGACCCTTCGCGGAGGGAAGCATGGATTACTCGTGTGCTAGAGATTTTTATTTGATAAAACAGAGATATCGAAAACAATTTTGAGAGAAGTGTATGTCTATGTCAATGAATGGTAATAATAAACTTATCACAATCCCTGTCAAGCAAAGTGTTTAGACTTTTCAGAGCGGTTTCCACTTTTTTATTAGTTTGGCACTTCCCCCACCTTTCTTTAACAAACCAGGGCTAGCCGTGTTCACGGGTACCGACCAGGTTTCATCAAACCATGGGGAAGTGACTTTTTGTTATTATTTGTTACCAGCTCTCTGCAAATTTATATGAGCACAGATTCCATACTCATCGGGTGAAAGAAGGAAGAAGAATTTTTCTTGACACAAACCATAATAAACTTTAAACTACTTACTCATGACCTAAAACAAGAACAAAAAACATGTTATAATGTTGAAGGTTTAAAGTTAGCACAAGATAAATTTACTTGGAGTGACGGTTAAATACCACATCTATATAGGTAGATATTGTGGACACATTTGGCATACTTTGGTTTTTTGGGAGTTGGATGCACGAGTAGAGATCATACCCATTACAGGTGCAGGATAGCAAAAGACTAGGAGCGACCAACTAGGATAGAAATAACATCCATAATCATGCATACGTGATCCTCACATCAAAACCATCCCCTCCGGTTGTCCCAATTTCTTTCACTTTGGGGCCTCGGGTTCCGGACAATGACATGTGTAAACAACTTGCATATATGATCAAGAAACATAATTATACTCATGAAACAATAACATGTTCAGATCTGAGATCATGACACTCGGGACCTAGTGACAAGCATTAAGCATAACAAGTTGCAACAACGGTAGAGAACACTAACAGTAGATACTAGGCACTATGCCCTAATAATATAGCATTATTACATGATCGATCTCATCCAATCCCTTCCATCTCTCTCAGCCAACAACGGTTTTTACTCACACATGGATGGGGGAATCATGGATGGTTGATGGAGAAGAGGTGGCGGTGTCGATGGCGATGATCTCCTTCGAATCCCCGTCCCAACAGGGCGCTAGAACATGAACTTTTGATCCCTGAATTGAGTTTCGAGGTGGCGGCCGCTCTGTTGTGTTTCCGTGGAATATGACGAACCCCGTCGCATTTTAGGTTTACGGGGCATATGTAGTCGAAAGGGGATCCCGAGGGTGTGTAGGTGTCCCCCACACCACCTAGCGGCGCGGACTGGGGGGCGCTTAGGGGTGGTCTGGCCTCTCCTGGCCCCCCCTCCAAGTGTCCTTCTGGCTCCCGAGGTCCTCTGGTGATATAAGCTCAATGGAGTCTTCTCTGGGAAATTTCCCAAAAGATGATTTTTCTCCACAAAAACAAGACACCAAGGTAATTCTGCTGAAAACAGCGTTAGTCCGTGTTAGTGGTATCCAAAACTCACAAGTTTAGAGGAAAACAATAAGAAAAGTGCTCGGAAAAGGAGATACGTTTTGGACGTATCAACTTCTCCAAGCTTAGCTTATTGCTTGTCCTCAAGCAATTCAGTGAAAACTGAGTGCGATAAAAGACTTTTACGAACACATTTGTTTCATATGATGTAAATATACTCACTATATGATCAAGTGCTGAGGCAATTCATAATAAGATGTATGCAAGATAAAAGTCCCTAACAGTTATGCAAACCATGAAGAGATGCGAACAAAATAATAATAATAATACATGAATTATATCAATCTGCAAGATTGCAATGCTCATAAAAGGGTATGATAAAGTGTACTCGCTTGCCCTTAATAATGGAGCAAAACATAAATGCTAGGGCACCTCTGAAGTTTAAATGAAGACTAGAAATAAAGATATCAAAGATACAAGTATCAAAGTTATACCACAGTCAATCGTATTTTGAGACAAGCACATTACACTAAGAATGACAACTATGCTCTCAAGAAGGTGCATAAAGTGAGAAGGTGAAGACTCAACATAAAAATAAAAGAAAGGCCCTTCGCAGAGGGAAGCAGGGATTAACTCATGTGCTAGAGCTTTTTATTTTATTAAACAGAGGTCTTCAAAACATTTTTAAGAAAGGTGTATGCTTATGTCAACGAATGGTAAATAGACAATACAGTACGTCACAAGACAACTAGACTTCACAAGAGCGGCTATCATAGAAGGACACATATGGGTAGAAGGTCATCCCTCTTTCTCTTTTGTTTACACAATTATGCTTTGACTGATAAATCACAGGCAAAAAATAGTGAAGAGAATTTTTTGTATTAATTTGGGGCTGGGCACCCCGCTGCCGGCTCTTCTATCATTTGGATAAGCGGATGAAGCCACTAGTCCAGGGTGTGAAATCCAATCAACAAGTGAGATAAAGATTCTCTATTTACGTCCTCATGAGCTAAAACAAGGGCACAAAACAGGAATAATTTTTCGAAGATTTTAAAGGTAGCACACGAGAAATTTACTTGGAGTGGCGGTTAAATACCATATGTATATGTAGGTATGGTGGACACATTTGACAAACTTTGGTTTTTGGGAGTTGGCTGCACGATTAGATCTCATACTCAGTACAGGTGAAGGCTAGCAATAGACGGGGAGCGACAATCAAGATAGCAACAACTGTCATAATCATGCTTGCAACAAAACAAAATTAATAGGGGAATAAAAGTGATAAAAATACTCCGAGGCAAAACAAATCATCGAGGCTTAATTGACTTTTTGTTTTCAGTCATAGCATGCGTGAGCATTTGCCAAGTCGATTCAAGCGAAACAATCAGAGGGAGATACCACAATGTCATACCCTTCTATGAATAAAACAATGCAACCAAACATTCATACGACATGCTATCTTATATTAATAAGTTGGAACTAATCATGAGAGATCACGAACTACTAAGCATCAATTAAATAACATACACCTTACATGAACAAACTAAGCGTGTTCACATGTATGAGTATATGTACAAAAATAAAACAAATAGAGTTCATACCAGCCTCTCACCACAACTTGAATCGTCGTAAATCATCATTATTGATCTTCAATTGTGGATTGAATAATATAGAATGATAACCAAGCTCCAAAAGAGACATGGAAGTCTGGTGAACTCTGCAACAAACTTTACAAAATCAAACAAGAACAACAAATATTTTTGGGTTTTCAAACAAGAACAAAAGGAAACAAGCAAACAAAGCAAAATATTTTTGGATTTTTGAATACTAAAATGAAACGAGAAGGTAAAGAAAACCAACAAAAGAAACTAAAGAAGCAAATAAAGAGAAATAACATAAATATTTTTGGTCTTTTTGTGTTTTGGAAAGCAAGAACAAAACAATAAAAACAAGAGAGAAAGGAAAGAAGCGAAAGAAAACGAAAACAAACGAAAGAAACAAAAACATGGATACACAAAGAACCAACAGAAACATGATATAGAGATGAGTGTGATGTCGGCATACCTCCCCCCCAAGCTTAGGCTTTTGGCCTAAGTGGAGATCAATCACGGCGCGGGAAGTATCCCCACTATGGTGGGTCGTCCGTAGCATGGTCGTACTCGGGCGCCCAAGAAGAAGATGAAGCAGCAGGCGCATAGTCATAACCGGAGTGCTGGTATGGGATCCCCGCAGTGTCGGAGGGCTAGACGAAATCACTATCTTCCCCCTCTCCAGCATCCTCCCCATGCTGGGGGTGGTGCTCAATGTATGTGTCCATCTCACTCTCAAAAAGCGTCCATACTTTCTTGTCATTAATATTATACAAAAGAGGTGCAGGCAAAAGTACTACTCTACCAGTTTTAGTCACTCTCCACCCGGATTGTTTGGAGAAAGTTATTCCATAAGATAAATTATTCAGGTGAGCATGGGTAGTGATAAAACAAGGTCCAACCTATCCAAAGGAAACTGCTGGTCTAGAGGGTGTGGCTCCACACCATGCAAAGCTAGCAAGCATGAGGCAATAAGACCTCCATAAATTCCGCACTTCTCACGGTTAAGTGAGAGACGGTAAGAAATTAGACCACCAAAGTTATAAGACCTATCACGTCTTAAGGCAGCTGGGATAAAAGCCAGATCATAAACAGATAGCTTGTTGGCAATTTTTCTAGCTAACACACATTTAGAAATAAAATAAGCAAAGTATCAAATGCTAGGGAGTTGAATTTCTCGTATTTTACCACTCTCCCCAGTGAAGCTTCTTTCTTGGCAAATCTCCTCGTATAAATCCAGGAGTGGTTTAGGATATCGTCTTGTTTTCTCACATGAACCCCACTCTGGTACCTTGATAGCTGCAAAAATATCACTGAAAGGCAGGTCTACAACTTTGTTATAAATTTTGTAATGGACTATAGGGTTAGTTGAAGACCATCTAAAGCGAATGTCTTGCACCAAAGACATAGTTAGTTTAACATGTTGGGTAGGTTCATCCTCAATGAAGCGGTCCAATCCTGCATTATGCACATGCATTACCTCATGAATTCCCGGCATGGATAAATTGATGGAAACACTTTTTCTTCCCGGTGCACATGCATTACCTCATGCAACTTCAACTCATGTTGGTTTAGTTGATGCACATTGTGCTCCATCTCTGAACTATTTTTAACAATCAGCACAAAAATTGATTTCGAGCAACTACAAGGTGGAAACTACCATAGAGACTTATAGGAGAGCTAAACATGCATCAAAACTATATTATTTCTACTCAAATCAAGCATGAAAACTCACATAAGCTGTCACCTACAGTACCAAAATACTCAAGAAATACTCCACCAAACAAAATTCTATTTGGATAATCACAGGAGTCACATACCGGAGAGCAAATGCACCAAATTTCAGGAACAATGGTGGGTTGAGCAAAGAGATCGAAAAATCCCGAGGAAGAACTGCAAGAAAACGGGTTCCAGGAAATGATTTGAGTTTGTGGGGTGAGAGAGGAATCTTTGGCAGGGGAGAGTGTTAGCGGAGGGCCAGGGGGCCCCACACCATGTGTTGGCGCCACCAGGGAACAGGTCGCGCCCCCTATGGTGTGCCTGACTGGTGGGTCCCCCTGGGATCTCCCAGGTGGCTCTCTGCCTCATTTTTGACATAAAAATTTATTACAATTTTTATGGAATTTTTTGAGAAACTTTATTGTTGAGGTATTTTCAGAAATTAATAATTAATAAAACCCAGAAAAAGAAATGTGGAAACATGGAAAACAAAACCAAAACCAGAACAACATAGGTTCTATGACACTCCAATGGAAAAATAACCAAAGAAAACAACGGTGGAAGTGGTGAAAACAAAATTATGGGTGGTGAAAATATGCATAACCACAGTAATCAGGATGAAAACATGAGGAAACGTGACTATGGATGATGGAAAACATGATTATACTAAAGTAGCAAGGTGATAACATAACTAAACATGGTGAAAACATAACAGGGAAGGTGAAAACATAGTGAAAACATTATCCTCTTCATTCAAAATCATTTTGTAACAAGGGTGATCAAGTCTTGTTACCAGAACAATTTTTATATGAAGCAAAACTTTGCATATCACTAAATAATTATGTCCTCAACCTTGATATGACATAGTCCCAATCATAATAATTTTATATTATTTTGGTGGTACTGGAATGGGACAATAAAATTCTCCAATCTTGATGGTCTCAATATTTTCAATTGAATTTAAACCATATCTTCTATCAATCTTCTTGGGAAAATAAATAGTATGCTCTTTATCATTAATATTAAAAGTTACTTTTCCTTGATTGCAATCAATAACAGTCCCTACAATGTTAAGAAAATGTCTCCCAAGAATAATAGACATATTATCATCTTCAGGCATTTCCAACACAACAAAGTCAGTTAATATCAAACAACTAGTAGCAACTTGAACAGGAACATTCTCACATATAACAACAGGAATAGCAGTAGATTTATCGGCCATTTGTAAAGATATATCAGTAGTTATCAATTTTTCAAGAGAGAGTCTTTTATAGAGAGAAAAAAGGCATAACTCTAACTCCAGCTCCCAAGTCACATAAAGTAGTTCTAACATAATTATTTTTATAGAACAAGGGATAGTAGGAATACCAGGATCTCCAAGCTTCTTTGGAACCTTGCCATTGAAAGAGTAATTAGCAAGCATAGTGAAAATTTCCTCATTAGGAATTTTCCTATTGTTAGAGACAATATCTTTCATATATTTAGAATAAGGAGGCAGTTTAATAGCATCACTCAAAGGGATTTGCAAAAACAGAGGTTTCATCCGTTCTTCTACCTTTGATTTGTGTTTCTTATTAGGAAAAGGCATTGCTTTTTGTACCCAAGGCTCTCTTTCATTGCCATGTTTATTAGCAATGAAATCCTCCTTAGTATAGTTTGCAGTTTTAGGTTGCTTTTCAGGTTCAGCTACAGTTTCTTCTTTATCAGAAGTATCACTTTTATCATTACCACTTTCAGTTTCAGCATCAGAAATAGATATACTATTAGGATCTTTAGTAGGTTCAGGAGATTCTACAACAGTTTTATGTCTCTTCTTCTTTTTCTTAGAAGGAGAACTATTGTTTTTAGGTTGCTCAGAATCTTGTTCAATTCTTTTAGGATGTCCTTCGGGACACAAAGAGGTCCTGAGTAGAAACACCTCTCCTAGTAATTATTTCACAAACATGTTTGTCTCTAGAATCATTAGCTAGCATATCTTTTTGCACTTTAGTGAGTTGATCAATTTGAGTTTAAACCATATGAAAATATTTAAGAAGCATTTTAACATCATTAGAGGTTCCCTCAATAATACCATGAAATATATCAATAGCTCTAGAGTTTTCCATAAGATGATTTATCACTCTCATATTAAAATTGTCTTGCTTAACAGCATAATTATCAAATTCATCTAAGCATTGATCATGTGGTTTAGACTAGGGAATATCTCTATTATCAAAGTATTGGAGAGAGTGTACCTTGATGATGGCAAAGCATGTTGGGAACCCCAAGAGGAGGGTGTGATGAGCACAGCGGTAGGAATTTCACCTCAGTTAAGAACCAAGGTTATCAATCCAGTAGGAGAAAGAGGATCTTCGGAAGGTTGATGCCACTGATGGTGGTGATGGCGCCTCACCGGTGTGAGCAACAACGCGGAACCTGCACACAACACAACCAAAATACTTTGTCCCAACGGTACAGTGAGGTTCTCAATCTCACCGGACTTGCTGAAAACAAAGATTAGACGTATAGTGTGGAAAATGGTGTATGCTTGCAGTAAGTAAAGAAAAGAAGGAAATTTTAGAGGTTTGTTTAACAATGTAGGAAAATGGACCGGGGTTCATAGGTTCACTAGTGGTGTCTCTCCATCAAAGATAGCATGTTGGGTGAACAAATTACAGCTAGGCAATTGACAAATAGAGGTTGCACCGTAGTGCATATTCATGACATGATGACTACTATGATATTTAGTGCGGGCATTACAACAATATACATAGACCGTAAGCCAACTGCATATATGACTAATAATCCACCCTCAGGTTATCATCCGAACCCCCTTAGGTATTAAGTTGCAAGCAACAGATAATCGCATTAAGCAATGTGTGTAATGTAAGCAATGATTGTGCATGCGGGCACTCACACTTCTGTTTTCTCCCAAGTGGCAACAACACATCCTCCCCCGTCACGTTTCTGTCACTCGAGCACAGGCGAAAAGGAGGCATGAACCCACTATCGAGCATAAATACTCCCTCTTGGAGTCACTAGCAACTACTTGGCCAGAGCAACCACTAGAAACGGAAAGCATGCAAGATCACAAATAACATATATAATAAAGACTATAATCAACTTGGAATAAGTTCAAAATTCATCGAATCCCAGCAAACACAGCACATAGAATTACATAAGAAGAATATCGATCATGTTAGGCAGCTCACGAGATCTAAACATGGAGCCATAGGAGGAGAAGACAACCATCTAGATACTGCTATGGACTCGTAGTCCAAGGATGAACTACTCACGCATCACTCTAGAGGCAGGCATGGTGATGAAGAGGCCTCCGGTGATGATCTCCTCTCCGGCAGGGTGTCGGGAGACAGCTTCAGAACCCCCCTGATCTAGGGTTGACGACAATGACGACCGCGGAACTTTTCGGGGATTTTTTATCAGGTCCTTAGGGTTTTCCTTCGGATGGGATTAAATAGGTAAAAGGGCAAAGGCGGTGGAGCCCTGGGGGCCCCACACCACCCCCGACGCGACCGGGGGGGCGCCACCCCATGGTTTGGGCCCCCTGTGGCCCCTCTCCAGGTCTCTTTGGGACTCCGTGGAACCTTCGAGAATTCTAAGACTTCTGGGCTTCGAATTTTCCAATTCCGAGAATATTTCCAGAACAACTTTTCTGAAACTAAAAATAGCAGAAAACAGGGAACTCGCTCTGTGGCATCTTGTCAATAGGTTAGTCCTGAAAATCGATAAAAATGACAATAAGAAGGGAGAAAACATGTAGCAATTGGCATAATGTTATCATGGAACATCAGAAATTATAGATACGTTGGAGACGTATCAAGCATCCCCAATCTTAGTTCCTACTCCTCCTCGAGTAGGTAAATGATAAAACACAATCATTTCTAGGTGACATGCTAACTCACAATCTTGATCATAAAAATGTAAAAGCATATGTAAGCTGCGATCATAGAACTTTAAACAGAAACATGATAAATAGAACTTTAATAATAAAGCATAGCAATCGCTTTGCATCATGAGAAGTATCTCAAATAAAAGATCATGAATAACAATGCAAAGAAAGATATACGTTTGTTTCAAGTATAGAGAAAGCATGGCAAAGTGATATTTCGCTAGTCCTTAAGAGTGGGGCAAAACATAAATGTCAGGACACCTTCAAAGTTCATGAGGAAGACTAGAAAAAATAATTTTTGAACAAACCATAACACATCATGAATCAATTAATAATGTTTCTGGGACAAATGCACATAAAACTCAGAATGGCAAAAATGCTCTCTCAACTTTGCATAAAGTTAGAAGATGGAGATTCAACATAAAAGTAAAAGAAAGGCCCTTCGCAGAGGGAAGCAGATATTACTCATGTGCTAGAGCTTTTATTTTATTAAACAAAGGTATTAAAAATTTGATACTCCTCCCATCCATCTTTCACAAACCATGGCTAATCGAATCCTCGGGTGCCTCCCAACAATACATACCATGGAGGAGTGTCTATATTTTGGGATATGTATGCTAATGTCAACGAATGGTAAACAGAAATACAGTACGTCACAAGCCAACTAGATTTCACAAGAGCGGCTCCCATATGAAGGACGCAACTGATACGTCTCCAACGTATCTATAATTTCTGATGCTCCATGATAATATTATGCCAATTGCTACATGTTTTCTCCCTTATTTATGTCATTTTTACACGTTTTCCGGGACTAACCTATTAACAAGATGCCAAGTGCCAGTTCCCTGTTTTCTGCTATTTTGGTTTCAGAAAAGTTCTCGAAATATTCTCGGAATTGGACCCCACAAATCCCGAGTGCCTATTTTCCCCGGAAGCATCCAGAATACCGAAGAGGAGACGAAGAGGGGCATCAGGGGGCCCACACCATGGGGTGGCGCCCCCCGTTGGCCTCGCCGGGGGTGGTGTGGGGCCTCCAGGGCTCCACCGCCTTTTCCCTTTTGCCTATTTATTCCCCCCGGATGGAAAACCCTAGAGACCTGATCAAAAATCCCCGAAAAGTTCCGCAGCCATCGTCACCGTCAACCCTATATGTGGGGGGTTCGGAAGCTGTGTCGAGCACCCAGTCGGGGAGGAGATAATCACCAGAGGCCTCTACATCACCATGCCTGCCTCCGGAGTGATGTGTGAGTAGTTCATCTTTGGACTACGTGTCCATAGCAGTAGCTAGATGGTTGTCTTCTTCTCATATGCCTCCATGTTTAGATCTCGTGAGCTTCCTAACATGATCGAGATTGATCTTATGTAATTCTCTGTGCTGTGTTTGCTGGGATCCGATGAATATTGACCTTATGCCAAGTTGATTATAGTATTTATTGCATATGTTATTTGTGATCTTGCATGATTTCCGTTGCTAGTTGTTTCTCTGGCCAAGTAGTTGCTAGTGACTCCAATATGGAGTATTTATGCTTGATAGTGGGTTCATGCCTCCTCTTTGCCTTGCTCGAGTGGCTGAAACGTGAAGAGGATGTGTTGTTTCCATTAGGGAGAAAACAACGGTGAGAGTACCTGCGTGTATAATCATTGCTTACATTACACACTTTGTTTAATGTAGTTATCTGTTGCATGCAACTTAATACCTAAGGGCGTTCGGATGATAACCTGAGGGTGGATTATTAGTCATAGATGCAGTTGGATTACGGTCTATGTATATTGTTGTAATGCCTGCACTAAATATCATAGTAGTCATCATGTCAGGAATATGCACTACGGTGCAACCTTTATTTGTCAATTGCCCAGCTGTAATTTGTTTACCCAGCATGCTATCTTTTATGGAGAGACACCACTACTGAACCTATGAACCCCGGTCCATTTTCCTACCCTGTTAAAACAAACCACCACAATTTCCTGCTTTCTTTACTTACTGCAAGCATACATTATTTTCCACACTATACGTATAATCTTTGTTTTCAGCAAGACCGATGAGATTGGCAACCTCATTGTACCGTTGGGACAAAGTATTTTGGTTGTGTTGTGTGCAGGTTCCATGTTGTTGCTGACACCGGTGAGCCAACACCACCGTCAGTGGCATCAACCTTCTGAAGGTCCTCTTTCTCCTACCGATGTGCTCATCACACCCTCCTCTTGGGGTATCCCAATGAGTTCAAGATCTCCCCCATCAGCAACTGGTATAGAAGGTCATCCCTCTTTCTCTTTTGTTTACACAATTATGCTTTGATTGATAAATCAGGGGCAAAAATAGTGAAGAGATTTTGTGTGTATTAATTTGGGGTTGGGCACCCCGCTGCCAACTCTTCTATCATTTGGATAAGCGGATGAAGCCACTAGTCCAGGGTGTGAAATCCAATCAACAAGTGAGATAAAGATTCTCTATTTACGTCCTCATGAGCAAAAACAGGAACATAAAGCAGGAGTAATTTTGAAGGTTTTAAAGGTAACACATGAGCAATTTACTTGGCGTGGCAGTTAAATACCACATGTAGGTAGGTATGGTGGACATAATGGGAAAACTTGGTTTTAGGGAGTTGGATGCACGAGTATAATTCCATACTCACTACAGGTGGAGGCTAACAAAAGACAGGGAGCGACAAATCAAGAGAGCATAAGAGCCATAATCATGCATAGCAACATAAACATCATTAATCAAAGCATAAGCGGTATCACAAGTTCAAAAACTAAATGATCATAGAGGCTATTAGTGACTGGTTCATAGTCATAAACATGGTGTGAGCATGCGCCAAGTCAACCAAATAAAACATTCGAAAGAGAATACCATAAATTTATGCTTTAATATGACAAGAACAACTCATGAATCTTTCAATGGCACATTAAACACTCTCAGATATTTGAGGATAATCATGCTACTCAATAACCAAAAGGTTTAAAAACTAAAATAACATCTATCATGGCATGAAAAAGTTCTAGCCACAGTTTATACAAGCTTCTACTTGCACCGTTAAAAATTCTACTTCAAGCAGCAGTTTCTTATCCCAACAAGCACCATACAAGATATGTTTTAACAAAACTCCTATTCATGATACAGCAAGAAAAAATGAGAGTACTCACATAACACTACTAAAACTAACAGCTCTTATAAGAGATGCATGCAAAACATGAGCTAAATAAATGCAGCAGCCAGACAAAGAGTAAGAATACAAAGTATTCCCATGAAAAAGCGGAGCGTGTCACTCTCCTATAAAAGAATGCTGGGGTCCAACCAAGCTTATTGCAAAAATAAAAACAAACTTAAAGCAAAAATAAAAGACGCTCCAAGTAAAGCACATAAGATGTGACCGAATAAAAATATAGTTTCATTAGAAGTCACCTGATAATTTGTCGATAAAGAAGGGGATGACTTGGGCATCACCAAGCTTAGATGGTTGAGTCTTCTTGGAATTTGCTGGGATGTACCTCCGGGGAATCCCCAAGCTTAGGCTTATCACTCTTCTTAATCACATCATATCATCCTCTTCTCTTGACCCTTGAAAACTTCTTCACACCAAACTTCTCACAATCTTCATTAGCAACGTTAGTGCAATCAAAATAATAAATTCACATGGTTCAGTTTAAACACAAGACTAACACTCAAAAAAACATTAGCTACTTTCACAACTTATTTTAAAACTCCTTTTCTCAAAATAACACCAAAAGAAAGAGATTAAGATGCAAATGCAATTATTGGCAGAAATCTGTCAAAACAGGACAACAGGTAAAGATGATTTTTTTCGAAAATCCTGTGTTGCTCAAATCCAAAAGTGTTCAACTAAGAAAAGTTGAGTATATATCCCAGGATTATGCACTAAAAACCTCAGGTCATTTTGAATTTTCTGTGATTTTATACGAATTTAACAGTGGAAAGAAGAAATCTGTTTCCTACGCAGAAATCCGAAATATAGCCTCAACTTTCCACTAGAGTCTTTACTTGGCTCAACAAAGAAACAAAAGAAAAGATACAGCGGGGTTTCTAAGGAAATAGACAACACCCAGGTTCAAATAAAAAAAAGAAAACGACGGAAAACGGGCTGAAAACGGAGAAATCAAACGGGTTGTCTCCCGGTAGCGTTTTTCTTTAACGCCTTTCAGCTAGGCATAAAATGCAACTCAAGTATTTTCAAGTGAAGAAGCATCAACATCATAACTTTCTAGGAAAGTGTTCCATACCTTTCTTGAGTGGGAATTGATATTTAATACTCCTCTATTTCATATCAATAACAACACCAACAGTTCTAAGAAAAGGTCTTCCCAAAACAATAGGACAAGAAGAATTGCATTCAATGTTCATAACAACAAAATCAATAGGGACAAGGTTATTTTTAACCATAATAAAAACATCATCAATTCTACCAAAAGGTTTCTTCTTAGCGTTATCAGCAAGATGAACATCCAAATAACAGTGTTCCAACGGTGGTAGATCAAGCATATCATAAAGCTGTTTAGGGATAACAGAGATACTGGCAGCAAGATCACACAAAGCATTGCAATAAAAATCATTTAATTTTATCTTAATGATGGGCTCCCAACCATCATCTAATTTCTTAGGGATAGATGTTTCAAGTTTCAGCTTTTCTACTCTAACTTTCATGAGAGCATTGGTAATATGTTTAGTAAAGGCCATATTCATGGCACTAGTATTGGGAATTCTAGCAAGATTTTGTAGGAACATAATAACTTCAGAGATATTGCAATCATCAAAATAAAAATTATTATCATCAAAAGTAATGGAACCATTATCTCCCACATCTCTAAAAATTTCAGCATTTTTATCAGAAGCAATTTCAGCAATTTGAGGCAATTTAGCACGTTTCACCGAAGGGGTGGAGACTTTGTTAATACCAACTACTTCTACATTGATAGTAGGAGGTTTACTAGCACTTGGAGATTCAGTTTTACTAGTGGTGGTGATAGTGCAAACTCTAGCAATATTATTCTTTCTAGCCAATTCATCTTCTCTTTCCCACCTAGCACGTAATTCAGCCATCAACCTAACATTATTATCAATTCGAACTTGGATGGCATTCAAAGTTTTACTTTCGTTAACATCATGTGGAAAAACCTTCAGTTTTAGAAAATCAACATCAATAGCTAGGCTATCTACTTTAGAGGCAAGAACATCTATTTTACCAAGCTTTTCTTCAACAGATTTATTAAAAGCAGTTTGTGTGCTAATAAATTCTCTATGCATTTTTTCAAGATCAGAGGTAGAGATTTTATTATTATTGTAGGAATTGCCATAAGAATTACCATAACCATTATTAGGAGTATAGGGCTTATAATTGTTTCCACCAAAATTATTTCTATAAGCATTGTTGTTAAAATTATTATTTGTAATAAAGTTCACATCAACATGCTCTTCTTGAGCAACCAAAGAGGCTAAAGGAACATTATTTGGATCAACTTGAGCTTTACCATTAACAAGAATAGACATAATAGGATCAAGCCTTTCACTCAAAGAGGAGGTTTTCTCAACAGAATTTACCTTCTTACCTTGTGGAGCTCTCTCAGTGTGCCACTCCGAATAAGTTATCATCATGTCATCAAGAAGCTTTGTTGCATTGCCCAAAGTGATGGACATAAAGGTACCTCCAGCAGCTGAATCCACTAGGTTCCTTGAGGAGAAATTCAGTCCTGCATAAAAGGTTTGTATAATCATCCAAGTAGTCAGTCCATGAGTGGGACAATTCTTCACCATAGTTTTCATTCTTTCCCAAGATTTAGCAACATGTTCATTATCAAATTTTTTAAAATTCATTATGTCACTTCTCAGGGATATAATCTTAGCAGGAGGATAATATTTTCCAATGAAAGCATATTTACACTTAGTCCATGAATCAATACTATTTCTAGGTAAAGATAGCAACCATTCTTTAGCTCTTCCTCTTAAAGAGAAAGGAAATAATTTTAGTTTAATAATACCTCCATCCACATCTTTATATGTTTGCATGTCACATAGTTCGACAAAATTATTAAGGTGAGTAGCATCATCATCAGTACTAACACCAGAAAATTACTCTTTCATAACAAGATTTAATAAAGAATGTTTAATTTCATAGAAAGCAGCAGTAGGAGTACGTGGAGCAATAGGTGTGCAAATAAAATCATTGTTGCTCGTGCTAGTGAAGTCACACAACTTAGTATTCTCGGAGGGACTCATTTTAGCAAAATAAAAGCAAGCAAATAAATAACAGCTATGCAAAATAAGACAAAAAATAAAAACAAGACAATAAACAAAATAAAGAGGTTGAGAGTGAGGGACTCCCATTGCCAGAAGACTTCTTTCTCCCCGGCAACAGCGCTAGAAAAATTCCTTGATCCTGGAAAAACGTGTTGGGAACCCCAAGACGAGGGTGTGATGAGCACAACGGTAGGAATTTCCCCTCAGTTAAGAACCAAGGTTACCAATCCAGTAGGACAAAAAGGATCTTCGGAAGGTTGATGCCACTAACGGTGGTGATGGCACCTCGCCGGTGTCAGCAACAACACGAAACCTGCACACAACACAACCAAAATACTTTGTCCCAACGGTACAGTGAGGTTGTCAATCTCAACGGTCTTGCTGAAAACAAAGATTAGACGTATAGTGTGGAAAATGGTGTATGCTTGCAGTAAGTAAAGAAAAGCAGGAAATTTTAGAGGTTTTTGTTTGACAGTGAAGGAAAATGGACCGGGGTTCATAGGTTCACTAGTGGTGTCTCTCCATAAAAGATAACATGCTGGGTGAACAAATTACAGCTAGGCAATTGACAAATAGAGGTTGCACCTTAGTGCACATTCATGACAAGATGACTACTATGATATTTAGTGCAGGAATTACAACAATATACATAGACCGTAATCCAACTGCATCTATGACTAATAATCCACCCTTGGGTTATCATCCGAACCCCCGTAGGTATTAAGTTGCAAGCAATAGATAATCGCATTAAGCAATGTGTGTAATGTAAGCAATGATTGTGCATGCATGCGGGCACTCACACCGCTGTTTTCTCCCTAGTGGCAACAACACATCCTCCCCCGTCACGTTTCTACACTCGAGCACATGCGAAAAGGAGGCATGAAACCACTATCGAGCATAAATACTCTCTCTTGGAGTCACTAGCAACTACTTGGCCAGAGCAACCACTAGCAATGGAAAGCATGCAAGATCACAAATAACATATGCAGTAAAGACTATAATCAACTTGGCATAAGTTCAAAATTCATTGGATCCCAGCAAACACAGCACATAGATTTACATAAGAACAATCTCGATCATGTTAGGCAGCTCACGGGATCTAAACATTGAGGCATAGGAGGAGAAGACAACCATCTAGCTACTGCTATGGACCCGTAGTCCAAGGATGAACTACTCACGCATCACTCTTGAACCAGGCATGGTGATGAAGAGGCCTCCGGTGATGATCTCCTCTCCAACAGGGTGCCGGAGACAACTTCAGAACCCCCCATCTAGGGTTGACGACGACAGCGGCTGCGGAACTTTTCGGGGATTTTTTATCAGGTCCTTAGGGTTTTTCTTCGGAGGGGATTAATGAGGAAAAAGGGCAAAGGCGGCGGAGCCCTGGGGGCCCCACACCACCCCCCGACGCGGCCAAGGGGGCACACCACCCCATGGTGTGGCCCCCTGTGGCCCCTCTCGGGGTCTCTTCGGGACTCCGCGAAACCTTCAGGAATTCTAAGACTTTCGGGCTTCGAATTTTCCAATTCCGATAATAATTCCAGAACAACTTTTCTGAAACTAAAAACAGCAGAAAACAGGGAACTGGCTCTGTGGCATCTTGTCAATAGGTTAGTCCGGTAAATCGATAAAATGACAATAAGAAGGGAGAAAACATGTAGCAATTGGCATAATATCATCATGGAACATAAGAAATTATAGATACGTTGGAGACGTATCATACCTCAACTGTTGATGGATGGGGAATTGGCTTACATAATTCTTCTATAGGAGGTAAATTCTTCACATCTTCAGATTTAATACCCCTCTCTTTAAGAGATTTCTTCGCCTCCTTCATCACTACATCAGTTAATTCAATCATCCCTCTCTTCTTGGGTGTTGGCTCTGGTGTAGGTGTAGGCTCAGGTATATTCCAATCATCATTATTTTTGGTATTTTAGCCATTAATTCCTCAGCTTCTTCTGGAGTTCTTTTCCTAAAAACACAACCAGCACAACTATCCAGGTATGTCCTAGATTCAACAGTTAGTCCATTATAAAATATATCTAGGAGCTCATTTTTAGGTAATGGATAGCCAAGGCTAGCTCTAATTGAAGAACAAAACCTTGTATAAGATTCGGGTAATTTTCTCCTTCAATTTTCTCAAAGTTAAAGATATCTTGCACAACAACATGTTGAGCGCTAGCAGGAAAATATTTTTGAAAGAAAGCATTAACCAAATCCATAGGAGTGGTAATAGATCCAGGTGACAAATTGTTAAACCAAGTTTTAGCTTCATCTTTTAATGAGAAAGGGAAAATCTTGGTACCAAATAAGTACACGGCTTAGTATCATCAGAAAATAAACTACTCAAAGATGAAAGCTCATTCTTGTGTTCCATAGCACTTTTACTTTCAGCTCCACAAAAAGGTTCCTTCTCAACAATAGATATATAAGATGAATCTAGAGAGAAATCATAATCCTTGTCTCTAACGTGTATGGGAGTTGTAGCAAATTTAGCATCAAGAGAAGATTTATAGTTAACAGCATATCTTGCAAGAAGACTCTTAAGAGCACTTGCACCGGTAGTAGCTTGAGCTTATTTAATAAAGTCATCATTAAGTTCAATATAGGATTCATCAAGATCATCAATAGACTTAGGTAAATTAATAGGTGTACCAATATTTTCAACAAAAATTTCAGCACTTTCAATTTGTTTGGATTTAGCAATTGTAGCATCTAGGAAAGGACCTGGAGAAAAACCAGTATCATCAAGCACAGTAGAAGCATCATCAAAAGTATCAGAGGCATTTTCAGACTCAACTGAAGTAACAGTACGTGTAGCATGTGGTGGCGTAAGCAGCTTACTCATAACATACGGTGAATCAAGAGCAACAGAGGTGTTCAGAGTTGTACCTCTCCTTGTAGTGGATGGTAATATAGGAACTTTTCCATCACGAGTCTTGACCATGATGAAAGGCTTGCAGCGAACAATATCATGATCAAGTGAGCAAATAAATAAAGCTATGCTCCCCAGCAACGGTGCCAGAAAATAGTCTTGATGACCCACAAGTATAGGGGATCGCAACAATCTTCGAGGGAATTAAAACCCAAATTTATTAATTCGACACAAGGGGAGCCAAAGAATATTTATAAGCCTTAACAACTGAGTTGTCAATTCAGCTGCACCTGAAAGTAGACTTGCTCGCAACAATTTATCAGTGGTAACAGTTATATAGCAAGAGTAGTAGTAAACTAACAGCAGGAATAAAATAGTAACAACAGTAGCAATCGCGGAAAATAGCAGGATGGGAGTATCCTAGGCATAGAGGGAATGGATGAACGGGCGTTGCATGGATAACATAGGTCATGTAATAATCTAAACATGGGCATTGCAGATAATAATAATAAATCATTCAAGTTCTAGGAAAACCATAGGCATGTGTTCCAATATAGTCATATGTGCTCGCAATGAGAATCTTGCACAACATATTTTGTCCTACCAGCCGGTTCCAGCGGGGCCTCAAGGAAAAATACTGGTAATTAAGGTGCTCCTTTTAATAAAGCACCGGAGAAAGCATTAACACTCCATGAACACACGTGATCCTCACATCAAAACCATCCCCTCCGGTTGTCCCAATTTCTGTCACTTTGGGGCCTCGGGTTCCGGACAATGACATGTGTGAACAACTTGCAGATATGATCAAGAAACATAATTATACTCATGAAACAATAACATGTTCATATCTGAGATCATGGCACTCGGGCCCTAGTGACAAGCATTAAGCATAACAAGTTGCAACAACGGTAGAAAACACTAACAGAAGATACTAGGCACTATGCCCTAACAATCTGGCATTATTACATGATCGATCTCATCCAATCCCTTCCATCCCTCTCATCTACAACGGTGTTTACTCACACCTGGATGGATGGTTGATGAAGAACAGGTGGCGGTGTCGATGGCGATGATCTCCTTCGAATCCCCGTACCGCCAGGGCGCCAGAATAGGAACTTCTGATCCCCGAATTGAGTTTCGAGGTGGCGGCGTCGCTCTGTTGTGTTTCTGTGGAATATGACGAACCCCCTCGCATGTTTGGTTTACGGGTCATATGTAGTCGAAAGGGGGGCCCGAGGGGGTGGAGGTGCCCTCCACACCACCTGGTAGCGCGGCCTACGAGGGGGGCGCCCAGGGGTGGTCTGGGCCCCTCCTGGTCCCCCTCCAAGTGTCCTTCTCGCTCCCGGGGTCCTCTGGTTATATAAGCTCAATGGGGTCTTTTCTGGGAAATTTCCCGAAAGTTGAGTTTTCTGTACAAAACGAGACACCAAAGTAATTCTGCTGAAAACAACGTTAGTCCGTGTTAGTGATATCCAAAACTCACAAGTTTAGAGGAAAACAATAAGAAAAGTGTTCAGAAAAGGAGATACGTTTTGGACGTATCACCAATTTACTCTTTTCCAACACCAATTAACTTATTTGAAACAACTCTCAAAGAACATAATCATCTAAGACCAGAGAGCTAATAATATATAACTAAAGCAAACCAAAAATCTCTAAACAAAATTCGAGTGAAAAACAAGAACTAAACCCAGTACTAGCAAAGGTTGAACACTCGCTGAACAATAAGAGTGAAAACTAGAGTGTTATAAGCAATAAAAATGGAGCGTATTTCTCCAAAAATAAAAGTGCTAGGATCCAACCAAAAACTACAGTGAAGAAAACAAAACAAAATGAAATAAAAATAATAATACGCTCCAAGAATAACACATATCATCTGAATCAATAAAAAATAGTGTTTTGAAAGAAACCTGATATTTTTGTTGATGAAGAAGAGGATGCCTTGGGCATCCCCAAGCTTTGACGTTTGTACTTCTTGGATATGTCTTGGGGTGACATGGGCATCCCCAAGCTTGAGATTTTGTCCATCCTTCATCTCATCACTTCATTCTTCTCTCCCTACACTTGAAAACTTCCTTCACCTAAAACTTCCTCACAATCTTCATTAGCAACGTTAGTGTAATCAAAATAATAAATCCACTTGGCTTAGTTTCAACACAAGTCTCCTGGAACGTCTCGTTCAACTCTATTACTAGATAACATACATTTTTCTTATGACGAGGTACTGCACTTGTTGCCCACCTTAGCTTCAAATAGTTTGTCATAAACTATGACATGCAAGGGGAATCGTTCACCTTCATGAATTCTTGGTTGTATCAAAAAATCAAGAAGATGAAACAGATCACCAGAAAGTCATAAATGATGATGGTATATATGATATATGTGTTATGGATGTTTTACCTAAACAAGTGTTCAGTGTAGAGACTGGGTTTTCAATACTTGTCATGTTTTATGAAACAAGATTTTCTACTTGAGTTTCTTGGAAGGAAAAGAAGACGATGTGTGTCTATAATGGCAAACAATATGTTGTGATGGCTATCGACACTCTTCCTCTTCATCTACCATTTGAATAAGTTTTTCTAATCACTTGTTAGCGTGATCATTATAAGTGTGTATTGCCTCTAGCGAGAAAATTATTCATATATGTTAATGACAAATGTTGTCCTATATTTATGAGTATTATCTTTTAATGGTCATACACTAGTTTATGAATATAATGTTCTTATTTGAATCTGATGGTAGTAGCCCCTACATTCATAACATTACTTCCAAAGGACACATACTTAATAATGATACCGCATTCGTGTGGCACTACCGTTTGAAATCATGTAATTGTTATATGCGTGAAGGAGCTCCATTCCGATGGACCGTTGAGTCCATAGATTTGATATTTTGACACATGAAAATCTTATTTTACGGACAAGATAAGTAAAGAGTCTGTTTTTGGTTTAAGGAAACGAGCATCTAACTTGTTGAGAATCATTGATACGTCTCGAACGTATCTATAATTTTTTATGCTCCATGCTTATTTTCTGTCCAATACCTTTATGTTTTCACATGTTTTCCTTCGTTTTCTGGATGTTTTTTGGACTAACTTATTGACAAGATGCCATAGCGCCAGTTCCTGTTTTCTGCGGTTTTTTAATTCAGAAAAGTTGTTCCGGAAATATTCTCGGAATTGGACGAAACAAAATCCCAGGGTCCTATTTTTCCTGGCACGTCAACATAGTCTAAAGGAGACCAGGAGGAGGGAAATGAGGTAGCCACACCACCTGGTGGTGCGCCCTGGCCGCGCCACCACATGGTCTGGGCCCCTCAGGCGCCCACCGACATCGCCCTTTCACCTATTTATTCCTCCCGATGCAGAAATCCTAAAACATCAAGCCTCCATCCACGAAAAGTTTCGTAGCTCCATCGCCCCCGCCAACAAGTTTTGGGGGACGGAAATCTCTGTTCCCGCATCCTGCCGGGACGGGGAAGTGCCCCCGGAGGCATCTCCATCGACTCCACCACCATCTTCATCGCCGTTGTCGACTCCCATGATGAGGAAAGAGTAGTTCTCCCCTGAGGTTGAGGGCTCTACCGGTAGCTATGTTTTTCATCTCTCTCTCCCATGGTGTGATCTTTATGTGATCATGAGCTTTGTAATCTAGTTGAATAAGTAGATATTACTCTTCATCTGTTATGCTACTCTAGTGGTTTTGTTAATGAGATCTCGGGAGACACCTTTGTCCCACGATGTAAAGGTGACAGTGTGTGTGCATCGTGTGTGACTTATCATGATTTATATATTTTGTGTAGGATGACCTATGAAATTGTGGTGTTTGCCTGGAACCATCTAGTGCGCTCAAGGTGACAGTGTGGGGTTACCTAGATGGGGAATGCGACTCTAAGGCGTGCTTTTGTAGCCCTATGCAATGATTGGTCTTCGTTATCTAACCGGACACTGGTTCGGAGTAGCATAGTGAAGAGATGATATTTATGCATTCAATTATGTTATTATTGTTGAGAGTGTCCACTAGTGAAAGTATGATCCCTAGGCCTTGTTTCTAAGCATTGAAACACCGTTTACAACCAGTTCTGCTACATGTTTGCTTGCTGCCATTTTTATTTCAGATTGCTATTATCACTTATAATCATCCATATTACTTGCATTTCTCTATATCTTCACCGAACTAGTGCACCTATACAAATGAAAATTGTATTAGGTGTGTTGGGGACACAAGAGACTTCTTGTATCGTAATTGCAGGGTTTCTTGAGAGGAATCTCTTTGACCTCTACCTCCCAGATTTTGATAAACCTTGGGTGATCCACTTAAGGAAAACTTGCTGGTGTTCTACAAACCTCTTTACTTGGAGGCCCAACACTGTCTACAAGAAGAGAAGCGTGCGTAGACATCAAGCTCTTTTCTGGTGCCGTTGCCGGTGAGGTAAGGTAAAAGGTACTCACATCCTAGTACTGTAGCTGGTGTGAGAGTGCGCTAAGTTATTTCCTTTAGATTCTGCAATTATATCTTTTTGTTTCTTGTTTTTATTTTCACTAGTTAGGCTTATTTTTTACTTGTTCATTGTTTTTGTCTTAGGCTTAATGGAAAGCAACAAAAATATGAGAGAGCTTTATAATCTTTATATTGAATTAGGACATGATGCTTTTGAAGATAAAATTAAAAAACATATAGATCTTTATTTGCATGCTAGTAGCAATGTTATTAGTATGAATTCTTTGAACACCATTACTTCTAATGCTATGGAAAAGTCTAAGCTTGGGGAAGCTAGTTTTTATGAAAATGATCTTTTAGTTCCCCAGCTTTAGAGGAGAAAATTTGCTCTGATGATACTTTATCTCCCATATGTAATAATTCTAATGATGCTTGTGATATTTTAAATCCTCCTACTAAAAGTATTCCTTTTAAAATACCTATGAAAATTGTTGAACCTGTTATGAATAACTGCTATTTTGGAGAGGGAACTGTCCATCCTAGTGATCATTTACTCTTTATACATGAATTATGTGAGTTTTTAAGTGTGCAGGTATTTTAATGGACCAAGTTAAGAGGAAGCTATTCTCTTTGGCACTTAAGGACATAGCAAGGGAGTGGTATGAGCTACTAGATGATCATCATCATTTGGAGTGAAAGGAACTTGAATCTCTATTTTACTCGAAATTTTATCCTCCTCATGAACTGCATTTATATATGAATTACATTTATAATTTTTGTCCTCGTGATGGAGAAAGCATTTCTCAAGCTTGGGGGAGACTGAAAACATTAATACTCAAATGTCCTAAGCATGAGTTTCCTAGGAAATAGTTGTTACTAATTTTTATGCAAGTCTTTCAGGACATTGTAAGGATTATCTAGATGCATGCTCAGAGGGTTCTTTCACAAGTAAGAAGGTTGAAGCTAGGTGGAATCTTCTTGAAACCATTCAAAACAATAATGAAGATTGGTATAACGACAAAGGTAAAGAACCATGTATAAATTATGAGTATGATTGCATTAAGTCTTTCGCTGAAACTGCTGATTTTCAAGAGCTTAGTTCTAAATATGGTCTTGATCCTAAAATTATTGTTTATTGGTGTAGATCCGTTGCTTCTCATAATAATGTTCCTAAAGAAAATTGGGACATGTATCATGAACCTTTTAAAGACACTTGCATGAAAGATGAAATTATTAATGATTGCACTAAACATGCTCAGACTTTTGAAAGTACTATTTATTATAAGCATGTTAACTTTTGTGGAGCACTTAGACATTGTGAAAACAATCAAATCAAAGAAGAATTTTGTATCCATCACAAGAATGAAAAAACTAGAACGTGGGACAGGGCTCTAAATGACCTTGGTGAAAAAGTTTGTGCCCTCTATCCTTTTATTTGTGAACTTTGCTATGAAGTGGGTCATTTCAATTTTCAATGCTCAGGCTATGATAATATTCTTTCAAGTCCAATGAGTACTACAAGTTTGTATTCTGATGACATGATCACTACTAATCAGTATGGTGAATTTACATTATTTTTGGGGTGTGAAGAGTTATCAAGAAAAACTTACATGACGCTAACCAAGGAAGAGGGCACAAACTTCCTTTCAAGCCTATCCCTTCTAAAGAAGGGAAGAAGAAGAAGAAGAGGATGAGTAAAAGGAGAGACGTAACGGTATTTTCCTCTAAGCAATTATAGTTGTTGCTGATGAGTCTGAACTCGATGATGTTCCAATGCCTGTTACTTATGAAAGTGATCATGATTGGGAGAAACACACTACTTTTGATATTGAAAATCTCTTTGGTACCAATTCTGAAAATGATGATGATAATTGTCTTACTATTAGTACTATCCATGTTCCTTCCTAGGATGATATAGAAAGCTCTAAGCTTGTGGATGATGTGTTTGAAAATCCTTTTGCTACTGATGATTATATGTTTTGTCGTGGGATAATCACGGCAGACGTTACCGGGGGTAACTTGTCTTGGGGCAAATCGACTCTGGTGTTTGGGAGAGGGTTTAGCTCAAGGGAAAGCATGGTGATACGCAATCTGGTAGCCGGCGATCAAGTCGCCGAGTCTACGATCTGAATATACTATCTCGATACTCGTGTTACAATGGATACTCGATATCTCGCAATTTCTATCTCGCAAACTTGTGTCTCTTGTGAACTCGTCGATCTAACCCTAGGGGCCGGCTTATATAATCCCCGGATCCCCTGGCTTGCTATCCAAGGCGTACTCGGAATCCTACCCGGACACTACTTACAAAACCCTAAACTTCCTTATCGGAACCCACAATCCGGGTTACGAGGCCTACACTCCCGGGCCTTCTAGAACCCCTTTACTCCTTAGCCGGGTCTTGCGCAGCGTCTTTTGGGCCGAGTTACTCCTTGGCGTTAGCCTACCGGGTTATCATCCCTCCATCAGTAGTCCCCAGAATAGTTTGGGCTTCACGGAATCCTCCTTGAAGCGCATGCTATTCCCTGCAAAAATAACAAACATATAAATTCATAGAGGCCGGGTTAAGTTGCTTTAATAAACAGCTAGGCCTGACTCCATCGGTGGTCCATATAATAACCCGGTTTCCTCTGAATCCATCCTTTACTTTTCCGAGTCAATGCCCTGACGAGAATACCAAAGATCCGGCTTATTTCACTCGTTAATTGATCCAGATATCGCGGAAGAGGTTTGCTTCCTATCCATTCCGGATATCTCGTCCAGTACTTAACGCGTATCCCAGAAAATCAGGACGGGTATCCCTTATCCCGAAAATTTCGGTTCCCGCTCGTTGGCCTAGGTTACCCCACCCGTACCTATAAATAGGTACCTAGGGGGTGACCTAACCCCAACGGTTCATTCTTTCCACCTTCTCCTTCCTCACCGGCGCCACCTCGCACGGATTTCCGCAGCGCCGCCACGGAGACCTCGAGCGCACAGCCGGAGCCGAGCCGCCGCCAACTGCGCTCATCCGCGGTTCGCCCGCCGCCGCCGCCAGTTTCCGCCGCCGCGCCCTTGAGCTGCCCGCCGGGAGTCGCGAGGGGACATCATGACTGCGCCATCTTCCGCCGTCGCGCCCTTCTCCAACCCACACCGGTAAGCTCCTTGCTTCCATTGATTTAGCCTCTAATTTCTCCGTTTGACCTAGATTAGATCTAGGTCCGCTCGCGGGACATTTCTTGCTCCATGCCGGATTAGGTCGCATAGCTCCATCCTAGTTGGTTCAATCGCTTAACAGATGACCACACATCATTCCCCTATCGCTTGTAATCGTTAATTCCACGACGAAATCATCCACAAATTTTCCAATCTGGATGCAGTTCGCCCAGACTTCCGCGGCTGCTCTTGATACCCGGAAAATCCACCACTTCCGGTTCTTTTACTTGCACTAGATACATAGGCAACCAACCTTTTTTCATAACTACTTGCCGATACGTAGATATCCCATAATTTATGTACTGCTCATCAATACCCGGATAGTTTGTGATTTTTGCTCTGTCTAGTGATACTCGGTCAATTCATAATTTCCATGCCTCTTACTGATACCGCTTGTGAATACTCGGATAGTTCATGATTTCCGAGTCTTAATGTTTCGTGCATTTTGCTTTGTATTTTGCAGACCGAACCAATGGCTCCTAGGAACAAAGGGAAGCAGCCGGCAAAAACAAGGACGACCCAGTCCATATCTGCCAATTGGGCGCGGTCTTCCGTGACCCAGGCCAAACTGGAAGAATTGGCCGAGTCAGGCATCCTCCCTCCTCAGAAGGAGATTCATTGGAGGGTTCCGGGTGACGAGACCCGGCCTACCCCCAATCCCGATGAGGTAATATGCTTCGTCGAGCACGTGATCCGGGGGTTTCGCCCCCCGGGTCACTCTTTCTTCCGCGAAGTCCTCAGCCACTATGGCCTCCGGGTGTTCGACATAGGGCCTAACTCTATGTTGAACATAACCCACTTTATAATCCTCTGCGAGTCTTACTTGTGCATCCCGCCAAATTTGGCTTTATTTATCGAGCTTTTCCAATGTAAACCGTGACGTGAAAGCGGTGACAGGGCCCTTTTGGCCTGCGGCGGGGTCTCTATCCAGCGCCGCAAAAATTCTCCCATGCCGACTCTAAACCTAAACTCGCATGTTAAGCATTGGCAGCTGTCCTTCTTTTACTGTCGGGATACCTCCCCACCCGGCGAGAGGAAGTTGCCGGGTTATTCGGAGGGTCTCTTAGATCTTTCCGATACTTTTAATGCTTTCCCCCCTGAGTCGGACAGGGAAGCCATCCAGCCCCTTCTCTCAAAAATAGCCGTTCTTTCTGCCCAAGGCCTCCTTGGGCTTAACTTGGTTAAGACATGGGTGGACTTCCGGGTCCAGCCCAACTCCATTCGCGCCAAGCTGATGTGTGACTACTCGGGGCACGTTACGGACGCGCTCCGATATTCCTCAAAGAATTACCCAGCCGGCGATACTAACAAGACTATCAAGAGCTTCTTGACGGAGAAATTGGACGTGATCCGGAACATTGCCGGGTTAAATCCATATACACGCGAGAATCCGGCTCCCGCGGTAAGATCCGGCACTTATACTTTCACTTTCATCCTTGCACTTACTCTTGATACGATCACCAACTCTTACTTTTATGCCTTTACCTCAGGCTGATAATGCTTTCTGGAATATCAAGACCTCCCCTTCCTCCGAAGACCCAGAAGAAGATGAAGAGGCAGCCGACTCGGAAGAAGGTACATTTCGGGTTTTTACCCAACCCAATCCCTGCTAACTTGTCACCCCACACTTCCTGTTTTCCAACTGTGTTCATCGGTGACTCATGGCTGGAGGATAAGGAAGAGAAAGAAGACCCGGAAGATGGGGTGGAAACACATGGTGACGAGAGTGAAGCTGAACCGGTCACCGAGGTCGGAGCCAAGAGGAAACCCCGAGGGGTTGTCTTTAAGGTCCCATATCACTCCCTTGCCTCCAAACCATACTCCTGCACTAATATGTGCGAGCTAAACCATAAACTATCCGACTGGTCATATTTGAAGGAACCACCCCTGATCAAGTGCAGGGTGACCCGGAACACTCCGGGTGACGCCACACTCAACCCGGGTATCCCACCATCCCCGGCTCAGCGCGCCGGTACTTCTCAACCTCATCCCGAGTATCGGAGATTTCCTTCTCCCAATCACCCCTTAGCGGGACGACTCCGCGTCTCACTTTCTCAATCTTTGTCAGCTTCCTCCGGGTCCAGCAGTGAATTCCCCTCAGACTTCGTGGTGAACTCCGGGTAAGGTTCTTCTCTTCTTGTTCTAATACTCATCCATAATTTTCTCTAGCTACATACTAACCGCTTGCTCGTATCATTCTCAGGGCCAAAGTCACTATCAGTGACCAGGACGACATGGAAACTGATGACCCGGGCAAAGAGAATCCGATTGATGACACAATGGCTGCGGCTGGCGGCGAGGGGGAGCAAGTGCCGCCGAAGAACCCGGCTGATCGAGAAGCCGAGTATCCAATAGCCTCGCACACGCATGAGGACGAAGAGGTCACAATCCTGGGCACAGGGGGAGGCGAGCTGAATTCCGACACTCGAGCGACTCGGGTGCCTTCCCCTGCCAAGGCAAGAGCTCGGTCTCCGAGTAACCAGGATCCCGGGTCTTCGGACCCGGGTAATCATTCCTTCGACCAGATGATGAGCGCCCTCCTCGCCCTGAAGGCCACAGAGAACAATATGTTGGAGCGCATGGCTGCTGAACATCAGGTAATACTGATTGGTATTTCATAGTATCCATCTAGTCCCCAAGTTCCGAATATAACTTGTCGAAGTTGTACTTGGTACTACCTCTTAGATACTTGGGTTATTATGATATCCGACTGAACTTTATCCTTCCATCCGTTATAGGCACAAATGGCCCGGACCGAGGAAATTTTGTCCAAGACCAATCAACTCCTGGAGACAGAGGTACGGCTGCGAGAGGCGCTTGAGGCTGAGGTGGAAACGCTTAACAAAGATGTCGCGAAGTACAAGAAGAAGTACACCACTGTTCAGGCTGCGTTGAAGAAGTTATCAGCCCAAGTTGCCGACACTTATCGTGTCCTACTTGGTGAGATACTATTACTCGCTGGTTCGTGACTAGGTTTTTTCTTGATCCATGATACTCGGAATATTTTGTCATAACCTTTTACTGTTTACTTTGCAGGCGCTAACCTTGCGCCCGAAGAATAAGATGATATCCAGAAGGTGAAAAATTTAAGGACTGTGCTCCGGAGGTTCTGCGCCGGCACTAAATGGATTCTGAACACCATACAATGGCCGACTGAGGGATATCCGGGTATGGAAACCCTGATCCATGCGTGCTCTACTGTCCCCGCATGGATTGAGCTCTGGAAACGCTCGGCATGCCGGATTGGGATGACCCGGGGTCTTATGCTGGCTAAAGCCTACTTTCCAAATCTTGAGCCGGCAAAACTGGTGGCCGGGTTTCCAGAGTTCAAGGTCGATGGCTCCAGGTTCGTCGCCAAGGACTTCAAAGCTGTACAGACTGAGGTGCGTCACTCGGCAACTACTCTTGCCGACTCTCTGGACCTGAGTAGATATGTAACTCCATACTACGCCGCGGATAAACCTGTGAAGGAAGATATGCCTTTGCCCTTCGATATCTTGGAGAAGTGGAATGCTGAATCGGCCAGGAAGAGGGAGGAAGCCGCGAAGAGGAAAGCCGAGTTGGAGTTAGCGCCCTCCTCCTCTACGCCGGCTGGCCGCCCGCCTGTTCGCCCTGATACTGCGAATCCGGGTGACAACACTAGGAAGGCCTCCGAGGAGCAAATCCAAGACCAAGACCCGGAAAACAAGGGCAAGGCTGTCGACCCAACCCAGGAGGCCGAGTAAACTCTTGACCGATGCCGTCTCAGTACCTCATTCGGCCAATGTTCCTGTAAAATAATTATTCTTTTTGATAGCGCGCTTGTGCGCTTTATGATACTGCTATCGTGGCTTGTAATACATTTTGATACCTTAATATATCTCGTGGCCCTTCTGGCCTTTTGCTTGAACTTGATATTTCTTAGCTTTGAGCTTTTTCTTCCTTGACTTTCTGACTTTCTACTATGGTTCCTATTGTGAGACTCGGTTTCCGGGTCTCGTGGGTTTTGACTAGTGGACTTTTTTCTAAGTTCCCAAGTCCCCAAGACTCGGATTTTTGGGTTTTTGAGCTGAATAGCTGGATAATTTGTTTTTGTTTTCAAATTCCCGAGTCCCCAAGGCCCGAAATTCCGAGTCTGGGGTATTGGGTCTTTCAAAAGGAACAAACTATTACATGCTAAGCCCAAAACCTAGAGCCGTTTTCACATAGGTTTTGAAGTTATGCTTAATAAACTTTGAGTTTCCGGTTGTTAACCTTGTACTCTGCATAACTTGTGGTTTAGATGACCCTTTTGACTCTCTTGTACTGTAAGACGGCTTTCGCGTGGATAATCATGTTGTTACAGCTGTATGAAGACAGGGTCAGGCAAGTCCCATTGGGCATCATGACTGATTGTAATCATACGCTAGCGAATCATGCCACTTTAGTGCGAGTCACATCGAGCTTAAGTAAGAAAAGTCAAGGAAGTTTGGCTCCTTTGTCCGGTTATAAGCTTGCAGCCGTACTTGTTTGCAAGTAATCGGCCCTTATAACTCATAGGCATCATGGCCGGGTCTTTGAGTTTGTAACTGTGCTATTCAAGCAATCAGCCCCCAAGACCTAAATATATGCAATTTACTAAAGAAACTAATGTACTAAGAACAATAAATAATACTTACCTGGAAGAAGAAATAAACACAACAGAGATAAAAAACTTAATAAAAAACACATGAAAAGGAACGAATATATTGTTTAACCATCTCTTTATTGATATGAGAAAAGTTAGGTCAGCAAGCCGCCTCATTAAAAACCCTCCAGTCCCCTTAGGTACCCTGGATAGGAAAAGAGTGCGTCTGAAACCTGCTGCCTGTTACATCGTGTAATTCCACTTGTAAATCTAGTCTGGACTAGGTGTAGTAGGGACGCAGCTGAGCTACGTTCCAAGGTCTTTCTCTCTCTTGCATAGATGAAGTGGTATGGGCGGTGTCATTAACCGTTGCCGACTCCTCCCTTGCATCTATCAAGTAATATGATCCGTTATGCAGATTCCGGCTTATGATGAACGGTCCCTCCCATGGTGGGGATAACTTGTGTTTTCCTTCCTTTGACTGTACTAGGCGCAGAACTAGGTCTCCTTCCTGGAAGACCCGGGTTTTGACTTTCCGGCTATGATATCTCCTCAAATCCTGCTAGTATATGGCTGATCTCTCCAAAGCTTGTTCCCTGTGTTCTTCTAACATGTCCACGGCGTCCTGCCGGGTCTTCTCGTTCTCCACCTCGACGTAAGCCGATACTCGAGGCGAGTCATGGATGATATCACTCGGCAGCACCGCTTCTGCGCCATAAACCATGAAAAACGGTGTCATCTGAGTAGATCTGTTAGGTGTGGTGTTGATACCCCAAACCACTGAAGGTAACTCCTCAACCCATGCTCCAGCAGCTCTGATACATGGAACTCGCAGTCGTGGCTTTAATCCACGAAGTAACTCCTGATTCGCCCTCTCCACTTGTCCATTGGCTTGTGGATGAGCTACGGAGGCTATGTCAAGCCGGATTCCGTTGTTGCCACAGAATTTCTCCATCTCCCCAAGGGACATGTTGGTTCCATTGTCGGTAATTATACTGTGAGGATACCCGAACCGGTAGATAATCCTTTTCAGGAACTTAACTGCCGTAATCGCTTCACAATTGGTAACTGGCATAACTTCAACCCACTTGGTAAACTTATTGATAGCCACCAGGAGATGTGTCTTTTTGCAAGGTGACATGTGAAAGGGGCCAACCATGTCCATACCCCAAACGGCGAAATGCCAGGTCAAAGGAATTGCTTGCAACTCCATAGCCGACACATGGATTTGGCGGGCGTACCTTTGGCATCCGTCACACCTTGCCACCAAGCGTTCCGCATCTGCTAAAGCTGTGAGCCAGAAGAAACCGTGCCTATATGCCTTGGCCACAAGGGACCTTGTGGATGCGTGATGGCCACAGTCGCCTTCGTGGATCTCTTTCAGGATTTGCCGGCCTTCTTCTGGTGCTACACAGCGCAAAAATACTCCTGCGGCACTCCTTTTATATAACTCCCCATTGATGATGGAATAACCTTTTGCTCGCCTCAGAATTTGCCTTGCTAGTACCTCTTGCTGTGGTAACTCGCCCCGTGATAGGTAAGCTAGAAATGGCTCTGTCCACTCGGGAACAGTGCGTATTGTGGCCACGAGCTCCAAATCCGGGTCTTTGTTAGCCAGTTCTTCCTCAGACTCGGTTTTAACTGATGGCCGCCATAGCTCGTCCAGGAACACATTGGGTGGAACCGGCTCTCTGCACGAGCCGAGTCTGGCAAGTGTATCTGCTGCTTCGTTTTTTCTTCTATCTACATGCTCCACCTCATACCCGGAAAAGCACCCGGCAACCCGGTCCACATCTCTGCGGCATGCTGCCATAGTTGCATCTTTTCTATCCCAAGTTCCCGAGACCTGCTGTACCACAAGGTCCGAGTCCCCATAGCATCGTATTCTCTTGATATTAATCTCCTTGGCTATCCTCAATCCATGCAATAATGCCTCATACTCGGCCACGTTGTTGGAACAATCAAAGTGAATCTGCAATATGTAGCTCAACTTGTCTCCTTTAGGTGATGTGAGCACCACTCCAGCTCCTGATCCCTCGTACTGCTTGGAGACATCAAAGTGCATTATCCAAGACTCGGAACTTGGAGTCATTGTGGGCATGCCTGTGTGAGTCCAATCGTTAATGAAATCAACTAGAGCTTGAGATTTGATTGCTGACCTGGGCTCGTAGTTGATGTGATAATCTCCCATCTCGATCGCCCACTTGGCTATTCTGCCTGTTGCATCCGAGTTTCTGATGATATCCGACATTGGTATAGAGCTAACCACTTTTATGGGGTGCTCCTGAAAATACGGCTTCAATTTCCGGCTGGACATGAAGACCCCGAAAACCAATTTCTGCCAATGCGGGTAGCGCTGCTTTGCGTCTGATAACACCTCACTGACGTAATAAACCGGCCTCTGGACCGGGTGATCTTTTCCATCCTCCTTGCGCTCAACGACAACCACTACGCTAACCGCCCGGGGCCCCGCTGCAACGTATAGTAACATGAGCTCTTTAGGACCCGGAGCTGCTAGGACTGGTGCCTCAGATAGTTGCTTTTTTAGTGCCTCGAATGCCTCATCCGCCTCTTGGTCCCAAACGAATTTATCAGATTTCCTCAAGAGCCGGTACAAGGGTATTGCCTTCTCTCCGAGTCTTGATATAAACCGGCTCAGCGCTGCTACGCACCCCGTAAGCTTCTGAACGTGCTTCAGGTTTTCCGGCTTTTTCAGACTCTGGATAGCTTTGATTTTATCCGGGTTTGCTTCAATCCCTCTCTCTGAAACAATGAAACCGAGTAATTTCCCTGCTGGGACTCCAAATACACACTTTGTCGGGTTAAGTTTCATCTGGTATCTTCTCAGGTTCTTGAATGTTTCCTTCAGATCATCAATGAATGCCTCTGCCTTTCTGGTCTTGATCACCACGTCATCCACATAAGCATGAACGTTGCGTCCAATTTGGTCCTCAAAACACTTCTGAATGCACCGCTGATAGGTTGCACCGGCGTTCTTCAATCCAAAGGTCATGGTTTTGTAACAAAAGGCTCCAAAAGGGGTTATGAACGACGTTTTCTCCCAGTCTTCCTTCTTGAGCTTGATCTGATGATACCCGGAATATGCATCCAGGAAGCATAATAGGTCACTTCCAGCCACTGCGTCTATTATCTGATCTATCCTTGGAAGCGCAAACGGATCCTTTGGGCAATGCTTGTTGAGACTCGTATAATCAATGCACATCCTCCACTCATTGGTCTTTTTCATCATGAGAACCGGATTTGCTAGCCACTCCGAGTGAAATACTTCCATGATAAAGCCGGCTGTTAACAGCCGAGCGATTTCTTCGCCGATAGCCCTTCTTCTTTCCTCATTCATCTTTCTCAGTCCCTGCTTCACGGGCCTGGATTTGGGATCAACGTGCAAACTGTGCTCTGCCAGCTCTGTAGGGATACCCGGCATATCGCTAGGCGTCCAAGCGAACACATCCTGATTTGAACGAATAAACTCCACAAGTGCTTTTTCTTGCTCATCATCCAAGTTAGATCCTATGGAAAATTGCTTGGACGGATCACCTTCGACGAAGGCTACCATCTTAGTATCTTGTGCTGCTTTGAATTTTGCTCTCTCATCCTCAGTGTTTGGTCTCTTCAGCGCTGTCCTGTCATCCGGGTCTACTTGAGACCGATAATACTTAAGCTCCTCCTTTCTAAAGGCTTGTTCTGCCATTGCCGCATATCCTTCGTCACACTCAGCCGCTATATCCTGGCTTCCATGTATAGTGATGGTCTGTTTAGGACCCGGGATTTTTAGCTGTAGGTACATGTAACACGGCCTGGCCATGAACTTGGCGTAAGCCGGCCTCCCAAATAGCGCGTGATAAGGACTGCGCAACTTCACCACCTCTAACGTGAGCCACTCTACCCGGAAATTATCCTTTGATTCTCCAAAAGAAACTTCCAAGGTAATCTTTCCTTCAGGGTACGCTCAGTGACCCGGCACTATTCCATGAAAAACTGTTGAACTTTTCTGTAGCTGAGACTCCTTGAGACCCATGCGTAAGAAAGTTTCCCAATATAGGATGTTGATGCTGCTTCCACCGTCCATTAAGACCTTTTTCAGCTCATAACCATTAACCTGTGGCGCAACCACCAATGCTAGGACTCCCGGGTGTTCTATTCTTTCCGGGTGATCTCTTCTGATCCACGTTACATCCTGCTCGGACCACCTCATGTATCTTGGGACAGCCGAGGAGACCGAGTTTACTGCCTTTTTTAGTATCTTTCTATCCTTGTTAGAAATTCATGTGGTGTGAACGTGGTATTGGCCCAATTGCTTGGGGTTGGCTTGGAAGCCTCCGGCTCCTCCCTGGTTATTACCCGGATTCCCAACTCCCGGGTTGCCTGCTGGGGGTGCGCCGTTGCCTGGGTTTCCACCCGGACCCGGTCCTCCTCCCCGGCCTGCACCTCGCATAGCCTTGTTCACTTCCTCGTTCTTCCATCTCTGCAAATCCGCACATTGCTCCAATGAGTGGTTAGCTGGCCTTCCGTTCCTGCTGTGTTTTGGGCACGCCATTCTGAAGATATCCCAGTTGTTACCCGGCCTTGGTGGCCCTTGATAATTTCCTCCATTATGATTTCCTGCGTTGAAATTTCCTTCTGCCATGGGCCTTGAAGACCCGGCTTCTGTGGTGGCGACAAACTCGGAATTCCCCTCGAACGGGCGCTTGTTCTGGTTGTTCCCATTGTTACCTCCATGGTTACCCGGCGTAGATCCATTGCCGGTTCTTCCATTATTGCCTGTATTTGCTTTTGCTTTCTTGTCATCAACGTCCTCTTCCGTGGTATCCGTCGCAGCATGTTTGTTGCACGCATCCATTAGTTCTCCCATTGTAACTTCTGAAGCATTCCCACTGGATTTCATGCGAGTTAATTTCTGCACTAAAGGTGTATACTTGCATGTTTTGGCCATAGCCTGCAACGCATCTTTCGGCTGAATATCTGTAGATGAATGCAATATCTCCATAACCCGGTGCACCCAGCTGCGCGCCGACTCTCCCTTCTTTTGTACACACCGTTCCAGATCGTCGATAGTAAAGAACTTCCTTCATGTTCCGTGAAAGTGCTTGATAAACGCAGTTTTCAACTCTCCCCATGACTTGATAGATCCTTCCGGTAAATTGTTGAACCACAACTTTGCTGCTCCTTCCGACATCATTAGGTACATGAACTTGGCTTGAAGGTTCTCAGACGCGTTGCAGATCGACATAACCATCTCGTAACTGCTCAACCATGTTTCTGGATCCATAGTCGGATCATAGTTCACTACTTTACCTGGTTCCTTGAATTTATCCGGGTAAGCCTGAGCCCTTATGTTATCTGTCAGACACTTGGGCCTAGCGAGATTAGTCGGTACTGGTCTCACCCGGGAAACATGCGATCCTGCGGGGGGTACGGATGTACGCGGCGCTACTGCTGGTCCATGCACCGCAGACCCGGCCGCGGCTCTCCTAGCTCTGGAACTATCCACAATAGCTTGTGCTGCTGATACTGCTGGTGCTGCTTGCACGCGGGGAGGAGGCGGCATTTGCTGCTGCTCTGCCCTCCGGCGCGCTGAACTTGTTTGCATATTACCGGCATTGCCGTGTTGCTCGCTGATATAAGGCGTTCCATGCATTCCACTCCTGTTATCCGGGTAATTAACCTGATGAGCCACTGCCGTATGCAACAAATCGATCGCCCGTCGGGTCTGCTCCGCATGGGGTGACTCTCTTACGGGGATCTGATTCAGTGCTAACATTGCGGCATATACGTTATCCATGGGGTTATTGAAGTGACCTGGTGGTGTACGAAATCGTGATGGTGGTGGTAGTGGCGCTGTGTTGCCGACAGGGGCCCCAGTCTGCAGTGTGGGTAACCCGGCTTGCACGTTTGCCGGCTGTCCTGCTCCAGTTGCCGGTTGATGCACAGTTTCTTGATTCACAGCCGGAATCGGCTGATCCTGGGGTGTGATGAATAGTGCGTTAGGGTTTATGACTCCACCCATCGCCGGTAATCTTGTCTGGTATCTCTGATGCACCCTGCTTGTCTCAGCTCGGAGCCGGTTCTCCAGCACGTCCAGTTCACGTTGGCGTGTGGCTACCCCTTGCTTCTCTGCTTCTACATCTCTTCTTTGTTGCTCTAGCGCGCGGCGTGCCACCTCTAAGTCCCTGGCACGTGCCGCGGCATTTTCCGGGGTTATCACAGTAGCTAACACTGTTGGGTCCAAGAAAATATTGTTACTGAACAGGGCCGGGTGTTGCGAGTTCGAAGGACCTGCCCCCGGCGTCCTGTGAGCCAAGAACCGAAACATATTTGCCTGCATCTCGCTATCCGCCGCTCGGCTGGTGACTGAAGCCGACTCTCCGTCAACCCGGGTCAGAACCGGATTTCCTTCAGCCGGGTTTTGCTGCTGGGCCAATGCTTGCACAGCTCCGACCGCGGCCGTAGTCACGTTCCCCTGATTGAGATTGGTCGCAGGGGCCGTGTAGACCGCGACCTGGCGCGCAATGCTTGGCGAAGACTCATACTCCTCCTCATCGTAGCTATCTTCCTCGTACCGGTCCTCCAGCAGGTGCAAGATAGACTCGGTATCATCCTCCCTTATGACCCGGCCACGCGGGGTCCGTGCCGGCTCCTCCGGCTGTTCCCTCTTCGTGGTGGGCTCCTCTGTCGGATCCACCGTCCCGACCGATTCTTCTCCGTCCGACTAAACGTGGGTGGCCTCTCCTGACACAGAATCAAATCCAAAATCGTCAGGGATTGAACCGAACGCACGTACCATGCCGACGAGGACATTGACCCGGCCGATCGTGATGACGGATCCGGATTCGAGCAGATCTGACTCTGGCCTCCAGCCAAAATCGTCCACCATCTTCTCTCCTTCAGGGTTGGTGTAGATCTCGCCGACGACGAGGTTCTTCATGTTCTCCCGAGCTTCTCCCGTGATGTAAAAACCCTTGGACGTGAGCCCCACGGTGGGCGCCAACTGTCGTGGGATAATCACGGCAGACGTTACCGGGGGTAACTTGTCTTGGGGCAAATCGACTCTGGTGTTTGGGAGAGGGTTTAGCTCAAGGGAAAGCATGGTGATACGCAATCTGGTAGCCGGCGATCAAGTCGCCGAGTCTACGATCTGAATATACTGTAACATCCACCTTTTTGTAATAAAGTGCTTGTGTGTTTGTTGTTGTGATCATGTCATGTCATGCATGCATTTTTGAACCCATGTTTGGTTTTAAAACAATTGCACTAAAATTTAATAACGAGGTTTATTAAAATCACTTAAAAGTGCCACACTAAAATGATGGTATAAAATGGTGCAATTTTTGCAAACCAAAAATATGTTGAGGTTGTAAATTTAACAAGGATCCCAAAAATATTTTTTGCAAATTTTTGTTCTTTACAGAAAAGGCCCTCAAGTCGGTTTTTATCTTGCTGTCTTAAAGGAGCAGGGACCTTTTTGCAGTTTTGGAAATCTCAGGGGGGTTTTCGTAAATCTTTCTTTTGTCTTCTTCCACCTCTGGCCAGTGGACAGAAGGTCCACGACGCCGCCTCCCTCGCCACCTCCTGCTTGCCCTTCGAGGGATAAGGCCGAGAGAGAAAGCCACAGCCCCCCCTCTATTCTCTCCTCCCCTCGAAGCTCTTTCTCTCTGTATCTCTGTCGTCCAGAACCGGACCAAACTCGAACCCTAACCGCCGCCCGCCCGCCGCTCCCCGCCGACGTTCCGGCCGCCCTCAGCCCTCCCCGAGCAGCTCCCCGGCTCCGACTTCTCCCCCTCCATCGCCTCGAGCACGCAGGACAGCCGAGAAGCCCCGGGAGCGGCCTAATTTCCCGCCGGAATCCCCACGGCCGTCGCCGGAATCCTCCTCGCCGCCGGCGATTGCGGCCCCGCCCCGCCACCCCGACCACCTCATCACCATCACGGTGAGCAGACGCACCCGCCGGTGCCCTCCCCTTGCTTCCTCTCCCCCTGTAGCTCCCTGCCGCCGCCAACCTCCATCCGCCGCCGCCGCCCGAGCTCGCCGGCGAGCTTTCCGGCCACCTCCCGGCGAGCCGCGAGCATCCCTGCACTCCCCGTGACCTCCCCAACCCTGTGGTGTATTTTGATTCGAGAAATTTTGCGCGAGTTCTTCAATTGCTTAGCTCATGTGCCAATTTGGGCTCGGGTGATGTCATGATGACATCACGCCGACGTCACCAGGCCCTTTTCCTGTTATTTCATTTAACTGAAATTGTTCTGACACGTGGACCCCACCTATGTATAATTACAGAAAAATGATAAAATTGTAAATGCAATATCTTTTAATTGCTTAATCAGAAAAATATGTTCAACATACCAATTTGTTCAGAAAAATACAATCTACATGTTCATATCATTTTCACACATTTTTGACAATGTTGAATTTTGAGTATTATTTAAATCAATTAAAATAAAGAAAATAAGTTTTTATTCAAGAAAATTAGAAAATTACAAGTTATATGTCAAAATGCTTAGAATTTCAAATGCAATCTAGTTATGGTGTTCTCAACCCTATTTGAGCACTTTAACTTGTCGCACATCTAGGTTTTGCCCGAATCGGCCCCCGAGGTCCACTTCGGGACTAAATTCACTAAAGTTGTTTTCTTAACATATGAACCCTAGCTACCCATGAACCATGTTTAGGGCTTCTCTTTAATGCATTCAATTGTTCATTCATACATACTGAGCATTGCATCGATGCCTATTTTGAGTGTTGTTTTCTTTCTTTCCGGTGTTTGCTCTTATCGGTAGAGCTCGAATCCGGAGTGAAGTTTGACACCCCTGTTGCCGAATACTTGGTCTAAACAACCAAGTCAAGCACTTATTCCTTGAAGCTTTCTCTGGTTTTCTTGAAGCAAGGCAAGCATAACCTCTTATCTGCCCATATATGTTTTCGAAGTGTTTTCCTTCTCGTACGATGCATGCTTTACAAAGTATTTTGAGTCAATAGATAGAGTTATCCTATTTAGTTGCATAAACCAGATATCATGATTCCATGCTCCTAGCTGACATAGGATTTGTTTGTGTGTATCGCCAAAGCCTCATATATGCCATGCTTAGTCATACATGTCTGTTTATCTCTGCTCCATCCGGTTGATGAATCAGAGTTACGAAATGAATCTAGTATGACAGGATGACGTGGTAAGGTTCGAGATGTGTGGTTAATATGGTTAAAAGGCTTGGATGAGTTGCCACATGGTATGTGGTGATTTGCCTCGTTCATGCCCCTAGGAGCGAGTTCTCGCCTTTGAAGCCAAGACTGATCGTGCAACCACACGGGGATTGGATTCCCCTCGGTTTCAACTTGTCTAGTTTGTTCCATGAGTTGCCTAGTTCGGGCGTTCCATTTGGATTTGCTGGGGATATCAAAACGTTTTCAAAACTAGGACGTGGTGGTGTATCGGCGCTCTGCGGGAAGGTAACCGTCGAGCATTGCGCACAACGATAGAGACCCGGCAGGAGATGGCCACTCCCTATTGGCGGTCCATCTCTACTCGGAGCGACTCATGGAATAGGCGAAGCAAGGGAAAGATCGTGGTCAGCCACCCTCTGCCGGCACATCGTCGGAATTGTGCAAATAGCTTGGCATTAAGAGTCGGTTGATACGTGTGGGTAAAGTTGTACACCCCTGCAGGGTTTAATCTTTTCGAAAAGCCGTGTCCGCGGTTAAGGACAACTTGGTGACGGATCCTGAGATCATAGATAACTTGAACAGGACGTAAAAGATGTTGCCAATGAATGTTTAGTTTTAAGAGGTGGTTCCAGTTATCGGTGCTGAAGATGATGCTTCGAAGGTTCTGAAGCCAATACCCGTGAAAGGGTATTCTTTTAAAAGATTTGTGAAAAGCTTCTCAGTCTCCCTCTATTCGAAACAAAGTTGGCTTTACGCAAAACAACCTTCATAAACCCTTTTTGAGCAAGCAGATATATAATAGGTTAGTTAAGTCTTGTTGAGTACCTCCCGCACTCATGTTTGTTTCAATTTGGTTCAGGTGGAGTTCCATACCTTCGGTGGTGTTTCAGCGTGGACATCGACGGATAGTTTGGGGTTTCCCAGGTAGCAGCCTGGAATCTATGGGCTGGGACGTCGCCTTATGTTGCGGCCTCTTAGGCCTTTTTGGTTCTTGTTGATTAGCAACATATTTTGCTTTCCGTTGTCTGATGTAATGTTGGGTCGTGTGACCTCTGTTTGTAAGCTATACTCTAGTATTACTTGCTTAATAAAGCTTCATGTCTAGAGTACTGCTTTGATCGGTTGTTGGTTTCGAGCTCATTGTTATACAGTTTTGGCTATGACTGCATAGTTGTCGCAGTCGAGGGGTTGTGGAGCCGATGATCCATGTCCGAGCCCG
This sequence comes from Alopecurus myosuroides, assembly GCA_028641055.1. Taxonomy (NCBI): domain Eukaryota; kingdom Viridiplantae; phylum Streptophyta; class Magnoliopsida; order Poales; family Poaceae; genus Alopecurus; species Alopecurus myosuroides. The sequence goes on from CM054061.1 coordinate 291,730,932, forward strand.
CCTGTCGATTTGATCGGCCTGGGGCGAGGTAACCCCAGTAACCCTCGATTGTTGTTGCACTTTCTGGACACATAGCAGCTCTGTATAGCTTTGGTCCCGTTCCTTCAGTTTCATCCGACTCGTGGACACTTGGATATGCATAATTGGTTATGACTAGCATGGGTACAAGGAGTAGTAGACCGGGGATCCGGACTACGTGCCGATGAATCCGATCTGCCTGCCGTTGTTTGTTGCGGCCGGGGCTGGTAACCCTGAAGCCCTTGTGAGTCCATGGCTAGGAGCACATAACAGTATGTATATCTCTGGGTCCGGGGTCTGACATATACTATCTCGATACTCGTGTTACAATGGATACTCGATATCTCGCAATCTCTATCTCGCAAACTTGTGTCTCTTGTGAACTCGTCGATCTAACCCTAGGGGCCGGCTTATATAATCCCCGGATCCCGTGGCTTGCTATCCAAGGCGTACTCAGAATCCTACCCGGACACTACTTACAAAACCCTAAACTTCCTTATCGGAACCCACAATCCGGGTTACGAGGCCTACACTCCTGGGCCTTCTAGAACCCCTTTACTCCTTAGCCGGGTCTTGCGCAACGTCTTTTGGGCCGAGTTACTCCTTGGCGTTAGCCTACCGGGTTATCATCCCTCCATCATGTTTAATACATCTCCTTCTAGTAAAAATGATGATATGTTTACAAATGAACACACTCTGGAAGATCACTATTCTATTGATTACGATGATACTATGCCTCCAGTCTTCGATAACTATTATAAAGAATACTATGACATAGGCTATGATTACAATCATCCTCATGAAACTTGTCATGATTATGGAGGGGTTACCCAAAACCATCTCCCTAATATACAACTTGTCTATCATGTTGGAGTTCTTTATAATGATTACAATGATGAATATGATATTTCCAGTCCACCTACTATTGATGAGAAAATTAATTATGATTATAATATGCCTCCTATATTTGATGGTTATGGTGATGAGAATAATAATGATAGCTATTTTGTTGAATTTTCTCCCGCTACTATTAATGAGAATGACTATGCTTATGTGGAGTATATTAATTCTTTTGTGCATGTGGCTCATGTTAAGAATGTTTTATGTGATAGTTATATTGCGGATTTTATCAATGATGCTACTGAAGTTATTATGAGAGAGGGAAACATAGTTCTATGTATCTCAATAATATTAAGTTTCCACTCTTTTTGTTGAAAATTTTGAAGTGGCACTTATTTTGTCTTCCTATGCCGGCCACTTTGTGATTTATTGACTTGCTTTTCTACAAGATTATTTTTCATACAAAGTGAGTTAGACTTAAATTTGTTTTATGTTTGCTTATTTATGCTCTCTTGTTCTTCAATTCTTATTATTACGTGAGCATCTTTTAAAATCATTAGGCTTATCTTAATGGCTATAAATAAAGATGTTTTGGGAGACAACCCATTATATTTTTACTTTCAGTTTCCTTTTGTTTTCTTTGAGTCTTGGAAGTTGTTACCTCTGTATCAACCTCTCCTTATCCTTTTTATTTCGTTTTTGTGCCAAGAGTAGCCTCTAATAGGTAGAAAGTAAGGTTTGGGGAAGTTGCTGTCCTGAAACAGATTCTGTACTGCCACCAAAAAAATTAATTCTCTCAGCCAGAACGTTGAATTGATCTGAAAATTTTTGTGCACATGACCCAGTTTATTATCTAACTTTCATTAGCTTTGCACTTTTTTATTTGAGGAAAATAATATTTTAGAAAAAAATTCGATCTTTACCTGCTGGTCTGTTTTGACAGATTTCTGTCAATATTTGCATTTGCCTCTTAATCTTTTTCTTTTGGTGTTCTTTTGAGGGGAAGAGCTTCGAAAGAAGTTGTGACAATAGCTAATGTCTTAATGGGTTTTACTTGTGTTGAAACTGAACCAAAGTTTATATATTATTTTGATTACACTAACGTTGCTAATGAAGATTGTGTGAAGTTTTGTATGGAGTGAGTTTTCAAGTGTAGGGAGAGAAGAATGATATGATGAGATGAAGGATGGACAAAAGCTCAAGCTTGGGGATGCCCATGTCACCCCAATATATATCCAAGAAGTACAAGCGTCAAAGCTTGGGGATGCCCAAGGCATACCCTTCTTCATCAACAAAAATATCATGTCCTCTTTGAAAACACTATATTTTTATTGCTTCATATATTATGTGGTAATCTTGGAGCATAAATTATTTTTGCTTTCATTTTGTTTTGTTTTCTTTGCTGTAGTATATGGTTGGATCCTACCATGTTTTGTTTGGAGATAGACACGCTCCGTTTTCATTGCTTAGAACACTCTAGTTTTCACTCTTATTGTTCTCTGAGTGTTCACTTTTTGATAGTACTGCGTTTAGCCCTTGTTTTCCACTTGTATTTTGTTTAGAGCTTGTTCGTTTGCTTCAGTTATACATGATTATCTCTCTGGTCATTGATTATTATTATCTATGAGAGATGTTTCAAAAAGTTTGATTGGTGTTGGAGAAGAGTAAAATATTTCATGCTTATAGTGGTGCAATGGAAAGCTTCTCTAGACTGTGGCTTAGACTTTAATATGTCATGTTAGATGTTATTGTAATAATATGCTTAGTATTTATGATGTAGAATGACTTTTCTCAAATATCTGAGAGTGCTTAATGTGCCATTGAAAGAATCATGAGTTGTTTTTATCACACCGAAGCATAATATTGTGGTATTCTCCTTCGAATGCTTTATTTGGTCGACTTGGCGCATTCTTACACCATGTTTTGACTACAAACCAGTCACCTATGGCCTCTATGATTATTTAGTTTTTGGCTTGTAATACCATTTATGCTTTGATTAATAATGTTTTTGTCGCTATGCATGATTAAGGCCATTATTGCTCTCTTAATTTGCCGCTCCCGGTCTTTTGCTAGCCTTCACCTGTACTGAGTATGATCTCTACTCGTGTATCCAACTCCCCAAAACCAAAGTTTTCCAAATGTGTCCACCATACCTACCTATATGTGGTATTTAACCACCAATCCAAAGTAAATTTCTCATGTGCTATCTTTAAAACCTTCAAAATTATACCTATTTTATGCCCTTGTTTTATCTCATGAGGACGCGGGTAGACGATCTTTATCTTACTTGTTGATTGGACTTTACACACCTGGACTAGTGGCACATCCGCTTATCCAAATTGATAGAAGAGCTAGCACCGGGTGCCCAGCCCCAAACTTGGTTACTATAAATTCTCTTCACTCTTTTTGCCCCTGATTTATTAGTTAAAGCATAATTGTGTAAACAAAACAGAAGAGGGATGATCTACTGACCACAGTAGATAGAACATTCTTCAATGGGAGCCGCTCTTGTAAAGTCTAGTTAACTTGTGATGTACTGTATTGTATGTTTGCCATTTGTTGACATAAGCATACACCTCTCTAAAAAAAATGTTTTCAATACCTCTGTTTTTAATAAAATAAAAATCTCTAGCACATGAGTTAATCCCTGCTTCCCTCTGCGAAGGGCTTTTCTTTTACTTTTATGTTGAGTCTTCATCTTCTAACTTTATGCCTAATTAAGAGAGCATAATTGTCATTCTGAGTATAATGTGCATCAGTCCCAAAGAATTTTATTGATTGATTCATGATATGTTATTACTTGTTCTCAATTTTTTTTTTAGTCACCACTTGAACTTTGAAGGTGTCCTGGCATTTATATTTTGCTCTCACTTTTAAGGACAAGTGGAATGCCACTTTTCTATGTTTTCTTTATGCTCGAAATAAACGTATAAATTTCAAGTGCATTATTATCCATGATCTTTTGTTTGTGTTACTTTTCATGTTGCAACATGGTTTCTAAGTTTCATTAATAGAATTATATCTATCATGCCTAAATTTAGAGTACTTTAATCTCAGCTTTACAATGCTTTTACATAACGTTGATCAAGATTGTGTTGGTTGCATGTCACGTAAAAAATTATATTGTTATCACTTACCTACTCGAGGACGAGCAAAAGTTAAGCTTGGCGATGCTTGATACGTGTGAAACGTATCTATAATTTTCGATGCTCCATGCTTGTTTTCTATCCAATACCTTTATGTTTTCACATGTTATCCTTCGTTTTCCGGATGTTTTCTGGACTAACCTATTGACAAGATGCCACAGCGCTAGTTCCTGTTTTCTGTTGTTTTTTATTTCAGAAAATGTGTTCTAGAAATATTCTCGTAATTGGACGAAACAAAATCCCAGGGTACTATTTTTTCAGGCACGTCAACGGAGTCCAAAGGAGGCACGGAGAGGGCAATGAGGTGGCCGCACCACCTGGTGGTGCGCCCCTGGCCGCGCCACCACATGGCGTGGGCCCCTCGGGCACCCACCGATATCGCCCTTTAGCCTATTTAGTCCCCCCGATGCAGAAACCCTAAAACATCAAGCCTCCATCCACAAAAAAGTTCCGTAGCTCCGCCGCTACCACCGACAAGTTTCGGGGGACGGAAATCTCTGTTCTAGCACCCTACCGGGATAGGGAAGTGCCTCCGGAGCTACCTCCATAGACTCCATCGCCATCTTCATCGCCGTTGTCGACTCCCATGATGAGGAGGGAGTAGTTCTCCCCCGAGGCTGAGGGCTCTACCGGTAGCTATGTGTTTCACCTCTCTCTCCCATGGTGTGATCTTTATGTGATCACGAGCTTTGTAATCTAGTTGAATAAGTAGATGTTACTCTTCATCTGTTATGCTACTCTAGTGGTTTTGTTAATGAGATCTCCAGAGACACCTTTGTCCCACAGTGTAAAGGTGACAGTGTGTGTGCACCGTGTGTGACTTATCATGATTTATATGTTTTGTGTTGGATGACCCTATGAAATTGTGGTGTTTGTCTGGAACCATCTAGTGCGCTCAATGTGACATTGTGGGGTTACCTAAATGGGGAATGCGACTCTAGGACGTGCTTTTGTAGCCCTACGCAATGATTGGTGTTCGTTATCCAACCGGAGAGTGGTTCGGAGTAGCATAGTGAAGAGATGATATTTATGCATTCAATTATGTTATTATTGTTGAGAGTGTCCACTAGTGAAAATATGATCCCTAGGCCTTGTTTCTAAGCATTGAAACACCGTTTACAACCAGTTCTACTACATGTTTGCTTGCTGCCATTTTTATTTCAGATTTCTATTATCACTTATAATCATCCATATTACTTGTATTTCACTATCTCTTCACCGAACTAGTGCAGTTATACAACTGACAATTGTATTAGGTGTCTTGGGGACACAAGAGACTTTTTGTATCGGAATTGCAGGGTTGCTTGAGAGGGATATATTTGACCTCTACCTCCCTAAGTTCGATAAACCTTGGGTGATCCACTTAAGGGAAACTTGCTGCTGTTCTACAAACCTCTACACTTGGAGGCCCAACACTGTCTACAAGAATATAAACATGCGTAGACATCAATCATACATGTTGATGTGTGCAGAGAAATGAGTGGTTCAAACAAGTAGCGGGAATCATTATTTTGTAAAGTTCACCGATGATTTGAGTAAATATGTGTATATTCACTTAATAAAACGCTGGCCTGACGAGTTTGATGAGTTCAAACAAGTTCGGAGTGAAGTAGAAAAATAGATTTAACAAGAAAATCAATTTCCCGAGATTCTAATCGAGGGGAGAAGGATTTGAGTTATGGCCTCTTAGCATATCATTGAAAGACTTGTGAAAAGAGTTTCACAAATTACGCCGCATGGAACACCCCAATGCTATGGTGTGTTTGCACGGCGTAACCATATTGTATTAAATAATGTGTGTTCAATAGTATCTCTTATCGAATTATTGTTAGCATTTAAATTATATGTTAGAATCAAAAATAGGGAAACCATCTAAATCAGTGAAGACAATACCATATGATTTATGGCATGGCTTTTATCCTAGATTGTCGTTTATATAATTTTGGTCTTCGATGAGTTTGAACCTAAATCGGATAAATTCATCCTTAAATAGTATCTGATAAATCAATTGCATACATCTTTCACGACAAAGGAAATTTGTTGATGGAACATACCTTACTCAAGAAGTTTATCTTGCCAAGGATATAAGTGAAAAGGAAAGTAGAGCAAGACGGAGTTAATGAACTTTCCCTCCGGACACCAAGTGGCACAACGAAAGTTGTTCTGGGACCGTCCTCTGGAAGGAAGCTAGTTATAATGATCATGAATCTCTGATCAAAGCTCATACTAAGATCGTAGGAGTGCAAGAATGTGTTCCCGCTAAGTGGTATGAAAATCTTGTTATGACCATCATGTTGATGAAACGTCACAAACCTATGGACTATGAAGAAGTGATGGTGGATCTAATTCCAAGAAATAGCTATGAGCCATATATAATCCGAGATAAAAATCCATGTATGATTACCAAGTGGTAACTTGGGTAGATCTTCTTGATGGACTCTAGGCCGTTGAGAGCAAATGGAATTTTATGAAGAAATAGACACTGGCGAGATACCAACCGTCTATAAAGTTTGATTTTTCACGAAACGGTTTCGACGAATTCAAAGAGTTGACCACAATGAGATTTTGTCTCCGGTGGCGAAGGTTAAGTCTATTTAGGATTGTCTTAGCAGTTACTACAATTTCAATTGAGAAATTGATAGATGGATAAAGAAACTGTGTTCCCTAATGGCAACATTTAGGGAAGAGTTCTAGTTGTACAACGAGTGGTTTTTTTTATCCTAAGGATGCTAGAAACGTATCAAAAACTTCAGTTGTCCATTCATGGGCTGAAGAAAGCATATCGGATTTGGAATCTTCATTTTGATAATGTGATCAAATGATTTTGGAGTCGTCCAAAATAGTTGAAGAGACATGCATTTACAAGAAAGTGAGTGGGAGCTAAGTAGCTTTTCATAATATTACATGTGAATGGCGTATTTGAGTAAGAGCTAAGACAAATTTCGTGGTCTTATATGCGGATGGCATATGTGAGTAGGAACTAGGTATCATTCCTATTTTGATATGTGGTGACATATTGGGAATGATACAGATCCTCTAGTAAAGTATATGGTTATTTAAATGAATAAATTTTCCATGGATGAAGTTAAAAGTATTATTCATTAGATCTATAAGAGATCATGGAGCTTAATAACATTAAGTCAGAACATTTTCCTATACTGGACTCTGAAGGTGTTCATAATAAAACAAGCAAAGAACAAGTTCTTTCTTGTATGACGAGGTAAAATATTGAGTTTATCTCCGCATCTAAATGATAACAATTAAAAAAGGATGTATGACATCCTCTATGCCTTAGCCATAGATTTTGTCATGTTTATCGACTTGAATGCTCTACCTAGTGATACCCTAGTTTTTGGTTGAACAACATGTTGTAGAGCGATCCCTGAATGAACCGGTTAACAAATATTAAGTATATCCTTCAGTGTGTAGAGAGAACCGAGGATATATTTTCTGGTCTGTGGTGAGCGAAAGACAACTTTTCGTAAAGAGTTAAGATGATGCAAGACTCATACGAATAGAAATCTCATACAGGAGAAGTCTGTTGCTTGAGAAAAAAGACAGAGTTAGCTTGCGAAGTGGCATATATATGCACAGTCGCACAATCTACATAGGTATAGGAGTATATGATTGTTTCCGAAATGGCAAGTGTGATTGGACTTAGCGGGTCTTTTCAAGCATGCTTGTTTTCCTTTGAAAGATCTCTAGATTTTCAAGGCCCATGTTATGCGAAGGATTAGAGTCTTGCTCCATCGCCGAAATATATATATTTCAACCGTTATCATAAGATACAGAATTATGTCAAACTAGATGACATAAAAGGTTTTGCAAAGTATGTATGTATCACAATGTGGTAAATCCGTTGACGAAACTTTTCCCACGAGCAGTGCATAGTTGAATCACCAGGAGGCTAATGATGATTAGATCAAATGCATACTAGATTATTTGAACTCTAGTGTAAGTGGGAGACTGCTGGAGTTATGCCCTATAGGAAATAATAAAGGTGTTTTATCATAACTAATATATGTTCATAATAAGATTTATACCATGCTATGACTGTATTAAGCGCAAACATTAATACAAGTCTGGTACGTAAAAAAACTAGGTCCCTAGTAGCCTCTATTTAACTAGTCTATTGGTCAACAGATGATCAAGGTTTTCTGATCATGGACATTTATGTCAATTGACTATGGATACATGTCATTGGATGAATGATGTGATGGACACACCCAATATATGTGTATCACAATGAGATCTAGTCACAAAGTTTAACATTATGATAACATGAAAACGTAGTAGCCAAACCTTTGACCGTGAGATAATGTTTAATCACTATCTCCGGAGGTTGCCTTAATTACATCAGCCGTCACACTGTAACAGAGTGATTATAAATGTGTCTATCAGGTTTTCGAAGGGATAGGTAGATGTGTATGCATTCAGAGCGGGATTTGCCAATCTGGGTGACAGATAGATACTCTGGGACCACTCGATGAGATTGTATCAATTAAACTTGCAAGCATGTGACTAGGTCACAAGGATGCAATGTCACGGAAACGAGTAAATATGTTTGTCGGTAACGAGATTGAACTAGGTATGGAGATACTGGAGATCGAATCTCAAATAAATTAAATATTACATGGCAAGAGGAGTGGGGACTCGACGTTTAAGGTTCAAACGACAAAGATAATCTTGGAACACACAGGCGCCATCATGGATTTTCATATCCCGTTGTTGGTCATTAATTGGAGACGAGTCTCGATCATGTCTGGAGTGATCCTAAACCACATGGTGACACACTTAAGAGTAGACGATGTTTATGTTTGATTTGAAACCGAAGAGAAAATAGAGAAGAGAGCCACAATCGTTCCGGAATTTATCCGATGAAGATCGGAGGGCTTTGAAAGGTGTTTCAAAGCTAGAGAAATTAAATTGTATGTATTAAATATTAATTAAGATCATTAATGATTAAATATATTTTATTTAACTTTTAAAGGCAGCCCACCTTGAATGGGCATTACCTAGAAAGGAGGCCAAGAGGGGAAAATGAGGGAGGGGCTAGCCGCCCTAGTGGTCTGGCCGCATGGGGCGTTTCCCTTGGCTGGCAACACCATTTGGGTTTAGTCCCACATGACTAATCCAAGGGGGTTGGCTCCCCTCACCTCCCTTTATAAATGGAGGCTCCCCTCTCCCAAAGACACCCGTTTTTCTCTTTCTATCTCTCATCTCAACCGTGGTTCCGTCATTGGACCGCGCACGAGTAGAGATTTTCTCCATTATACGCACACCGTTGTGCCGTTGGATTTTCGGTCCAAATCTCCAACTTCTGATGCCTCGCTGGACCAGAGTCCGGGAGTTGTCATCTGCACCGTACGTGTGTAGAGCTACAAGGTGCCGCCGTTTGTGGCACTTGTTGCCTATACACGAGTATACGACCTTGAGGTCGGCTACGTCGTCTTCCTCAACAACGCTTGTGCGAGAGAGTGATCCCCGCATTTCGATCTTTAAGGGTATGAATACGTATTCTCTCCGTTACTTCATATCTGCATAGCAATATATATTGACTTATAAGCTATCGTTGCTAGATTTTTTTTGTTATTTCTGTATCGAGACACTGCAAAAGGGATGCAGGAGAAAATGTTTTCCACGCTTCAGAGGGTAACTCAAGGCCGTTCTGTCCTGAATACATATTTGAGAGCAGAAAGTGTTTCTCACACTTATGATACGGTAATCAGTGATGATACCAAACATGCATACACAATTAGGCATGCATATGCATGCACTTTCGATATGTAATAGGTACGACACATTATTCTGTAAAATAAAAGTACAACAAAATAAGGTTCTCCACCAAATGGACCACGGAAAAGTCCTGTCCCGAAACACTCATCAACCAAATTTTTAGGCACAACAGTACAACACACAACGATATACAGTATACAGCTTACGGTCTCTTCATCTGACAAATGCAATCACACATGCAAATGTCTCAGCTGAACCCGGTGAGGTGGTCGAAGGTGGCCATGGACTGGTCCCATGCCTCGAACTCCCTCGAGGCCATCTGCACAACGTCGACGTCATCACCGCCGTTGCCGCTACGGTTTGGCCCAGCTTCTTCGGCGCCGTAGTAGCACCAGCCGTTAGCACCACCCGCGTTGCCCATCTGTTTGTTAGTTGGTGACCCATGCTCCATCTCCACCTGATCCGCCCGCAGGTTGCCATGCTGGTCGGCGAACCGGTACATGTCGTCCAGGCTCGCGTACGCCGCCGCCGCCGCCTGCAGGTCCTGCGTGCTTATCATCTGGGCCGGCGTCGGAGGCAGGCCGTAGGGCTGGTGGTGGTTCATCTGCGGGTAGGATGGGAGGTAGTAGGGGTACCTGGCAGCGATCTTCTCCGGTGCCCAGGAATGCTGCACGTTGTGCGGGTTCTGGTCGTAGTACATGCCAGCCATGGCCGGGGCAGCGGAGGCCATCGGGGCGGCGGCAATGTCGATGTCTTGTCCACCCTGCTGATTTTGGTCATCGGGCTCGCTCGGCGGCGTGGCCAACGGTGACACTGCCGGTGGCAACTCGGTAGGGTAAAGGCTGCGGATGTACTCAGCGAGGATGGAGAGCTGGCCGGGGGGTGGCTGCTCGCAGTTGCGCTTCTTGATCGTGCGCTTGGCCTTGAGGCTGCGTCGGGTGGCGTTCCAGTGGTTCTTCACGGAGTTCTCCGACCGGCCCGGGAGCATCCTAGCTATAGCGGACCAACGGTTGCCGCAGCTCCGGTGCGCCGCAATCAGCTCCCTGTCCTCCTCGTCGGTCCAATCTTTCTTCTGTAAGTGCAGAAAGTGAGTTAATTAGTTGTGGCCTTGTGGGCCTAACATTGCAAATGATTGGCAGAACCACATAGGAGTGCAGCGAACACAACACAACACAGAACAACATACTCAAAGTAGTACCTACATTATCTAGTAGCGCGCTACATTTTCTTAGGAAGCAAGAAAATTTAGAGAAATGATGGCAGATTGCAATCCAAAAGCTAGAAATTATCCTAAACGTGTCCTTGAGATCATAAGGTTTGCACCAAAGAAGCTTAGGATGGATGAATGGTTTCTCAAATATTGGTAAACTAAGTAGCACTATCAATTATTTTTGTGTTTTTCTTGTGCCTCGTCATCCAAACTCCCAATTAATTTTTGTTCTTGTTCAAACACACAATTTTTGATTCAAGCGTTCCAAAGCGTCCCTTACATTTCTTGACTTTTCAAAACCGTCGAATCATAGTAGTTCATATTCCACCTATTCATACATATAAAGTAAGCTAAATTGCAAGGAAAATGTCATGTGCATTTTAGATTTGGGTTAATGTTCAACTCGACTTAAAGTTTTATATACATGATTTCTGAAATGTGTACAAATTGAAAACTGTATCGATTAATATTTGAAGGACCACAACATTGGCTTTGGCTTCAACTTAGCAATTTTCCCAAAAAAACTAAGCTCAGATACTATGATTTGACCGTGTTCAAAAGTCAAGAAATGTAAGGACCACTTTGAAATGCTTGAATCCAAAAAAAAAAGATGATAGAAAAATGTGTGTTTGAACAACATCAACATGAGAAAATCCATATTAAATAGGATTTGGATGAGGCGCAAGAAAAACACGAGAATAATTGCTTAGATGCTAACTACTTAATCGATAGGAACTAGAACCCTTTTCTCTCGGTTCATTGATTTTCTCATGCAGGCTTCAATTTTTTCTTTGTGGTTTTATTTGCAAGAACACGATGAAAGTAGTTAGAGGGTATGGAAACGAGCACCGGAAGTGGGCGACGATTTCGTGGCGCCCACTTACAGTAATATTGATCAAGTTGATCGGTAGTACTGTAAGTGTAATTTATATTTCTTTTTTATAGGATTGAAATCAAAATATTGTCTACATATTAGATGCTAATCTTGGGGCGGGAACATAAGTGTAGGTGACATTTTCTATTTATAAGGTTAAATGCAAAAATGTGTACACATCCCAAATGCTAATGTGTGGGCACATCAGTTTCTACTTACCAAATTCAGGCAAGTCAGAAATAAACATGTGGAATTTCACAAACAATTCAATTAGTGGTTGAAAATTATAACATTTCATAGACATGTCAACTAGCAACTGTAATTTTCCTAAGTGTAAATGAAATTTCTTATTTATATAGGACTAAGTCCAAAATTTGGACATATCTCAAAAAGGTAATCTGAGGGCAGGAAAGTCTACTTTTATTTATAACAACAAACGAAAAATTCTCTCTAAAAAAACAAAAAATTCCCAAATAAAACAAAATTACTTGGGTGATCAATTAGTGGCCTAGACTAAGAAATTAACTAAATGACGTGCGCACTTACTGTTCAGAGTAAAGACACGCAAAACGACTAACTATTTATCCGGCGGTCATATGTGAACTAGTAATTTTAATTTTCCTAAGTGCAAATGAAATTTCTTATGTACTGTATAGGATTAAATCCAAAACTCATACATATCTCAAAAAGGTAACCTAAGGGTTGGAAGATCTCAACTTTTATTTGCAACAACAAAAACAAAATTCCCAAATAAAACAAAATTACCTTGGTGATCAATTAGTGGCCTAGACGAAGAAATTAACTAAATGTCGCGCGCACTTACTGTTCATAGTAAAGACACGCAACACGGCTAACTATTTATCTGGCAGTCATATGTGAACTAGCAATTTTAATTTTCCTAAGTGCAAATGACATTTCTTATGTATTTAGGATTAAATCCAAAACTCGGACATATGTCAAAAACGTAACCTGAGGGTTGGAACATCTACTTTTATTTGTAACAACAGAAACAAAATTCACAAAAAAAAATACTTGGGTGATCAATTAGTGGCCTAGACGAAGAAATTAACTAAATGCCGGGCGCACTTACTGTTCAGAGTAAAGACACGCAACACGACTAACTATTTATCCGGGAGTTAATACCCACTTACGAACGGAGTGGGCCAGGACGAAACTTGCAGCAAACTTTTGCAGGTATTAATCCCAAGGAATTCCTCTCGGCAAAAGCACACTCCACAATAGATGATCAGAATTCCCCCTGAAATTAAGCTGCTAGTATGCATCAAGAGACAGAGATTTGGCGAGATTACCATCAAGGTTGGGTTCACGTGGTTGATCCATCTCTCGCGACACTGCTTCCCGGATCGCCCCGGGAGGTGCTGCGAAATCGCCGCCCACTTCCGGTGCTCGTGTCCATGCTTGCCGACTGCTTGCGTCAGAGTCCTGCAAACGGACCACAGAGAAAAACTTGAAGCCTGCAGGAGAAGATCGACGATGCAAGAGAAAGGGCTCTAGTTCCAATCGATTTAGTACGTACTCGTCCTCCTCGGTTGTCCACACAGCCTTGAACAGCACGCCGTTGGCTCTGGCGCGTCGCGGCGGCCGAGCCGGCGCGGCCATCGCCATGGGGGCGACGCCACTGCCGCTGCCGTAGCCGGCCGTCGCTGGTGGGATCACCATAAACGCCTGATCCCGCGTCGGGGACTTCTACAATCCCGGCTGACGGAGCATCACCACCGGTCTGGCCGAAGTGCTGCGGGACGCCGCCAAGGCCGGAGCTCGCGGTGTAGCCTCCTACCGCCCCGGCCACCGCGGCCGCCAGCTCCCCGCCGAAGTACACGAACCCTCCCGCCATCATCTCGGCCGGCGAGGTCGGAATCGAGCAATGGCAGCAGGAGCACTCGCTTCGCGGTGGACAGGGGACAGGCAGAGAAGAGAAGGGGAGTAGTCAGTGCCTCCAACCGCGACTGCGAGATACCTGTGTCAGAGGGATCGGTCGCGTGATTATATAGAGTGAGGGCGCCACCATCGGACCGTCCATTCTCTCCGGTCCACAGCCTCATCTGACGGCCAGGATACCGTCTCAGCTTGTAACCTTTCGACTACAGATTTTCTAGCAGTCTGTGGACCATGTGCACCGGGTGTATGCAGTCTGTGGAGAGGCTTGCCGTGCTCCAGAGTAGGTCATTCCCGTCAGTAAAGATACGCTGATGGGCAGCACTCGTGTCCCGATGGACGTATGCACCGAGATTCAGGGGAATCCGGACGTGGAGAGTTTGTTGGTTTGCTAGATGACGATTCACTGATTCGTAGCTAATTAGAGGGTGTCTTTGCAAATGGCATAACAAATAATCTGGTTGTACCCACATTCCCCCTTTTTAGTTAGTTACTTAGAGGGTGGTTTCTACTAGTGATAAGTTTGTCTGGCATGGAGCTCGGTATTTGAAAAGTTCAAAATCCACATTTTTAAGTTTCAAAAAAATAGGAAAAAATTCTAGTTGTAGATGCTACAAGCCTGCAAAAATAACCCGAAATTCCTTATATTTTAGGCTAGATAAAATTAAAAAATGGATGGGTCTGGATATTTGAAAATTACACAAGTTTGAAATTTTGAATTTTTTCATGGATATATTATTTTTTGTGTAGGCTAAAACAATACAAATTTTACATTGATATTTTGCACGTTTCTAGAGTTTGACATTATCTACACTTCAATTTTTTTGAAATATAAAAATATCAACTTCCATGTGCACTTTCATTGTTTTCTACTCAGTACATGGCTAGTTAGCTCTTGTGGCGTTGAGTCCAACTTAGGGTGTATTTGGTTCAAGTCATCAGGTGAACTGTAATGGGACTATTTGATACGCCTCAAACGTATATGTAATTTCTGATGTTCCATTTTGTTTTCATACCAATTGTTACACGTTTTCCATACATTTTATATCATTTTTATGGATTTCTGGGACTAACCTATTAACAAGATGCCACAGCGTCAGTTCATGTTTTCTACTTTTTTTGTTTCAGAAAAGTTGTTCTCGAAATATTCTCAGAATTTGACGAAACGAAAACTCAAAGTCCTATTTTTCTGTGAAGCACACGGAGTCCGGAGGAGACCTGGAGGGGGGCCACAGGGCCTCGACACCATAGGGCGGCACGGGTCCCCTTGGCCGCGCCACCAGGTGGTGTGGGCCCCCTGGCCACCCACCAACATTGCCATTTCGCCTATTTAAGCTCCTCCCCAGGAAAACTCTAAACACCCGAGTCTCCATCCACGAAAAGTTTTATAGCTGTCGTCATCGTAAACCCTAGTTCGGGAAGGTTCTGAAGCTCTCCCACCCTGCCGGGAGGGGAAATCATCACCAGAGGCCTCTACACCACCATGCCTGCCTCCGGAGTGATGTGTGAGTAGCTCATCCTTGGACTACGGGTCCATAACAATAGCTAGATGGTTGTCTTCTCTTCTTTATGCCTCATGTTTAGATCTTGTGAGCTGCCTAACATGATCAAGATCATCTTATTGTAATGCTACATGTTGTGTTTGCTGGGATCCAATGAATACTGAATGCTATGTCAAGTGATTATCAATCTGTCATGTTTATGTTGTTTATGATCTTGCATGCTCTCCATTACTAGTAGATGCTTTAGCCAAGTTGATGCTTGTAACTCCAAGAGGGAGTATTTATGCCTGATAGTGGGTTCATGCCTCTCTGTCATCCACGCTCGAGTGACAGAAACATAATGGATGGGGGATGTTATGTTTCCATTAGGGAAGAAAACAACGATATTTACATTGTTTACATTACGCACTTTACTTAATGCAATAATCTGTTGGTTGCAACTTAATACCCGAGGTTTGATTGGATTAAGCTCTGAGAGTGGATTATTAGTCATAGATGCAGTTGGTTTATGGTCTATCAATTATGTTGTAATGCCCGCATGAATCACATAGTAATCATCATTTCATGCATATGCACTACGGTGCAGCCTTTATATCTGTCAA
The DNA here is from genome assembly GCA_028641055.1 of Alopecurus myosuroides. NCBI lineage: Eukaryota > Viridiplantae > Streptophyta > Magnoliopsida > Poales > Poaceae > Alopecurus > Alopecurus myosuroides. Next base: position 291,746,756 of record CM054061.1, read on the forward strand.
TTGCCCAGCTGTAAATTTTTTACCCAACATATTATCTATCTGCTTTGGAGAGACACCACTAATGAACTATGGACTCTGGTCCTTTTTTTACACTGATAATACAATCACTGCAAGCACTGTTCTCTTTACTGCAAATATTGTTTTCTTTTCATTCATTGCCATCATTGTTCTCTTTTCATTCACTGCAAACAAGCCCTCTTTTCCACACTATACGTCTAATCCTTTGTTTTCAGCAAAACTGGTAAGATTGACAACCTCACTGTTTCGTTGGGGCAAAGTAATTTGGTTGTTTTGTGTAGATTCCACGTTGATGTTGAACCGGTAGTGCGCCCTGCCAACATCAGCTGCCAACAATCTGCAGAAGTGATTTCTTTCTCCTACTGGTCAATTCAATCTTGGTTTCTTTCTGAGGGAAAACTTGTTATTCTGCTCTTCATACCTTCCTCTTTGGGTCTCCCAACGAGCGTACAATCTACGCGCATCACTATTTCACACTTAGCACCCATTTTATGTGTTTGCAGGGGATGAGGGACGGAACCTAGTAATTTCACTGCAAGAAATATACCATGGATGCGGAGTGTGGTGGTACCTCCAAATCAGTCAAATTAACTAGTTTTGTCCGTCACGTGGTTTTTCATGTGAGAAAAATCTCATTGCAGACGCCTAACTGAAAAACAACATATACATCGTGCATGCTACCCATTAGGGTGGGGGGGACGCGGAGTGAGATTGGCATTGTCCATGAGGAGTTTGGCGTTTCAATGTTTGGAAACAATCGAAAAGCGTAAAAAAGTGTATTCAATCGTTTGTATGAGAAAGCTTATCAATTTCATCTACTAATGGTATAAATGGATACTTACTCTGAAGTACAGGAGACACAACAAATAGCAGGATGAATTTTATATCTTTTTAATGTTTGGTCGTCATATGGTAATTAGAATGTCGATTTATATCTAGTAGAGTGCAAAAAATGAAATCATGAATATATAGTATATCTGCACGAAATCAATGTTTAATGTTGGGAAACCCAAAGATCAACCGAAAAGGTTGTACGGAACCGTTGGTTCACGAAATTTTGTCAGTTCCATCTTATGATTTTACATATATATATATAGTATTATAAATGGATAATTTTTATGGAGTTCCATATCAATAAGATGCGACAAATAGTACAATGAAGATTTTCCTTCTGTGTTTGGTCTCATCTGGATAACTGGTATGCCTTTTCATATTTAGGTGGCTGAAAATAATATATGTCTTTTGTCGCATTTAGTGACTTTGCAGCGCTTTACCCTTTTTAACACAGAAAGAGACCTCGAAGGACCCTCAATGCTCTGATTTCATTGTCGGTGAGATACATTTACAAATAGGAGCTCAAAGGTAAAAAAAAATACAGCTTGTTCCTCCAAATTTTCATAGAAGATCCTCGAACAAAAAGAGAAAAGCAACTGGGTCCAGGTAGTCTTCCTCCATCATTTCGAGTGAGTAGACCACACCACCGGCCTTCTTCTCCATCACCGGGAACCTGCCGCTTGGGATGGACAAGAAGTGGATTTCTGGCGATGATTCACTGAAAAGTGGACTCCACTGGAGGTTGATTGGGTGCCTCACCAACAACACCAAGGACAAGACGCATTATCGGCCAAATTTCATGGCGGCATCAAGGCCACCATGTGGGAATGTCCAACTTGCAGCTGCTTTTCCCACCAACTTTCGAGCATGCAAATCATCACGTCTCCGCTCAATCTCCCCTCGCCACCTTGGACGACCGAAGAAAGAAGAAGCATAAGGAGCTGACAAATCCAGAAGAGGCAACGATCCATGGTCTTATTGAAGAAGATGGTGGTCTTCCCCATCTCTCCAAACTCCAGCCTCTGAAGCATCATTACTATAGGGAAGAGTGCTAGGTAGCTTGTCATCTTCCCAAGATCCAAGACTTCGTTTCCACCTAAGGGCATCAAGTTGAAATGCCTAGATCTATTCTTTGCAGGCTCGAATTTCCATCCCTCTCTTCCCCTGTCGATGGCGGCGCCGGAGTTGAGGAGGAGGAAGACTCGGGTATGGGAGTTAACTCTCAAGGGGCACTGTAAGACCGGAGAGAAAAATAAGGAATAACAGTGATTTGCATTTCCAATTATATTTTGGTAATGTTAACTTAGCTCATGATATAAATGGATAGTTTGAAAGGATATATATCGGTGTCCCCCTAGTGGGTTTGGGTGATAACTACCGATGATTTAGGGGACTAGTCGTTTTACAACTACAAGAATGGGTTTTAATCTACGCCGAGGGTAGAAGAGAAATGGTTCATGGTCCCTACGAAAAACATTAAAATAATTTAGTGTCTTTCAATTTTGTATTTGCATTTCATATTCTTTGAGTTGTAGGGAAGATTTACTATGAAGAGGAATTCAATGTTTACAAGAAGTTGCATTTCATATTCTTTGAGGTGTAAGGAAGATGTACTATGGACAGGAATTCGATGTTTATACGAAGCAAAAACAATTCAAAAATTTAAATCATATTCACTCATATATTCCTAAGACGAACCCCAAGTAAGCACCAAGGTTTGTGACTAATTACAAAAAAAGAACGAGAGGCTCAGAACCGTACCTGGGATGAAATTTGGACTGGTCTGCGAAGCTTGTCGACTGGCCCGGATAAATTTTTGAAAAGAGCCCAAAGGATCTAAGTACCCGAAGGTTTCCGTGCCAGTCCGAAGGGTTTTGGGCCAACAAAAAAACTAGCAATGGTTAGAAAACATGAACATGTATAAAACAGAGGTATTCTTCTCGAGATGACATCCCAATTTGGATGTGATACAATCTTCCATTCTTGACTTGACAAATTTGATCTCTCTCTCTCTCGCTCTCCCCCTCCAACCAAAATTAAATGTAAGCGAGGGGAAAGATAGGGGACACCGAGATCCATGATTCCACCTAGCCAATTGGATTTTCCCTTCCAAGTTTGCATCGTGTTTGTTGCTCTTGCATTTATGGGGAAACTTAGTTAGAGCGTTGGAGTCACTCGGAAGAATTTTAGGTTGTGGATTTGACTATAAAGTTTGTAAAGGCCCACTAATCGCGTCAAGATCTACCAATAGTGGATGAGCTCATATGTCGTTGGCTGATATCACAAATAAGTAGGATAGGTCTCTCAACCACACATGTGGGAAATCAAATGAAATACCCCCTTTCCCTATTAGAATACCAACCTAGATCTAAAATCTAAAGTGACTAAGCGCAAGAATCAAGTGATGAGAAAGCAAAAGATTGTGATGAGTGTGAATCCGCCAAGCTATTGCATTAAGGGATGAATGATTTTGTTCCGATCGAAAAGAACTTCCTAAAGACCTTCATGAAGAGGGACAAGGATCTATCTCACCTTGATTCCCCATTTCACCTTAGGAGCTCAAAGAAGCGGTCTTTACTGTTTCTGGGGGAAAGCATCGGTTACTGAGAGTTTCATTGGACTACTCTTCAACGGTATTGGGATCCTATTCATGGTGATATTGTTGCAACAATCGATAGTTTTCTAAGCATGGTGGAGCGGGCGCTCGATTTATCAACTACGCCAACATCGTGATCACCCTAAGAAAATTGACGTGAAATCCCTTGTGATTTTAGTTCCATTAGCCTCATTCACACCATCTCCAAGATGATGGCATCTAGTGTTGCACCTATCCTCCCAGACCTCTTCCCGGCTAGTCAGAGGACCTTCATGAAGAGGTGGTGCATTCATGATAATTTTCTCTAGATCCAAAGCATCATCAAGGAGATGCGCCAATTAAAGGCGTCTCGGTTCTTCCTCACAAGTTCGGCATTGCCAAGACATTCTTCTATCCCTCGTCTAGCTATCCCTATCTAGCACACTAGCACGAAGTCTCTCCGCCTCTACATAGTATTGATACTATTCACATACATGGCTGCTACATGTCGAGTGACCTAAATAGATAAATTGACACTCTAAGTAAATGTAGTAAACCTTTGATGCAATTTTTTTTACAGAAAAACAAACTCAAAATATTTTTCTATATCCTCCGGTCTAGCATTCAAAGCATCACTCATTCCATCAAGGATACTACTCGGGAATGGGCTTTCATCGACACCGAGGAGCCGATGGATTTATATGATCTTTCTTGAATTTGTTGAGACCCCTTTCAATTGATCCTTTTTAGCGTCATTTTACGTTATTTGTTTTTTATTCCTTACCTTCGAGGGTGAGCGTCAATACTTTATGCTGGATCTTTCAAGTAAAATAGTATTATTTATGTCAAGCTATGAATTTGAAATCCTGATTTGTCTTTTGTATTTATTAAGCTGAGAATTGGATATGGAGTTGAAACCGTGTGGCATGGTAGATGCGTATAACAATTTTGTTTCACGATTTGTACTCCCTCCGTCTCAAAATAATTGTCATTGATGCTAGACACATCCATTTTAACCTATTTCCATGACACTTATTTTGAGACGGAGGGAGTACTTGGATATTTTTTTTCCATGACTAACAGCCGTGTTATTTCGCAGTCTAGTACCTCAAGGATATTTAATTAGCCATGTGCACCCAAGGATGTTTAGTTATCCCATGTGCACTGCAGGAGAAATGCCAAGGTTTGGACATGAATCCAGTTGTTTATGTTGTGCTTTAGCGCCGAAATGTATGTATTTCTTGTTCCATGTGTAGTGGAAACCGCCGCCTTTACCACCGAATTCGGGGAAAACTAGCAGATTTCCACGGCAATCCCGAGTTCGCGTGCGGTGACAGGCAACACGAGGCTTCTGGTGGTGGCGTCGTCGCTGTGGACGAAAGCGGTTCGTTTCCGGTCATGTTGCGTTGTGCTGCCGGGCACTCCGCCGTGCCGTGCCAAGGGAGAAGATCAACAGATCAGGGCTGGCATCCAGATCCAGTTGCACTAGCGACATCTGTTCACCGTCGTCGAGCGGGGCTCCCAGTGGCTGTAGCGGCGGGGGCAGGCGCGGCTCCGTGCAGCGTGGACGGGAAGAGCCGTCGCGCTACCGCCGGTGTGGACGGCGACGAGGAGGCGCGGCTCTTGGGAGACCACGATGGTGTTAACCTCGACGGCGACAGTGCCGAAACTGATGGCGATCTCTCCTTTGCCACCCTCCCGGCAGACGCAGAGCCGAACGTCCTCCTCGCTGCCGGCTGCTGCTGCTCCTGCTCCGGCGCGGTTGGCTCCGACGATATGCCTGGCCTTCTCGACGATGACCTGCGCAAGCTCCTGTCCGGTGTCTGTCACACCACAGCGAGCATTTCTTTCGTCAGATTATAACAACTAGTAGTAGCAAATAACCACATCAAAAAAATTAGGCATATTTATTCTTCTGTATTAAATCCTAAACCCCAACAGATCTCCATCGATACTGATTTTTCCCAAACGCTAACCATTTTTTTTAGAGTTTAGTCAGATAAGTTAATGAACTGACCTCAAGTTTTGGTGAAATCCCCTTCAGCATCGCCAGCTTCCTCTCAAATGAGTTGCCCAGCGTCTACATGTAACAAGCAAAGTTGACAGAAATATGTATGAAATTTATGAATAAACGAAAAGGATTAAGCCACTATTTATCTGTACTTAAGTACTACTAGATCTTACAGCTGCAACTTGTTTTGAGCTGTCCCAGTTGAAGAAGCTGGTGAAAAATGCAGGCTCGTCCCCTTCCGCGACAGCGTAAACAGTCGTGTCAACGATAGACCGTCGTCCATCCTGAGCAATGCCTACCTGAAGGAACATCTGCAGATTATGTGGAAACAAATTGAGATTTCGCCATTGTATCTTCCGTTACATTTATAATCACAGGTTGGAAACGCTATGACCTTGCCGAAGTCGAGGGCGTGCTCTTTGGACGTGACACCTGAGTGAAGTCCAACCCAGACATAAATTTCTTCGCCGCAGTCCAGTATCAAAGTCTCCTCAGTTGCCAGATCATCCTGACAGAAGCTGTATACCTCCTTTGCCTGGAACATCGGATCCCAAAAACTATTCAATATTTGCAAGAAAAATCTACAAGCTACAAGTTGGTAGTATGTTTTGATTTCTTTGGAAGAAATTTTCTCTGTAAGGTAGCACTAACCTTGAATAGACCTGAAAAGAAACACAAATAACGATTAGAAATGCTTTTATGTGCAGAGGTTCTTCGAAGTTAAACTACAAAGATGCACGTACATTGCTGGAAAGTACAAGTATACAGATGTGGTTCTGCCGGCCAACCCTTGACAAACTTCTCTTTAGAGTACTCTGTTCTTCCTCCTAATGTTTTCCAAAAGTGCTCAGGCTCAGAACCTTCTCTTAATAACAACGATTGCTTCAGTGGCTGCAAAAATAGCACTGCATTTAGTCCACGAGGGGAATACTTCGCAATTTCCCTAGAGACGTCACAATGAGATAAATGTTATCCTTACAAACAACTTATTCATCATCCTGTCAAGTATATCATGTTCGCTTGGCGAAGAAAGGCTTCCGATCCAAGTAAAGAAAGAAGCACCGTCTTGCAAAATGTAACACTGTGAGGAATTAAGAGAACTTGCGACCTGCATTTATTGAGTGATCTAGAATATCAGAAATTAAATGACACCAAAGTGTGATTTGGCCTAAGAAGCTAACTTGAATCTGCATTTATTTTTGCATTTTTTTCCTAAACTCACCAGATCAACCTGAACGGCTCGTGCGCAATCATGTCTCAGCCCTTGAACCCTGAATAATGCTGCCCCATCTTTCTGGTACCATTCAGTTCTATCAATTTTCGGCAGAACGGAGTTCTTATATGCAGCACTCCTGCCACCCTGGAAAAGGAATGAAATAAAGAAAATCCAGCATTAATATCCAAGTATGCATCCCTTCCTTAATTAACATTTAGGTAAATGAACTGCACAGCACGAGAATTATACCTTGAATATGATCAATGACTTGAATACTAGAAAAAATAACTCAGGTTCTTTGGCTTCAGACACTTGCCCCTGAAATTACATTTTGCAAATGATTGATACTATCGGATATCACGACAAGATTTATTTTAGTCAGATGCTTGGATTTAGTGGGAGTAAGAAGGAGCGAAATAGCTCACCACAACTGAAGGACCTTTTACTGAATCAGCCATGCTTGACATCAATGAAACTGCAGCAACTCTGTCTTCCTGCACCCAAATGCACTAACCAATTTTAGTAACATGCGCCATAGAAATGCATAAAAAGAACCAATCAACAGTAGACTATGTTGGCTCTTACATCCGATTGGAAATGTGAAATGGTTATTAGCAAGGGAATATATAAAAGAGCACCTTTGGTCTTAAAACACTAGCGAAGATAATACCTGTAAGCTATTCTGCCCAGACCAAGCAAAGAACAGATTATAATCTGTTCCATCTTCAACATAGCTGTACTGTACAACATAACAGTCCCCACTGTACAGTTGCTCCTGCTCCTCGGTGCAAAGGAGGGTTACAGAACCAAGGTCCACCAGCCAAACCTGCGTTACATATTATTCTGTCTTTAAAATAGATTTACACATGTATGGCACACTAAGGCCCCGTTTGGAACACAGGATAGGAAAAACGTAGGAATAGGAAATATGCAGGAATTGAGATGTCACACCCCAACAATCCTATAGGAATCTAAAACACATGAATGAAAAATTGTATCCATTTGGATTGAAGGATAGGAAAAACATAGCTGATGGAAAAAAACATAGCTGATGCGTGAGGTTTGTAAAAAAAAACAGTGAATTTTGTTTGATTATTTCCCTAGCTATGCACAGACATACCGATGAACTACTGTAGCAATTTGTCTAACTTGCTGTTCTGGACGCAATCGATGTCAGGGTCGCTTGGACGCCGCCTCTCACGTTCTACAATGTTTTTTTTTTTCGTATTTCACGTTCTACAATGTTTGTACAACGAGGCAGTGCATTTTCTTTGATACTGGGTGGGCCACTACGTGTTTTTTTTTGTAACGATGGAAAGAAAGATTGGAAGCGTCTACTCCCAGGAAAGTTTCCAATATATCCAACCAAATGTTTTTTTTCCTGTGAAACGTGAAGCGTAGGAATCCGTTCCTGTGAGATTCCCTTTCCTATTCCTACGTTTCAAAGGGCACAAAGGAAATATTTCCTGTATAATTCCTATCCTTTGAAATTCCTGCAAAAATCCCGTGTTCCAAACGGGCCCTAAGGAAAGAAATTTACCTTCAGAGAGCCATTACTACTGATGAACTGCTGAGGTTTATCTTCCGGAATTTCTGCAACATCGTAGCCCTGATGCTTGAAAATTGCTGCACCATGATTCTGCATTAGTCCTTGCGATGATACTCACTGATTTAATGGAACGAATAGGCACAAGAAACCACTATGGTCCTCACACCTGCCACTTTCTCTCGCCCTGCCTCATATAACTTTTGCACGACATTCTTGGGCCAATGCTGAAAATGCAGCTTAAAGTTGGCAACTTCATGACCTTCAGTCATTATAACAGTATGGGGAATTGACGATCTGCCTTGACAGCGGACATAATCCTATAAAATAAGATTTGTTTCAAACATATGAAAAGACTTAAGTAGGAACCAATAATAAAGCATGTTAATACTCCTTTGTTTCTGATATGCTTGTAACTTAGCTACACCATGTTTTTTTTCTGAAGGAAAAACTTATTTGCACTATGAGCTTACTATAAAAAATGTTATCCATTAGAAACTTCCCTAAAAGCACATATGCAGAGAATAGAAAAAAGGGAAATAATCAGGTTCATGTGCATACCTCTAAGGCAGTAATGGATGTCTTCCTCTCTGAAACCAGTGTTGTCATCCCTATCCATAAGTATATTTCAGTTCCACAATCCAGTATGTAACTTCTGTCGGAGTTCAGTATTTCTCTATCTAACAAGTGTATATCCATGGGAACAAGTTTTCTCTTATTAATCCTACAAATGGGAAAGTGTACCAATACGCTGTTATGTATGTACTAATTCAAGGCGAATGGATTCTAAATCAAGCTGGGGTAGTCACCAAAAAAGTTTCTTGGATGTCATCAGCTCCCCGTTGGCTGTGTCTGGTACATCACGGGGAATAGGTGCATATCCTCCAAATAGGTTCCAGAACTCACCAGCATCAGAATCACCAACAAGTTTTCCATCCTCTACAGTCATTGACGATCACAAAAGTAAGGATCAAACATCATAGCCATGCTGATGAAAGGAATAAGTTTCATATGAAACTACCTATTGTCCCAATCTCACATCTACCGCAATGTCGGTTTTCTCTCAGGTGCTTAATGACATCTAATGCCTTAGCCCTTGATTGTATGCTAGAATTACAACCGCTGAAAAGGAAGATCTTCAACGGAGTGTCCACTATAAACACAGCCCTATGATCCAGAGAGGTCCGCGAAAACGGAACCTGCAAACAGCATCGGAAACACCATCAGTTAGTTATCTTGCTGTTAACCCCCACATACACTGAAATGTGCTCGAATTTTTTTGAAATGGCACTTCTTACTTCTGTGACACGAGCCACATGCTCTCCTTCGCACCGAAACATTGTGGTCTGGTCGCATTCCTCCCCAGATCTTCTCCAGTGCGAGGAGAAGCTACCTTGCACCGGGATGATGCATGGCCTGAAGTATGACAAGAACTTGTCGGACTCGTCGCCTTGCATTTCCCTGTACTGGACAGCTTGGCAGCCCAGTGCCGCATCCAACTCCACGGCCTTGTCGGAAGCAATCACGCAGTGTTCCTAGGTGACCACAATGCAGTGAACAAAGAAATCCATAAGCAAAAGGCTTCATCACTATCAAGAATGGCAAGAGGGACCATTAACTGTTGTAGTTACATCACACCTCTTTCGCTTCTTCCCCTACCCAGTAATGCACATTGTGTCGCCGAATTCCACTCTTGAGCTGAGCTGTCTGAGACGTTGTACCACATGTGAAATTACTCAATGATGTAAATAGGCTTGTACAATTTTCACAGCCCAAGTAGCCTACTTTGGAGAAACTTACATTGAGTATGATGTAGCAGTTGCCAGTGTAGAACTTGCCATGCAAAGATTTTGCGATTGGGACTACACTGGTGCCCATAATACACCAGATTTCCAGCCCTCTGAAACAATATTTAGAAAACAACAGCATAAGCTAAGATTTATTACTACATGTCATCTGCAGCGCACACGTAAAATGAAGAATAAAGTGGCTAAATGCACACAAGCTCTGCAGCCACGAAACTTATTTCCCACATTCCATCCCGGATTTGAAACCTCCAAGCAATTTTCCTCTTTTCTTACAGATCTTACGAACAGAGCAATTTTTCTCTGCTCCTTGGTAAAAACTAATTTACCGGTTACATTTTGTAAAGCGAAACGGTAACACTAGATGAGACGGGAAGGAATCGGGAAGGCATATTCTAGTGCTGACCCAAGATTGCCTAGAATCTAGTCCAAAGGAACAACTGGAGAAGGAAAAAAAGGAACACCAAAAGCAGGGGAGGGAGAGAGAGGGTCAGGGAGCAGGAGAGAAGACGTACGGCTTGTCGCCGACGCCGAGGAAGGCGTCGTCGACGCCCTTCATTGTCGACATGGCCCCTCGAAGAACTGCAAGAGGAGGCAATGCGAACTCGTGCCCCGCCGATTAATGAGCAAGACTGCAAGAGCAGGGGAGGAAGAAGAAAGGGAAAGGTGAGCAAGCAGCTGGTGGTGGCGGTAGTAAAGTTTGGTGGAGCTGCACAGATTAACAATTACGCACTTTCTCCTCCCGCGGGCTCCACCACCAACAGAGAGAGAGGGGGGCGCCATTGCTTTGCCTTGAAGGTCGTGACGTGCAGTTTACTGTGCTGTTTGACGCGTGCTGCCCCTCTGAGTCTGTTGTAAGGAACGCGTCAGCAAATGAAATTGGACTTGTGTCGGCGACCTGTCAAGAAGAACGTTTGCTCGTAGGATGAGATGTTCAGAGCTAGGTCGACAAATTTTTTTCCTTTTTATCGAAATAGGGTTCTATCTCAGCCCTGCGACAAATTAATGCAGACAGCCGGTTTTCAATTTAAGAAAACGCTCCTGTGCCTCCGGAGGATCGTGGCTCGCCATCCTCGGTCTCTCTAGCGTGCCGCGGGTCCAATACGTGGACCGAACGCGCGCGCCTCGCTTCGCACCGAACCGTCCGTTTCAGTGTGCCACCGAGATGCTGCCGCTGGTGCGCGTCGGCCGCGCCCCTCTCCGCCGCCTCGGCCGCCTCCTGCTCGCCTCGCCCCAAACCCTATCGCTCTGCTCCAGTTACAGCACCGGCCACAACGGCGGCGGCGGCGGTGGTAACCTCTCGCCCCTTCTCCTGATGCTCTCAGCTCGCCCCTCGGCCTGCCACGTCGGCGAGACCTCCCCTGGCGCCGCAAGGGCGCTGAGCGGCGCATCCTGGCAAGGCAGGAGCTTCTGCGCCCGCGCGGTTAGCGTGGACGACGCGGCGCCCTCCAGCTCCGCTGATGCCGCCGACGGATACGACCTGTCGGGGCCTTACCTCTCCGTTCGCATCCGCTGCCGCATCTCCTGTGCTTTGGTGCTCCGAGCTCGAGGATGGTCATGCCGGTTGACAGCACGTTCCCCTGCTTCCCGCCCGCGGTGTCACCCGGCCGACATCCGGCTTGCCGTCTTCGCTGTAGCAGTCGACGGCGACCACCAGCAGGCTCTTCCGCCGGCCGGGCGCGAAGCACAGCGCCTTGGCGGAGCTCGCCGGCTTCTCGGAGGCTGGGTGCGGAGGGCGTTCATGATGGCGGATGCGGAGTCCCCGGCAGTCCACCGACCGCGCCTTGTCGGCAAGCCTGCTCAGCGCGCGGGTGAGGATGGGCTCCTGCGCGTCGTCGGCCTTCCGGCACGGTGGACTTCACGTGGTCTCCGAGCCACCGGAACGCCGCCACCACCGTTTATGTGTTGTAAATTTTGAAAAGACGTGTAGCAAATTTTTGCTATTATAGGACAACTTTATTGCTGCAGTTGTTATTTTGTTTTGCTATGGTAATCTAAATTGTTTGCTAAAAATGTCTCTGGCAAGACTCTCTGCAATGTCTCTGGCGAAGTCAGTTTTGTTTTTGCTAAAATAGCACAATTTTTTTTGTTGCACTTGTTATTTTGGTTTGCTATCATAGCATAAATTGTTTGCTAAAAATATTTTTAGGCGAAGGTCTCCGGCCATGTCTCCGGCGATGTCAACTTATATGCTAAAATAGCAAAATCTTTTTGCTATTTTTGTTCTTCGATTTTTCTATAGTAGTAGACAATGTATCCGGCAAGATTTCCGGCGATGTCTCCGGCGAAGGCAAAAAAATGCTACAGTAGCATAATTTAGTTTTTGCTGCAATCATTTTTTGTTTTTGCTATATTAGTACAAAATGTTTGCTAATGTTTTTGTTCAATTTTGTCCACGAACCGTTTTCTACTCACTGCAGCAAAAGCGGGAGTTGTGCAGCAAAAAGGGAGTTATGCAGCAAAAGCAGGAGTTGTGCAGCAAAAACGGGTTTTGGGGGTTTTTTTGAGGGACACGTGTCATCTAGGGGAGGGGAGGATTATTTTTTCCTCCCACGGAGGACGCTCAGCACTCACCTTTGATTTATCAATAAAATAAGAAGCATCATGTCTTACAAGGAAATATATCGATCAACTCAACTCGAAGCCGCTAACCTAACGACAACACGCTACAACTACAAAACCGTTGAAGAGGGTGGCCAAGATTATGGCCATGTGCCCCGACAACATACTAACGCGTTTCATCTAAAAACCGAAAGCCTCACCGTGCCGCCCGACAAGTACAACGCATAATGTTTATTACGATGTTATTGGAATTTTTCTCCAAATATGCCTTTATATCCTAGCTTATTCAAAAAAAAAATTCAAAGTAATTGTTTTCTCTTAGCAAACCTTATTATATAAAATATTTTAAAATCAAATATTACCATAAAATGTTTATTGCAATTAAAACCAAAGGATTATTACGTTTAATAATTTTATATGTCTCAAAAATATTTATAATAATAAAAAGTATTTATAGTGGTTTTAAAATGATAAACCAAGTTTTAATCATAAAATCATTTTCATAAATGTGTTGTTTATGAAAGTAAGTTAAAAGTACTTTGTAAAACAATATTTTGGTTCGTGGAAAAAGTTCCTAAATTTATTTAACCTCAATTCTATTTTTAATTATCATTTTTTATTAAGTACTATATGTACCATATTCATATTTTCAAATCTTAAAACTCAAATGCGTTGAAAAGTTTACAAAAAAATTATCATCTGAAAGGTTTGAATTTTATGAATCTAATGCAATTGGTTTGAGATGATTTATATGAATTTATAAAGAAAACAGGAATAATAATTTAAAAAAATGATGACATCATCGTGACGTCGTTCGTCATCAACCTCTGGAAAGCATGGAGACCGTTTTCTGCCGATTCTTCGCGTGTTGATTTCTCGGATTTAAGAGCAGGATTGATTGCCCCTTACTCTCCCCTTGAAGCCCCAGCTGCCCCCTCCATTTCCCATGTGCTCTATCTCTAAATCTCGCCCCTAGGTCACTGTATTTGCTCGGAGGAGTACTTCGTTGCCGCCGCCAAGAATTGCCGATTACGACCGAGGTATGAAGTCCAAGCCGGCCATGTTTGGTTTTTCAGGATGCCCCTGTGCGTGTGCTTCATTCCGAACATTTTGCCGATTTTTCCCGCAGCTGCATCGGCGAGATTGAGATCTTCTGAAGCTCGCCCGAGCCCGTGTCGTCTCCGTCGCGCGTCGTCGTCGGTAGAGATTATCACCGAGCGCGCCACCCCAGCCATCGACCTCCCCTCGCCTACGGTAAGCTCCTCTTTTCCTAGCCGTCCGATTTCATTGCACGGCCACGATTAAATCTTAAAACTGAAAAGGTATCAACCAATAGGGAGACGCCAAGTCAGTCGCGCGTTCAGTAATCTATCCTTCGCTATGTGCAGCGTGTAGCCAGGCCAAACCCAGTTGTTATCTGTCGCCAGTGCAACGCATAGAACCCCGGCATTTTTTTCTGGATTATGCTTCGAGAATAGAAAATCAATTGGCTCTTTTGCAAAAAAAGCCCCTATAACCCTGAATCATCATAACTTTTCATCCGGAAGCCCAAAGTAAGCAAATTAGGACTTTTTGAAAAGCCCCTAACATATAGAAAGTTTCAACACTATTCAAATTCAAATTTGAATATTTAAAAAATTTCCAAATTCAAAAGTCATTTGGATGATTTTTTGCATAATTCAAATTCTACAAATCCAAAAATTGCAAATAAAATATATTTGGAACCTTAAGATGTGTTATAATGGACCATTCTGCCAAAAATAAATTTTGGACAAGTTTAGATTTAACTTAGATTTATGTTCGCCATTTGAGTAATTTTGACATGGATTTAATTCCATAAATTGTTAGAATATATTTTATTACACAAAATTGTTCACAATATGTACCTTGGACTAGAGAGACCTTTACCCAAGCCATTGGTGACCATTGAACCTCTTCCATGTAGTTTTGGCGAAATTCCCTTCATGGTGTTAGCCACTTTGAAAAATTGTTTAGTGTTGATAAAACCCTATTAGAAGAGATTGTGGTGTGATCCTTCTTGATCATGAAAACACTCAAAATATGTTAGCCAAATATCTAGCAGCAAGTGTAGCTAAAGACCAATTCCAAGATCAAGATGACATCAAGATCAAGTTGCCTCCATGGAGAAGGACCTCTACATCATCAAGGAGGATTGTGGACAACATCAAGAGCCGGAGAATCACTTGGAAGATGTAAAGAAGATGGAAGACCAATACCTCATCACAATAATTATTTTTCTTTGATGTTATGTGACGAGCCTAGAATAACCCAAGCCAATATGCAAATCCTATCCCAAACACTTAAATTCCATATGTGAATGGAATTAGGTGTAGAGACTCAACCTTATTATTACATACACTTCTTTTGCATATTGAGTGATGTTGTCGAGACATCGTAGTAGAGTTCATAGACGGGGGTGCCATGAGACTACTGATAGAGATGTGGGTGGACGTGGTAGTATGACAACCAGAGACACCAAAGTTACCCAGGTTCGGTATGTCGCAACTAGGTGGCGTTCCTACTCCTGCAATCTCACTAAATCAGGGCTGAAGTCTGAAGTATACAAAGTACAATGTGAGTTATGGTTTGCTAACTCAACGAGGATCAACTTCACGGCGAGTTGGCTTCTAGCTTATTGTCTGTCTTTGTTCTTCTCTCTCGTCCGGCTTTATATAGATAGCCGGGTTAGGTCTTACAGAAAGGAAACCTAGAAGACTACGGTAAATTTCTAACTTGGAAAGCAGGAATCCGGCTTCTACTCCAACCGTACCACGTGGTCCGTGGTCCGGATTCTTCTAGAATCTGGCTTCTGCGCGTCAGCTTACTGGGCCGTCTAATGGACCGTGATCCATTACCATTCAGTCCACCCTGGTAATCCGGCTCTTTAGGACAATGCCGGATATACCCCTAATCGGTATATATCCGACAGTAGCCCCCGAGAAGGATTGAGACTCCAATCTGCCACCTTTCATCAATTTGCATTCTTTTCCGAGAAATGTTGGCGCTTCATCTCGATTCTTCTTTTCCTCAAATCATGCTTTAGCGAGAAACTCGGATTTTGGGAAAATCCGCCTTTTTCTTCCACTATGCTTCGTGGAGAAGGAACTTCCTTATATCAGCGATAAAATCATGCTGACGCCAGGGACGTTTGGGTTCAAATGTGAAACCCTGAAACGTATCTCTGAAAGATTCTCGCGGGAAACGAGGAGATAGCAATAATCACCCGTCCCCTCATTTCCCGGATTTTCTGGCGAGTGACACGCGTCGAAGATCTAACGGTCACAAGAGTCGTTGTGGCGCATCTTAAAGCTTTTCCGGCTATAAATAGCCTTCCTCGGGCCCTCCGGTAGTTCTTCCACCCTCACACCATCTCCCAGCCCTCAAGCGCCATTGCTCTCGAGCCAAGGATTCACTAGTGCGAGCAGAGCCCGTGCATGTTCCGCACCGTCCCCAGAAATTCATCATCGGAGGTTTGGGATCTTCTCCGCACCGCCCACGAATGGCCACCGGTGACTCACCACGCACCGCAGAGGAACACTCCGTCTCCGTCGACATCGATGAGATCATCAATAACATGGATCCTCAGCTCGATTCTCCGAGCCGCGCCGTCGCGAACGCGCCGGAGGAAACTGCCGGCGGCCTGGCCCGCGAGGATCCTCCTCTCGCGGCCGAAAATCTGGCAGCGCCATCTTCCGCTCCGCCTCCGCCCTTCACCGCTGAAACGGCGGAAGAAAAGATCATCCTCGTCGGCGAGGAGCTCGCTGCCGCGGCCGCCGCCGGAGCGGAGGACGAAGGCGAGATGTACGGGAATTGGAGCCGTTGCAACTTGGCTCCTTCCCTTCTTCCGACAATGGAAAAGGAGGGACTGATTCTGAAGGGGAAATGGTGGCACGAGGACGACTCCGAGCCCTTGCCGAGAGCCGGGGAAAGGGTTTTCCTCACCTCGCATATTAGCCGAGGTATGGGAATTCCGCCTTCCGCCTTCTTTCTCCAGGTCCTCAACCATTACAACATTCAACGCCACAATCTTCCTCCAAATTCCATTCTATATCTAGTAGGGTTCCAGGCCCTCTTTGAAGGGTACCTAGGATTAGAACCTAGGTTAGACTTTTGGTAGTACTGTTTTGGGGTTAAGCGAAACCCGTCTGAGGGCGCACTCCTGAATTGTAGAACCATATCCTTCGCCCTCCGTAGATTTAGGGAGGATTAGTTCCCCAAGATCAAAACCTCGGAATCCGTCAAGTTTTGGACGGGTTCCTTCTTCTACCACCAAGATGTCCCGTTTCCTGCAAAGGAAACAGGAATTCCACCTTTTGTTAACTCTGCCGCCACTCCCCAAGACAACTGGACAGTGGAGGCAGTTCAAACCTTGCCACCAGATCTTCTAAGGATCAAACAGCGCATTGCCAAGCTCGTTTCCGCGTCTCCCCCTCTCACTGGAATGGATACAGTCCTATGCTGGTTAGAAAGGCGGATTCAGCCTCTGGCCCACCACGGTCCCCGGCTCTTGTGCGAGTACTCGGGACCCGAAGACGCAATGCGGACAACGAACAAGCCTTTGACGGCCAAAGACTTGAGGAAACGTGTCAACCAATTGGTCGCAACTCGCGACCAATATGAGGAAAGTCAGCCGATGTACACGGCGACAAACCCGGCTCCAAAGTTATGGTTCTTCATTTTAGGTTTTGCATTTCTTCTTTCTCGGACATTTTGTTTTAACCCGGACTTTGTCTCTTTTGACAGATTGTCGATCTTCCTGAGGCGGATCTTGCAACCGATGCCGAATTGGACGCAATGTGTGCCAGCTTTGCAAGCGTACGGAAACACAAGAAGCCTTCCGCTACTCCAGAAATAATGGATCTTGACAGAGTTCCCGTCGCTACTTCCAGGTAAATCATCCGGGTTGCTCTTTTCTCTGCTTTTTGTCGCAGGAGTTCTATTCTTTTCTCGGAATTCTAACTTCTCGGATTTTATCTTTCTAGCCTGGCTCTGACACCATTGAAGCCAAAAGGCCGGAAGAAAATCAAGTCTGTGGCCCGGAGAGGATCACAGCCTTCTCCTGCTGCTGGTCCTGACACTCTGGTCGCAGCTGCGGAGGAAAATACTGCTGCCAGGGAGGAAGAAACCCAGCAGACCAGCCAGCCTTTTGCGTCTGAGCCGGACGCGAGGGAAAGCGCGGTGCCGGAAATGGGTGGTCCTTCTCGTACAGCTGAGGAGGAACCCATTCCGACTTTTGACAAGGAGTTCAAGGTAAAGGAGGAGCCATTTGACGAACACGGATTTATGCATCTGTGGGCGACCAAATTCTTCGCCCCAGCACCCTTAATCCGTCCTTGGCCGCAAGGCGGGCTTATTGTAAGGAATAACTTCGTATTTTCACCTCGGCAGGTCATCCAGGACGGCCTTTGCAACATCGGGGTTCTTTTTGCAGACTATGCAAAGGAATTCAATGAAAACTTGGCAAACTTGACCAAGATGAGCCAGGTAATATCTATAGCCCCCAAGTAATAAGCTAAATGCATGCTTTTGACATAATGCTTTTTCCATTACTATGCTTGTTCTTAACTTAAGCACTTTTTTGTCTCTTTTTCGTGTTTCAGCAAACTGCTGAGAACATCAACGTGGAAGTTTTCAATAAACTTACCATCAGGAACAAGGAGGTGAAAACCCTTCTTTCTATTCTTGAAGATAAGGAGGCAGCACTGGCATCCATTCAGCAACAGTTGAGTGAATCAGCAGGTAAAATATTTCTCTGCTTCTAGTTGTGATTTTTCTAAGTAATTTTCCGAGTTTTTAACTCTTCTTTTTTACTTGCTTTTTAGCTTCTTTGGCGAAAGACAAACAAATTGCTGAAGATGCCGGCAATGCCGAGAACCTCCGCCGCGAGAACCTAGATCTTCACAAGCTTACTGTGAAGCTCCAGAAGGAACTGGAGGCCAGCCAACTAGCTGTTGGCATTGCCGAATCTAAGGCCTCCAGCCAGGCCGAGAAAGATAAAGCTACAATCAGGGACCTGGAGAGCGCCCTGAACCAGCGCCTGGAAGAAGGCACCGAGATGGATCGGATTCTCGGTAAGTAACATGTCTTTTACCGGATTTTCCTTGTTTCCCCTTTTTCTGTTTTTCCTAACATTTGTTTGTTGATTGAAACAGGAGGTAGCCCCCAGCTTACCCGGATCGAAAGAATCTGGGCTTTCGGGAAAGTCTTCACCGCGATCAAGGCTGCGGGGATGTTACTTATTAATAAGTACATTCCCGCCAGATCTGGGGAGTTCTCGGAAGTTGAGAAACTTCCGGAAGCTATCGTGGAGGTGGCGGATCGCAAGGAGTCCTTGCTCTGTTCTGCAGCTCGCGGTGGTGCACGCATGGCCCTTGGGCTCATGCGTATGCACTACCCTACTGCCAAATCTTGGCGCGTGGCGTCCGGCATCCCTCAAGGATACACAGATGCTCAGCGGACCAGCATCTTTGACGAAATCAAAGGTCACGCCACCAAGATCGCCAACATGGTGAACATCTCTACCTTCTACCCCGATGAGGAAATCTCGACAACTCCTGAGGAATCCAGCAGCGAAGACGATGACTCGGATGCCTAAAGAAGCTGCCTGGTCCTAGGTAGAAGATAGGAAAATAGAAGCATTATTGATCTTACAATGTAACACTTATTGTAATGCTATCTATTCTTTTGTATAAACAAGTACTCCGCTTTTGCAGTTAAATTATTAAGTCTTTGCAAGTTTTCCGAGTTTTTATTCCTTTATCTTATAAGTTCTCTGGTTTATATGTCTTAACTGTCTTTAGTGTTTTAAATGGCTCTATAGTATATAATCTTCATACCAAGTGACTGGGTATAACCAATCAGTCAAAACTCGGAAACATGGATCATACTAAAGGCATTTTTACTGACTAGTTCCAGTGACCCAACATAAAAACAATCAGATACTACTTAGAGAAAAAGTAAGGAATTTCGTACGATACTCGGGCACGTAGGCACAATCTGGGTTTCCTTAAGCCTCCTTAGGCCGAAAATCATTCAGTTTTTTAACTCCGAGCACGCAGGCACAATTCGGGTTAACATTGAGTATTTTGAAAGATCATTGTGAAGTAGATGAGGCGGATTTATGCTTTGTAATATAATAAACATGTAAAAACATAGATGTATGTATTCCGACAACTTTATTTGATGATCTCAAAGATGTTTACATAGAAACTGAACTAACTGTAAAAGGGACGTAACTGCTGGATGCTCCGGGGTCTTTTGGTCTCTCCTAGTTCGACATCTATCTTTCTCTTTCTTTTGCGATTCGGTCTTTTGGGATCATCCTCCGTATCCCGAATATCTACAAGATAGTATGATCCATTTTTCATAGCTTTGCTAATGACAAATGGTCCTTCCCAAACTGGGGCTAACTTGTGCTTCCTTTCTTACACCAACCTTAGCACTAGGTAACTTTCTTTAAAAGAACGATGCCTGATTTTCCGACTATGGTAGCGTCGCAATCCTTGCTGATAAATGGCGGATCTTTGAAGGACAACTTCTCGTTCTTCTTCTAGAAGATCGACGACATCCTATCGTGCACTTTCGGCATCTGAGTCATCGAAAGCCTGCACTCTTGGGCTATCATGGAGCATGTCCGTTGGAAGCACTGCTTCTGCGCCATAAACCAGGAAAAACGGGGTTTGCCATGTTGATCTGTTTGGCGTCGTTCGAATAATCCAAAGCACGGAAGGTAACTCTTCTACCCATGCTCCAGCTGCTCTATGAAGAGGAGATTCGAGTCTTGGGCGTATTCCCTGCAGGATTGAGCTATTCTTTCTTTCAACCTACCCATTGGATTGTGGGTGTGCCACAGATGCAAGATCTAGGCGTATTCCTGTTTGTCGGCAATATTTTGCCAACTCTCCAATCGAGAAATTTGTCCCGTTGTCAGTAATTATGCTGTGTGGAACGCCGTATCTCATGACTACGTCAATGATGAAATTCCTGGCAGTTACACCGTCAAGCTTTTTGATGGGTTTTGCCTCCACCCACTTGGTATACTTATCTACTGCAACGAGTAAATGTGTGAGTCCACCTCTTGCAGTTTTGAATGGTCCCATCATATCTAGCCCCCAGACCACAAATGGCCATGTAATAGTGATAGTTTTGAGTGCTTGGGCTGGCATATTTGTCTTCTTGGCGTAATACTGACATCCGGCACATGTATTTACTATGTGTTCGACATCTTTCTTAGCTGTTAGCCAGAAAAACCCTGCACAGAACGCCTTTTTAACTATGCTTTTTGATTGAGCATGATGTCCGCAATCCCCTGCAGGGATTTCTTGCAGTATTTCTCGGCCTTCTTCTGGCGAAATACATCGCTAAAAAATTCCGATAGTGTTACGTTTATACATGCAACCATTAATTACCGTGTATCATTTGCATCGACGTTTTATTTGTCTTTGCAATACCTCGTCTGCTCCATCTGGGTACTTCTGATCCACTAAGAAGTTTAAATATGGAATTGTCTAATCCGGGTTAACAAGAATGGCTTCAATTGACTCGGAAACGAGAGGATAATCAACATCTCCACCTTTTATCGATGGTTTATGCAAATGTTGGACAAACACACCTGGTGGTAGGGGTTTCACTCTTTCCGAGCCCATGCAGGCTAATGATTCGTGTTCCTGTTTTCTTCCCTTTTGACATGAAGTACTTCAAATACCAGGAAGCAAATGGCAAACTCGTCCACCGTCTCTGATATTTGGCCATGATGGGGCTTTTGGTGTCCCATGTTTGGTTGAGCTGATGTTGTACCAAATCTGAGTCACCATAGCATAGTATGCGTTTGACACCTATTTATTTTGAATGTGCAAGCCATGAAGCAGAGCTTCGTACTCTGCCACATTATTACTGGCGTTGAAATATATTTGTAATACATACTCCATAGTATCTCCCTTTGGGGATTTCAGCACTACACCAGCTCCAACACCTTCATTTATCTTGGATATGTCAAAGTGCATGACCCAGTATTCTGACTTTGCCATTGGTGTGTTTTCCATTGCTTTTGTCCAATCAGCGATAAAATCTGCCAACACCTGGGATTTAATTGCCGTCCGGGGTTGGTACTTAATGTCGAACGCAGCTAACTCGATGCCCCATTTGGCTACTCGGCCTGTTGTGTCCGCATTGTTAATAATATCCCCTAGTGGTGTTTTACATACCACTGTTATGAAATGTCCTTGGAAATAATGGCGAAGTTATCGAGATGCAAAAAACACGCCATATGCCAGCTTTTAATAGTGTGGATACCTTTGTTTGGACTCGGAGAAAACTTCGCTGACATAATACACTGGATGTTGATCTGGTATGCTTTGCTCTTCTTTCCGCCTTTCCACAACTATCACAGCACTAATAACCCTGTTTGTTGCCGTGAGATACAGTAACATGGGTTCTTCGTCTTTTGGCGATGCCAAAATCGGAGCCTTCATCAACGTTTCTTTTAATTGGGTTAATGTTTTGTCCGCCTCTTCTGTCCATACAAATTTGTCGGATTTCTTCAACAATTTGTATAATGGCAGAGCTTTATCTCTTAGCCGGCTTATAAACCTGCTGACAGCGGCTGCAGAACCCGTCAATCTTTGTACATCTTTTAAGCGCGTAGGCTTTGAGATGTTTAAGGTTGTCTTGATCTTTTCCGGGTTTACTTCTATTCCTCTGTGAGAAACGATAAAACCCAGAAGTTTTCCCGAGGGAACCCCGAATACGCACTTTAATGGATTTAACTTCATTTTGTAAGTGCGCAAATTTTTGAAGGTTTCTCGCAGATCTTCAAGGAGTGTGTCTTTTTCCTTGGAAACGACGGCAATGTCGTCCACGTAAACGTGAACGTTTTTGCCGATCTGACTATGCAAACAACGTTGCATGCAACGCTGGTAAGTTGCACCTGCGTTCTTCGGGCCAAAAGGCATGGTTATGTAATAGTATGTTCCGTACGGGGTTATGAAGGAAGTTTTGATTTGGTCTTCTTCCTTCATACGTATTTGATGGTACCCGGAATAAGCATCCAAAAAGCATAAGAGCTCAGAGCCAGCAGTGGCATCTATTATTTGATCGATTTGCGGTAACCAAACCTATATTTTGGATACAATTTGTTCAGGCCGGTGTAATCTATACACATCCTAAGAATGGTACTATCTTTCTTCGGGACTAATACTGGGTTTGCAGACCATTCAGTATGTATAACTTCCCGGATAAAATCAGCTGCCAATAGCCGGATAATTTCCTTGCCAATAGCCTTATGTCTTCTTCCGTCAAATCGACGGAGACCTTGATTGACGGGTTTAGATTCTGGAATCACTTTGAGTTGATGCTCAGCAAGTTCCCTGGGTACACCTGGCATGTCCGCTGGACACCAAGCAAAAATATCCCAGTTCTCACGGAGCAACTTGATGAGCTCACTTTCCTATTTGTCGGTCATCCCGGTTCCTAATACAACAAATTTTGTCGGATCTTTGGGATCTAGGATAACATGTCTTGTATTCTCGGAAGCTTTGAAACTAACTGCGGACTTCCGGCTTTCTTTTGCTGCCGACATTTCTGTCGGCGATCTTTTGCCAGATCTTTAAATTCCTCCTTTGTTATTACTTTTTCTGCGCAAAGGGCGTTTCCTTTTTCCAGCTCGTTTGCCAATTTGAAGTCTCCCGAAATGGTGATTACTCCTCCTTTTGGCCCTGACATCTTTAGCTTGTTATAGATATAACATGATCTTGCATGAATTTGGCGAAAGCTGGACGTCCGAGTATTGCGTGGTATACATTTTCGAACGGCATGACCTCGAAAGAGATTTTTTCCTGTCGGAAATGCTCTTTTTCTCCAAAGGTTACGTCTAGGGAAATTTCTCCCAGGGATTGTGCTTGTCTGCTAGGAACGATGCCATGGAATGTATGTTGCTATGATTGAGCTGGATATCGGAGATTCGTAGATGCTTCAGTGTATCCAGGTACATTATATTGATGTTAAATCCTCCATCCATCAGCACTCTTTTTAGCCTAGTGTTTTGAACAATAGGGCTTACAATTAGAGCTTGCGTGCCGGGTTCTGGGATATTTCCGGGATGATCAGACTGATCCCAGGTAATTGTTCGAGTACTTCAAGAATTTGGGGTTTGGTGGAACAACCGTGTTTATTTCTCGAAGTGTTCTCTTTGTCACCTTTGCTGAGGGAGTTGCGAGGAAAGTTAGGTTACATTCTCCATCAACTCTCGGGAATTTTGGTTCGCCTTTTCGCTGTTGTTTCAGGATTTTTTCGTCAGTGTCCGATTCATTGTCTTCTTTTTCAGCTTCTGGCTTTTGCTTTGAGAACTTCCTTTTGGAATTTTTTCCCTTGTTCCCGGATCCTGCAGCGCCTTTCATATGCTTATTAAGACGGCATTGCGCATTAGTATGGGTAGGTTTGCCAAATTGCGAATGGTGGACATAGTTTTCCGACTTAATCTTTTCCCACTCTTCCTTTGAGTAGGAGATGGGTTCTGTGTTTCTTCCTTTCCATTTGCTGCCATTATCCTTTCCAAAGGCTAAATTAACTTCTTCGGGTTTTTGCTGTGCTTCTAGACTGGCTTTTTTCTCAGAACGAGGCGTCTTTTTTGGCCCGAGCCAAAGCATCAATGTTTCCACCTCTTGCTCTGATGTCGTCTTCGGCCGCTGCATGCTCATTTGCGTTTGTAAGCATAGAGACGAGATCTTTGTGCTTCTTTGATCCAACCATGAATGGTACGAGGCCGGGTTTTAGACCATTGACAAAAGCATGCATTGCTTGTACATCACTTACTCCAGAGAAGTTGTTTTTCATTGCATTCCATCTTGAGATAAAGTCGACATATGGCTCATCTTCAAACTGGGTGCAGCGGTTTAGCTGGTTGATGTTGTTGGGGCGTTTGTAAGTTCCCCGAAAATGCTGAGTGAAAACTCTAGCCATATCATCCCAACTATCCACGGTTCTTGACGGAAGCCCGTTGATCCAATCTCTGGCTCCATCCAGCAACATTAGGGGGAGGAATTTTACCGCCTCTAGGTCTGTCCCTTTGTTAATCTGGACGGCTGTATAATAGTCTGAGAGCCAGGTATCCGGGTTTGTACTGCCGGTATACTTTTGATATGTTGGACCAACTTTGGCAAAGCCAGAATGTAGAGTTATTCTCCGGATCCTGTCAGTGAAACACTTCGGTCCAAAGTATAGATCATCTCTTTCTGCTCTGTCAGCGTGAACAGAATATCTGCCGGCTGAATGGATGGAAGGGGATCTGCTCCTTTCCTTTACATTGTTGCGTGAGTGCGCTTTTCCGGGATTATCCTTATTTCCTCCGTTATCGTGTCCTTTGGAATAAGGTGGAGTTCTGCTCCTTGGACTTTCTTTATTCCTAGGAGGAGTACGGGATCTCTCACGCCTGTGAGGAATGTCGTATCTTCCGGCTTTTTCAGCAGGGCGTCTTGGAGGCGGCATTGCTTTTCTGTCCTTCCAGTTTTGTTCCTCCCGATCTCGGGGATTAATTCCACCTTTCGGCGGATGGGATCCTGTCCTGGACGCTACATCCTTGTTATCTGGAATTTTCTTGTCCTTTCTCGGATCTCCTTTCTTCTCTTTGGAATTGCCTGAATTTCCAGGTTCGCCAGGTCCAGGTGCTCCAGAGGCGCATGTGGCGGTTTTGCATTGGGCCGAGTCGTCATGCAACTTCCCTCATCTTGCCTGCCCCCGCTGTTGCTGTTGCAATGCCTTTCCTAGGAAAGCATACACCCCTTGAAGCTTTTCGTCGTTGGAGTACAGATCATCGTTGAGGATGGCGAATGCAGCTTCCGCGTTTTCTGCTACGGTTTTATGTACAGATTCACCCTTGGCATCAATGTCGTTTACTTTCTTTTGCCAGGAAGGGTTTTGGAGCCGTTCCTTTGGCGGCAATACTTCCGGTCTTGCGATTCCAGGTAACCGTGTAGGTTTTATGCCTGATCTATTCCTTCTTTCGTACTCCTCAATTTCTTCCTGCTGCAACTTAATGTCAGCCTGGGTTTTTAGGAGATTTTCCCTAGTTCTGAATAGATGTTGCTGCTGCCTTTGGAGAGCTTGTCTCCTGGCTTCCAGCACTTCAGGGGGTTCATGCAGTCCCACTAGTGTTTGAAGTAAATCACTTTCCTGTTCTGACATTGGCGTAACATGGATTTCCTTTGTTTTCTTCTCCGCAGGCTTGACTCCGCTTCCTCCTCCTACTTCTAGGCCTTCATTGGCGGTATCCGCCAATTTTTTCTTCCGGAGTTTGTACTGGAGTTTCTTGGCAATCTTGTTTCTCTTCTTGGAAGAGGGAGGTTTTTTACCAGGTTCATCTTATCTCAATTCCTTGACATCAGGGTAAATTGGACTGGTTTCACCGTCGTCTCTTTCCTCATCTAGCGGAGGTGTTTGATGGTCTTCCTGGCTTTCAGCATCCGTGTTTTCAGCCGGTTTTGCCATAAGCACTTCATGGAATCCCTATTGAAGAGATTTGACCTTTCTTTCAAAAGCATCTTCATCTTCGTCCTCGAAATCGAGCTCGTCCGATCCGGGTTCCGACTCTAATCTCGCCTCAATGGCGGCTAGAACAGAATCGGCTTCTGAGTTCGTCGTCGTATCGACGGATGTCGGATCTTCCACCTCTACTGTGGGATTGTTTTCTTCTGCCTCTTCCACGGGGTTGATTTTATCCGTGTTTTTGGCGACCTCAGATTGTACCAAGCCAATAAAGTGAGATCTGTTTGCAGGCATCTCCGAAGAGGCAGCAAATTCAGCAAGATATTGGCGATCTGAGCAGAATCCGGCATCATAGTTTTCTTCAACTGGGTATAGGGCGGGTGGAATAAATCTACTTCCACCACAGAATCCCATTGCCTCTGCAGTTAATCCGATAAAGATGTTTGCAGATCCAATCGATCAAATGCAAGCACTTACCAGATGATTCCGTGCTGGCATGTACGATCCATTGTCGAGGAAGCGCCCGAAGTCGTTGTCGAATTGGAAGCTTCCGACGGTTATGGTACTGCCGATTCCGCCGAGTATCCCCGATCGAAACATAACGCCTGACGTCGCCTGCCCCACGGTGGGCGCCAACTGTCGAGACATTGTAGTAGAGTTCACAGACGGGGTGCCATGAGACTACTGATAGAGATGTGGGGGGGACGTGGTAGTATGACAACCAGAGACACCAAAGTTACCCAGGTTTGGTACGTCACAACTAGGCGGCGTTCCTACTCCCGCAATCTCACCACATCAGGGTTGAAGCCTGAAGTATACAAAGTACAATGTGAGTTATGGTTTGCTAACTCGACGAGGATCAACTTCTCGGCGAGTTGGCTTCTAGATTATTGTCTGTCTTTGTTCTTCTCTCCCGTCCGGCTTTATATAGATAGCCGGGTTAGGGCTTACAGAAAGGAAACCTAGAAGACTACGGTAAGTTTCTAACTTGGAAAGCAGGAATCCGCCTTCTACTCCAAGCCGTACCACGTGGGTCGTGGTCCGGTTTCTTCTATAATCCGGCTTCTGCGCATCAGCTTACTGGGCCGCCTAATGGACCGTGATCTATTACCATTCAGGCCACCCTGATAATCCGGCTCTTTAGGACAATGCCGGATATACCCCTAATCAGTATATATCCGACAAATGTGATAATACTTGACCAACCTTAGTGAACTCTTGGAACTTCCTTGACAAGTGTGACCAATTGAGTTGAATCTTTCAAACTCAAGCCTTACCTTTCCTTAACCCCTTTAGCTTGGAAAAAACTTTTGACTAAGTTGTTGATTATTATGTTTTGTTCCTTCTTTGTTTGTGAAAGTTTGTTTATTAATAATCCTTTGAATTTTTTATATTGTACGAAGAGGAACGTTCTAGTTGTGAAGAGAGTATACTTCTACACCAACCTCAACAAGGCAAGTGGCACACTTCATAAAATTCCTATGATTTGTTATGCATTAGTGTTTCACAAAATTGCATGGTTAGGACTTTGTTATGCAATACTATGCAAACCAAGTAAGGATACTTACCTGTAGAAATTATTTGCTTACCCAAGCTTGTAGACTAAGTTGGATAATATTCGAATGATGATTGTTATAAAGGAGATATACTATTATATTGTACTTGGAAAGGGAGATAGACCAGCATTGCATATGGAGATAGACCATTACTATTACTTGGAACTGGATATAGTCCAGCAAATCCACTGGAGAAAGACCAGCACAACCTCCAGAGAAAGACCATTGGTGTTACAGGGCAAAGGAGATAGTCCAACATAGCCACTAGAGAAAGACCAGCATAACCTCTAGAGAAATATAGTTGGTGTTACAAGGCAAAGGAGATAGTCCAGCATAGGCGCTGGAGATAGAACAGACAATCTGTGGAGATAGACCATTGATGATTACAAGGCAAAGGAGAAAGACCAACCAACCTCTGGAGATAGGTCATTAGTGTTAAAAGACACTGGAGATAGACCAACATAGTCTATGGAGATAGACCTTTATCGTTGCAAGACCTCGGAGATAGACTAGCTCTGCCCTTAGAGACAAACCAATATTGCTTCATAGTCCACTGAAGTGTACTTGTGAATCAATTTTGATGAAAAGTATTTTTTAAAAGGATAGGATAAAACTAGCTTTCTGCAAAATCTAGCCTTGAACTCCACTTAGCCAAATAAGCATGTAGAAGATATAATTCTTCCACACATCCACCATAGTGTCATTTTCCATTATATTAAATTATACTGACCCCTTGTGGCTGCATATTCCACATTGCAGATGGATCTAATGACGAGTGAGGATTTCGTTTGGGATCTCGAGTCCACTGCCAACATGTTTTGCCTGTGGAACATGAAGAAGATGAGGCTCAATGATGTACTATGTTTTCCGATGTAATACTATATTTCCTGCTAGTCTTGTAAGATTATGCAAGTTGTATTTTATTTCCTGCGAGTCTTCTGAGGCTATGGAAGTTATAATTTATTTATATTGTAAATATCGGATCATGTACTGTAATAGAATTTCATGCAATTGCATTGATGAGGACATCCCTAGCTCTTCACCTATTGTTACACATGATGTTGCTATAAAAGATGATGAAGTAAGGATTGGTCCCATGACAAGATCAAGGACCACACTATTACAACAACAGGTGAATTCGCTCCTACTTGAGTATAATATTTATAATTATGAGGACTTTATACTACCTAAATCCATGCACTTATGTCATCTCAGGTTTGTTGATAACACAAACATAAAAGAGGGAGATCATGAAGAGGAGCTGCACATGGACGAACATGGACTTGAGGAGGAGCTGGAAAACAAGTGCTAGAAGGGTGAAAACAAGGAATAACAAAGAATAAAAATTGTTATCTCATGGAAAACAATTGTTATTTCATGGAAAACAAGGGGATGGCGCCTCCACAAGGTTAAATGCGCCTAGTAGAAGTCCTAATTATATTAGGCATGGTTTGTATACCATCATAGGCCGCACCCCTTAATGGTGGGTCGGTTTGTATCTAGTTGGTTCGAGTCCAAGTCCAAAACAAGTCCAAGTTGGGTCCTATTCGGGTTGGGATGGGTTGCTTGCGCAATACCCCTTGTGGCCGCACCCCTTCCCCTCATATATACCCCTTGGTGCGAATTAGATAGGTTAGACTACGATAAAACATAAACCCTAGACTCTAGATTGTATTGCTATAAGCATTCATCTTGAATCATATATCCATTGCAAATATGAGTGTATTCAGATGTTCCACTGGGAATAAGGAGAAATAGGACCACTTGTAGTCGGTGGCTACTTGTGCAGGAGTGTGGAGTCTCGAATATCCGAAGGGTTTAAGTATTGTTGCAATTGATGACAGGGTTTAGCCAAAGGAGAGAGCGAGGTATCACATTGGTTACCAATTTATCAAAGAGTTCACTGAGAAGATCGGGCTACCCCTTATCATCTTGGTATCAGATTACTGGGTTTACTCGGTGAGCTGTATCTATCCCTTTAAATTCGAGTTATTTTTATACCTATACAGAAAAAGCCACAAAAAAATAGTGTTAGATCTTTGCCATAGCCTTAGATAATCTCTAGTTTTCAATTTCTAGTTGCTTTTTTGTGTTCGATTTTGCGTTTCTTTTCTCTTTTTGAGTCATTAGGTTTTGGTTAGAATTAGGGTTCTTAGTTGTTCTTTATTTCCGAGTTGAGTCTATACACAAAAATCCCAAAAAAAATTAGCTACCCGAGAGCCTTTCTTGTTTCCAATTCGAGTGGTGTTCAAGTTTCTACCGTGGTACGAAATTCCTATTTTCTCTGCCGTGGTGAGTTCTTATTTCCCTTGGATCCCCGTGGTTCTAATCCTATTCGGAATCAAGTTCCTGCCGCAGCGCAAAAATCTCCACAAAACGTTGTCGCCGTTGCCGTGTGCTTTTCTGTTTCGAGTCGGATTTGTTCTGCCGCGAGCTGTTTTCGCGCTAAAACCGCTGCCGCCGCTGCCGTACGCTCTCCCGCTCTGCCGCACACGCGCGTTAGACCACAGACGGTGTCTGCGTTTCGGCGCACCCGCTCGATCGCTGCCGTACGGCACAAAATCGGCGATTTGGCTGCCGTGACAGCCTGCCGCCGCGTCAAATTGCTGCGTTTCGCTGCCGCCGGCAGAAAAGCGAGCAGTTTTCTGCCGTGAGTCTCCTAGGTAGATTTAGGTTGTTTTCTTTTGATTTTCTTTGATATTTTCTGTAGGAATTCCAGTCCAATCTTTGTGAGCCATAGACACAACCTTTCTAAAGCAATTAAATAGGTACCTTGCCCACAAGACTAGCTACTTTCTTGCTCTTATACAGGCCGCTCGTTACCATATCTTTGTGTCACATTGATTCAAGTTGTGTTTTCACTTGTTATCTTTGCTCCTTTAGTTGTTATTCGGCCATAAAAAGTATTAAAAAAAAGAGAAAAACAGAAAATAGAAAAAGAGAAAAACTGAATTGAGAAAAAGCAAAAAGAGGCCATTGAGACATATTGTTATTGCTATCATTTTGAGCTGTTTTAATTGCTATCATTGACACTACACATTGAGCAATCTTGTTCCCGTTTATCATTGAGCTTGGCTAGTGTCTTTCTAGAGCATTGCAAAATTCCATCCATATATTCATTGCCACATTTGTCTCCAATTTTGGTGTGTGTTTCCTAGGTGATTATTTTTGTATCATTCACAAACAACACTAGGACTTGTTAATTGGTGATTGTTAGGTATCCATACCAAGCCCCACCATATAACATGTTTTACCTTTGTGAGAGAAAACCCCCTGGGTATTCTATTCTTCACACCAAGTCACATTAGTTGCTATTACTTGTGGTAAGATTTTCTTTTCACTTTGGAACAGTAAGGATCACCTCTTTTGCTGGTTTTGAGTGAGTTGAGAGAGGCATCACATCCCATAGCAATTTGTTTTATTTTACTAACCCATTAATCATGGCTTCTCCTAGTGATGTTTCTGCGCAGGGAAAGAGAGCTAATGGTGATGAGCATGTGAAGTGGACATATTTGGAGGAGATACAAGAAAAATTGAACACAACCATTGATGCCAAAAATTCAGAATTACATTCTCTCATTGATAAGCATGGAGTGGACATGGATACACATGTTCAGAATTTGGGCCTTCAAATTGATACTGTGGCTAAAACAACTACTGCTACACAAGAGCAAGTTACCACTTTACAAACTTCTCTTGATATATTGACTACACAAATTGCTGCCTTGGCTACTTTGGTGAATCAAAGGCTACCTGCACAAGAGGATGATGGTAGTGCTTTTGGTGATGCTGATAATGATGAGGGCAATTTTATCCCTCATGGCCGTGGAGGTGGTAGAGGTAATCATGGTGCTGGCCGTGGATTTCTTGCTAGAAGGGTCCCTGTACAAGAACCAAACCGAGAGGATGATGGGCTTGGCAAACCAAAATTCATGTTACCATTCTTCAACTTTGATACTGATGATGTAGAAGAGTACCTCATGTGGGAGCTGAAAATAGAAAAATTGTGGAGGATGCATGAGTATACTGAGGCGAGAAAAATTAAACTTGCTTCTTCAGGTTTTTATGGCTATGCTTTGCTTCGGTGGGACAATATTACAAGAAAAAAAGCAAGAAATAGAGAACCTGGAATTGCTACATGGAGGGAGACGAAGCAAGTTATGAGAGACATATTTGTGCCTAAAAATTATTTGAGATTGTTGTTTGAAAAATTGCAACACTTGAAGCAAGGCTCAAAATCTTTGGATGCTTATTTTAGGGAGATGGAGCTAATATTGCAAAGAGCAAGAGTGAGAGAAGATGCTGAGCACACTATGCAAAGATTTCTCTCAGGTTTACAATTCAAAATCAAGAGCATTGTTAGGCATGTGCAATATAGTGATATGAATGAGCTATTACATCAAGCAAGGGAAGCAGAAAAACAGTTGGCCGAGGAGGCACTTATGGCTCCAAGGAGGACCTTCACAAATAGGTCTTATTTCTCATCACCACCACCACAGCCAGCCCCTAGCCGTGGGGTTTCCACCACTAAACCCGAGAGCAATACCTCTATATCTAAGAGGCAAGTGCAACCAGCAGCCAGTGCAAGTGGATCTACTAATTCTACAGCTAGAAATAGAGACATGAGTTGCCATACATGTGGAGGAAAAGGGCACTTCAAGAGAGATTGTCCAAATAAAAAGATTATGCTTATTAATGAGGACAATGAATATGAGACAGGTGATGATGCTGATCCTACTCAAGAGGATGCTTATGATGATGATGATGATGATGATGGGCCTATTGATGCATATCCTTCCACTTATCCTACCTTTGTTTGCACACCAAGAACATTGAGTATTCTCCCAAGTCCTGAAAGTCAAAGATGCAACTTATTTCAAACAAGAGCAATTGTAGGCCCTCAATTGGCTTGCCAGGTGATTATTGATGGAGGTAGTTGCAGAAATTTAGCAAGCAAAGAATTGTGTGCAAAGCTCAAATTGAGATATATTTCACGCCCTCATCCTTATCATATAAAGTGGCTTAGTGATAAAGGAGAGATGAAGGTAACCCATATGGTGAGAGTTGAATTTCATATTGGGCCTTACAAAGACACCATTGAGTGTGATGTGGTTCCCATGTCAGTTTCTCACATGTTGCTTGGGATACCTTGGCAGTTTGATAGGAGTGTTATACATGATGGGAGAGCAAATACCTATCAGCTGAAGTGGAATGAGAAGGACATATTATTGAGACCTATGACACCACTGCAAATTGTAAATGAATCTAGACAGAAAATTCCAGAGAGTGCTGAAAAAATTGAGAGTGAAAACAAGAGTGTTGTGAGTGAAAATAGAAAAACCAATCTGAGTGGTAAAAATAGAAGTGAGGGAGTGAGCCTATTATGCATGTTAGCCACTAAAGAGGACTTGAGAGAATTTCGAGAGGACCCTAGTATGCTTCCTATAGTGCTTATGAACAAGGGAGAAGTATTGGTTTCTAATGACATGACCCCTATTTCTCTTGGTGTTTCTAATGTTTTGCAGGAGTTTGATGATGTTTTTCCAGAAGAGGTGCCTTCGGGTTTGCCACCATTGAGAGGTATTGAGCACCAAATTGATTTGATTCCTGGATCATCATTGCCAAACCGAGCTCCCTATAGGACAAATCCCCAAGAAACAAAGGAAATTCAGAAACAAGTACAAGATCTTCTTGACAAAGGTTATATTCGAATAAGCCTTTCTCCTTGTGTTGTTCATGTTATTTTAGTTCCTAAAAAAGATGGTACATGGCGCATGTGTGTATATTGTAGAGCAATTAACAATATCACTATTCGTTATCGTCATCCTATACCATGTTTGGAAGACATGTTAGATGAATTAGGTGGTAGTGCTGTTTTCTCTAAAATTGATTTGCGTAGTGGTTATCATCAAATTAGGATGAAAGAGGGGGATGAATGGAAAACAGCCTTTAAAACAAAATTTGGTTTATATGAGTGGTTAGTAATGCCTTTTGGATTAACTAATGCACCTAGTACTTTCATGAGATTAATGAACCATGTTTTGATAGATTTTTATTGGCAAATTTGTGGTTGTTAATTTTGATGATATTCTCATCTATAGCCACAATGAACATGAACACATTGATCATATTAGACAAGTCTTGCATGTGCTAAGAGAAAATAAATTGTATGGAAATTTAGAGAAGTGCACTTTTTGCAAAGATAAGGTCATATTTCTGGGATATGTTGTTTCTAAACATGGCACTGAAGTAGATGAATCTAAAATTGAAGCTATTAAAAATTGGCCTATTCCTATTAATGTGAGTCAAGTAAGAAGTTTTAATGGATTGGATGGTTTCTATAGAAGATTTGTCAAAGATTTTAGTACACTTGATGCACCTTTGAATGAACTCACTAATAAGGGTGTTGAATTTGTGTGGGGAGCTGAACAAGATATTGCTTTTGATGCTATTAAAGAAAAATTGATTTCGGCCCCATTATTAATGCTTCCAAATTTTGACAAACAATTTGAGATTGAGTGTGATGCTAGTGGCATAGGTATTGGAGGTGTGTTAATGCAAGAAAAGAAACCTATTGCTTACTTTTCTGAAAAATTACATGGTGCACAATTGAATTATTCTGTTTATGATAAAGAACTATATGCACTTGTGAGAGTTTTAGAGGTATGGAAACATTATTTGTGGCCTAAAGAATTTATTATACATTCTGATCATGAGGCATTAAATCTTGAAGAGCCAATCTAATTTGAATAAAAGACATGCTAAATGGGTTGAATTTATAGAATCTTTTCCACACATCATTAAACATAAAAAGGGATTGGATAATGTAGTTGTTGATGCTTTGTCAAGGAAGAATATGTTACTCTCCAAATTAGAGGTTAAGGTTTCGGGTTTGGAGGGAATAAGAGATTTATATGCTGCAGATAATGAATTTTCTATACCATTTAATAAATGTACTAATGTTAAGTCATGGGAAAAATATCATATACATGATGGGTTTTTATTTAGAGCTAACAAATTGTGTATACCCGAGTGTTCCTTGCGTTTGTTCTTATTACAGGAATCTCATAGTGGAGGCTTAATGGGACACTTTGGAAGAGAGAAAACATTGCTTATGTTGGCTGAAATTTTTTATTGGGCACATATGAGAAGAGATGTCTATAGATTGGTGCAAAGGTGCATCACTTGCAATAAGGCCAAGTCCAAGTTGAAACCCCACGGGTTGTACACTCCATTACCTTCACCAAATACACCATGGGAAGATATAAGCATGTATTTTGTGTTGGGCTTGCCAAGGACAAAAATAGGACATGACTCTATATTTGTGGTTGTGGACAGATTTTATAAGATGTCTCACTTCATTGCTTGCCACAAGAGTGATGATGCTTCTCACATTGCTAATCTATTCTTCAGAGAGATAGTAAGATTACATGGAGTGCCAAGGACAATTGTGTCAGATAGAGATGTGAAATTCATGAGTTATTTTTGGAAGACACTATGGGGGAAGCTTGGAACAAAATTGTTATTTTCCACAACTTGTCACCCCCAAACTGATGGCCAAACCAAAGTGGTAAATAGGACATTGTCAACATTATTGAGAAGCATGATCAAGAAAAATTTGAAGGAGTGGGAGGAGTGCTTGCCACATGTGGAATTTGCATATAATAGGGTTGTGCATTCTACTACTCAATTATGTCCTTTCGAAGTGGTATATGGGTTCAAGCCTACTACTCCATTAGATTTGTTACCACTTCCTACACAAGAGAGAACAAATATGGAGGCATCAAAGAGAGCTGATTTTGTGAAGAAAATTCATGTGAAAACAAAAGAAGCAATTGAGAAGAAAGGACAACATGTGGATGAAAGAGTTAACAAGAAGAGAAAGGAAGTGATATTTTGGCCAAGTGATATGGTGTGGGTTCATTTTTGAAAAGAAAGATTTCCCACATTGTGCAAATCAAAATTGATGCTTAGAGGTGCTGGCCCTTATAGAGTTATTTCAAGGATCAATGATAATTCATACAAGATAGACCTCCAATTGATGGGGTTGGTGTTAGTAATTCTTTTAATATGGCTGATTTGACACCTTACTATGGAGATGATCTTGCATCAAGGACGATGCCTTTTCAAGAGGGGTAGGATGATGAGGACATCCCTAGATCTTCACCTATTGTTACACATGATGATGTTGCTATAAAAGATGATGAAGTAAGGATTGGTCCCATGACAAGATCAAGGACCACACTATTACAACAACAGGTGAATTCACTCCTACTTGAGTATAATATTTATAATTATGAGGACTTTATACTACCTAAATCCATGCACTTATGTCATCTCAGGTTTGTTGATAACACAAACATAAAAGAGGGAGATCATGAAGAGGAGCTTCACATGGATGAAGATGGACTTGAGGAGGAGCTGGAAAACAAGTGCTAGAAGGGTGAAAACAAGGAATAACAAAGAATGACAATTCTTATCTCATGGAAAACAATTGTTATTTCATGGAAAACAAGGGGATGGTGCCTCCACAAGGTTAAATGCGCCTAGTAGAAGTCCTAATTATATTAGGCATGGTTTGTATACCATCATAGGCCGCACCCCTTAATGGTGGGTCGGTTTGTATCTAGTTGGTTCGAGTCCAAGTCCAAAACAAGTCCAAGTTGGGTCATATTCGGGTTGGGATAGGTTGCTTGCGCAATACCCCTTGTGGTCGCACCCCTTCCCCTCATATATACCCCTTGGTGCGAATTAGATAGGTTAGACTACAATAAAACATAAACCCTAGACTCTAGATTGTATTGCTTGAAGCATTCATCTTGAATCATATATCCATTGCAAATCTGAGTGTATTCTGCTGTTCCACTGGGAATAAGGAGAAACATGACCACTTTTAGTCGGTGGCTACTTGTGCAAGAGTGTGGAGTCTCGAATATCCGAAGGGGTTAAGTGATGTTGCAATTGGTGACAGGGTTTAGCCAAAGGAGAGAGCGAGGTGTCACATTGGTTACCAATTTATCAAAGAGTTCACTGAGAAGATCGGGCTACCCCTTATCATGCATGATATTTCATCTTGTACCGTGGTGCTAGCAATTGATCCAGGGACTAGCACAATAACACAGATGTTCTTGCATTAGTTAAAATGTGGGAACGCTACAAAATGATATCAGAGCAACATTCAAGACTTAGGTTTAGAAACCCTTTTTTATCATGTTATTACCTCCCTGGAGTATTTCGGATCCTAGGGGCATAGTGAGATGAAGTGGCTGGAACAAACCTGACATGTCCATGGACATGAGACCTGTTCCCTGATTGGCAAGCGGATGTTAGTATCTCTCACTGTAGTGAATATCAAATCTACAACAAGTTGTTAATAATCCGTTGATCACGGTAGAGAAAGACTTAATATTTTCTAAGTATTTTACTCGCTTCATAATCTAGTACCTCCTCACCTTATGTTTTTACGACATTAATCCTAGGCCATGGAATGATAATGTAACATCCCAGTGTTTGGGAGGTTATAAGGATCTAAATATAATATGTGCATTTGCAAAACATGCATCTAAAAATACGGAAAATTTTGGCGCGAAAGTTTAAATGAAGCAAAGTGACCAATGTTTCACTTGACATGATGAATTAGGTTTAGATCATCTGTTTGAGAGTACATTTGGAGTGATCTTTATAACATAGTATGTCTACAAACCAAATCATTTGGTAAGACAAACCATAATTCGTTATGACCAAGTACAAACTCTCAACAACCTTAACCACAAGTCTTTAAGTGACTTGGGATAATTCACTTGGCATCTAGAACTCAAAGAGGGGTGAGTATACAAATCAAAAAGCTGATAATCCTACTTCCATAAATGAGTAACACACAATTGAACCATCTCATCAACAGAGATGTTATCTCCTATAAAACAACAACTCTTTAAGTTATCAACCCTTCACACACCATCTTTATAAATTATCTCACAACTACTAAGTGCACAACACAAGTACATAACAAAGGTTCAAAAGAACACAGATGATACCCACAAGTCTTAACTCAAAACCCACAAGTGGGAAATGATATAATAATTGTATTAATATATTTATCGAATATGTACATATCTCATCAACCATAAAAGAAGTACCTAAAAGAAGAAATAAATCTTCTTAAACTACGGTTAAACCTTGATCATTACATATGATCTTCCCAAATCTCTATGTCTGCATTATGCATGACAAAGATTACCGAAAGAAGAATATAAAGTAAAATCATGACACCTGAGAAAACAACTAACAACTATGACATACGTCATTAAACTCCAATAATCTTCATATGCTCAATGTATCTCATCTTATACAAGTGAGCATATGAAATATTAACACATTAATGAACCATTTGATCAACCTATTATCTTAAGTCGGCATTACACAAACATTCTACACTTCTATTCAAATCAACATTCAACAAATAAAGTATCTATGGATACAACTAATAAATAACAACAAGTTATAACCTCTATTAGAGGAATTGAATTGATAACTAAGTAAAACAAATCATATATGATATAAATACATATCTTTTGGGAAATAAAATAAGAAGTATATGGAAGGATAATAAAAGCATGAACTAACTCTTAATATAGATCTTGTTATTTTGGCTAAACCATTATATCTTGTTTCCCAATCTTCTTGAAGTCGCTCTGAAGATAAGAAACCCACAAGAAAGAAGGAACTTCTACAAGAAGATCTACAGAAGGATTTTCTAGTTTGTTCTAGAAGTGTTATTCCAATCTATCCTAAGAGTATTTGGAAACTCTTATATCTTGATATGATATTATTAATTCCTCCTGAAATAGTGTGATATTCCAATGTTAGTGTTATATAGAAGTAGTTTGGTGACAAGTCTTGCAACCTTGTTAACATATCACTTTTGTATACTCAAATAATTGAGTGTCATACACAAACAAGCATAAGGTTTGATAATCTAGTACATCTCAGCCTATTGTATATAATTAGTAATTTGGAGGCAAGTCTGATCCACTTGTTAACAAGTTCTTCTTATATGCATATGGAAACTTGATGTCATAAAACAAACTTACATAATTTTATAATCATCTAAGTAAAATCTTTGCTTCGTATAACTGGTTATTTTCACCACAAGGGTGAGATAGTTGAAGATGGAATCCAAGAGATGATCTTGCTTGCAAGTGACAAAGGCAACACCTGAAGACTAGTAGAAACTAGAGACAAGCACATCAGGCAACATAAGACTACAAGAAGCAACACTGCCTCAGTAAGGGAGCATAAGAAATTATCCAATTAATCATCAGGTAATATTAGAGAACCTATAACCTCTATGCCTTGTCAAGTTCATCAGAGATGAGGAACACATAATAGTCTCTTTCATGGAAACAATTATCCAGTAAGAAATAATAACAAGCCATTGCATCCATATGTCTTGTGATATGTTGAGGTAGGTGGAAACACGATTAACTACCTTGTTTTCCATATCCTTCTTATCCATAAGACAAAGGGATACTAACAAGAGTTCATACATACACCAACATGTAAGTGATTACATGTCCTAAAAACAACAGTGGATAACATCCATACCTGAAACCTGATGAAAAACAAACAAATAGATTCCAAGCCACACATGTTTTCCACTTGATAAGGAACCTAATATATCAAATAGGGCTTACACACACCTAAGTTAAATGTCAACCAAAGATTGCTAAGAGTTCCAATTATGAAAGATGACAAGGTATTATAAAAGAAAACAAGTTCCTTCACCCATTAAAATCAATTGGTATGTCATGGAATAAAATTCCCTATTGAGTGCATTTGTTAACAATGCATAAACAACACTACTAAGAAGTTTACAAAATTGTTTCTTAAAAAGAACTTATAGCTAAAATTGTCCAATTCTGATACACCAGTTTGTGAACCACATGATTGTTGTGTTTGATCATAATAAGCATGCCTAAAATAATTTAGTAGCCATTTAAAAATTAAATGGAGAGAAAATAACAAAATCACTTAAAACTGAACACCCTAAGAGAAAATACAAATATTTTTCAAATTCACCAAAACAAAACATGGTGAGGTTGCAAATTTAATGAGGTTTCCAAAAATTATTTTTAATAATTTCTCCTTTGCGAAAAGGCCCTGAAAACAAAGGTTTTCATCTCTGTTTTAGGACCAGAAGGACCTCTTTGCAATTTCCAAAACTTGTAGGGGGTTATCGAAATTTGTTGGTTCTTTTCCTTTCATCTTCCTCTGGTAGAAGTCAGAGGAGAAGATCGTGATGTCGTCCTCGCCGCTGCCACCTCATGTATGCCTCCTCGTCGCAGATAAGGAGGAGGAGAGACCCTCCAACTTGCCTAACTCCCTCACTCTCTCTCGCCTCGTTGCCTCTCTCTCTGTAACCCCATGAACCAAAACTCTAACCCTAACCGACGGATTCCACCGCTCGCCGCGATGCTCTAGTCGTTCTCGAGCCTCTCCAAGACCACGGTTGGATGCGCCATGTCCTCATCTTCGTCCTCAACCACGCACAGGAGCAGGGAAGCCCGGGATCGACGAAATCGGGTTGACTTCTTCACCACGGCCGTCGCCGGAAATCTCTCATCGCCGGCTACTAAGACCTCACCGCGCGGCACCAACACCTCCATGAGCTTGTGGGTGAGAAGGGGAACCTCCGGGTACATTTAATTTCACATTTGAGCGTCGGATGCAACTCGCCGCTGTTGACCGAACCTCGCCGTCGCGCCGATGCTCGCCAGAGTTACTCCGGTGACCATTTGGTCACATCACCGGTATCCTTTGACTCACCGTGACCACCTCTAGCTCTAGGAACCACTGAATCGGGCCAATTCGCACTCAATCGCCAGATTGAAAAACCACAGGAGAAATCCCCTCCATACGTGATGAAGTGATGACATCATCATTACGTCATGCAAATTTTTCTTTTTCGTTTTATTTTATTTTTTAAATTATAATATGACAGGTGGGCCCCACCTGTCAATTTAAATAGGCCAGAAAATAATTAAAACTTTATTAATTCAATAACTTTAATTCTATAAATCAGAAAAGTATAAATAATATACCAAATTAATCAGAAAAATATAATCTAAATGTTTATGAGCTTTTCAAAAATGTTTGATAAAGTTTAAAAATAAATATTTTTAAATTTAAATTAATTCCTTTAAAGTTGAGAAAAATTATAAATAATTACAAGATTCAGAAAAATACAAGTTATATATCAAATTGCCCAAAATGACTAATGCAACTCATATATGATGTTTTCTATGTCATTTGACCAAATTTTCATGTGTGCAATATTTTGCCTAATCATTTAATTCATTTAAAATTAATAAATTAATAACTTATTCAAACCTTCTCAGAAAACTTCAAATGATATATCAAATTGAAGAGAAAAACATTTTCAACTTAAATATGACAAACACAAAACATTTTGTTTAATTTATAATCTTGTTTCTAAAAGTATAATGAAATTCTATAGTGTTCCATTATAACCAGAAACAATTACCACAATAGTATTTTCATTATTAATAAAACCCTAGTGTTTTCACACCTACTAAACCTATCATCACTAGTCATTAGAAAGTTATGTGATGATAGAGTTAGTTGTATTAGTTCCTCATTTTCAAATAAACTCTGTGTCATTAGCTCTACACTTTTGAACATAAAATAAAATGTGTCTGCTATCTTTTCAATAGTTGTTTTCCATGTGTTAGTGTCTTATGACCTAACCATATGATAACATTTCTACTTAAACATGAAACTGATTTCTTTACTAAGTAAAAGTGTAACACATGTAATTCTAACATAAGCAATAACCACATCACCACAAGTAATGAAACAATTCACCTAAAACCTGTGTGATTAAGTTATCGTATCAAACGTAACTTACACTTGTAAGCTGGGGTATTATCCAGGGTATTTTGCGATGCATCTTATTACCATGCATGTATCATCTTGTTAGTGTTTTCAGTAGTCCTTACCGACACTACTTCGCTATCTTTCAGATCTCGGTATTTCTCTACGCAACCCTCGAACCCGAAAACATGAATTATTATTGTTATTTCAATCTCACGCAAGTTCATCACTTTATCATATCCTTTGCAGTACTTCCTAAAGAACTATTTGCAAAAACCCTATCATATTACCACCTATTCGTAAAAGAATGCATGATCATATTTTTATAATAATATGACTACTTGAATGACTACCCAAGTGGTAGTGTTCTGTTTGGTGGGTGGATGGGACCGTGGTAAGATGAATAGGTCAAAGCAACGTTCCATCTGCATGGGAAAGTATTACCTAGAACTTAACCACAAATGCCGTCAGAACTCGGTGCGCCGTAAATACAGAGTTAACCATGGGTCTTGTTTGGGGCGAGTAAGTCAGCTTTGATCTTCTCTCGTTCGCATGTCAACGGGTTGCCAGAGACGTACGATGTAGGTCTTACGGGACTACATGCACATGGGTGGGATCCCTTAATTCCCACGGAGTCTGGGGTCTATGAGTGTCTGTCAGGGGCGCCTAGATGTCTATCGTGGCATATCAACAACCGGGCCCCACATCTGAGTGGGAGTGGACAGGAATGTACACCTGGTTGTGCAACATGGTCTTGATCTCCCATGGGTAAAGTAACGCACCTCTGCAGAGTGTAAAAGGATGTGGCATGTTACCCCATGTTCCGGGAAGGAACTGCGAACACTACAGGAAAGGCAAATCCATGAAGTTCTAGTCTTGTGATGGTCTGGCGGGCACAGTTTTCAGTATTAAAAGCAACCTCGTGAAGAAAGATTTACAAAACCTTGCATTATCTTATGACTCTTTCGAGTTTAGAGCTGTAGTTAGTGCATCAAACTACCCACTATATATCATGAACTTGTTAAGTAACGCTCGTTACTCATTCGTTCCCGTTTGACCCTCTGCTTAGAGTTGAAGCCCTTATGGAGATATTCATCGAGAAGTCAACATTAGCTACTGAAGCTAGGAGGAGTCATATACTACTTAATCGGTGAAGCATGGCCATCAACAACGCTGGTGGAGGAGAAGTTACCAAGGTGTAGGTGGAGTCCATACCTGGACTTAGATTCTCACAAGCCGTAGACTAGGTCTGACATTAGCCATAGCTGATTAGGTTCTGAGCTAGAGTTATTCTCCAGCTTGGAACTTTGACTTGCTTCGTCCGATGTTTCATCTGCATGAGATCTTCTTTGATTCATCAAAGAGATTCTCGAGAGTTTGTAATGAACAAATTTGTATCCTATAGCTTTGCTTGGACCTGCTATGTTTCTGTTGTACCACTCCGAGGGATGTAATATTCACGGATAAGTCCTTCTGTGAGTATTATGTCAACGACTTGTGAACTACACATGTAGTGGTGTGTTGGGTCACCACAAATAAGATACAATATAACCCTATGTTAGGCAGGTGTTGCTGAAACGTATTATTTTCGGTGAGGATAAACCAGCCTTGGAGGAATCATGCAATGAAAGATATTTTCTACCATGAGAGTTTCGTTAGAAATAGCATGATGCTGGCTTTCAATGAAGACAACTACAAGATAGAAGATTGCCAAGGACGTCAAAAGACCAAATTGGGAGTGACACAAGGACTTTTGATTGACCTAAAGAGTGACACCTCAGTGTCAAAGGTAGTTCAACATGAACTATGTTGTTCTACAACTCTACTGTGAGGGAAAGTTCTACTCAAGCCATCTTGATTAAAACTACTCTTCAAAAATGTGAATAGACACACCCTGCTTGAAGTATATATGGACTCATAGAACCCTAAAGGTTGTACACATGGATTCAAGATCCCAACTACCAACAAGGAGTTGATATATGCTCTACAAGTATATTATGGATGATGAAGTATGACTCCAGCTGAAGTCATAGTAAACTTAGCAGCTAGTTAGACAAGAGTTTTTCACTACCCACAAAAGTTTCTTCTAAGGGTGGTAGCCCACCTAGTTGCTATGGAACCCAAGTAACCCAAACCTATCCTTCTTTCTAGCCTTCCCAAATCTCAGGACGAGATTTCTCTAAGGGTGGTATTCCGTAACATCCCTGATTTTCGGAAAGTGCAAAAGCACTAAAAATTGAAACTTTTGTTTTCTTGTTAATGCGAGCCACCAAAAACAAAGAAAAACAACACACAAAGGAAATATAATTTTTATTCCAATGTTATTGGAATTTTTAATCAAAATATGCCTCTATTTCCTAAACCCTCAAGATTATTAAAAAAACTTTATTCAAAGTAATTGTTTTCTCTTAGCGAACCTTATTATATCAAATGTTTTCAAATCAAATATTACCTTGAAAATTATTAA
The DNA here is from genome assembly GCA_028641055.1 of Alopecurus myosuroides. Lineage (NCBI taxonomy): Eukaryota > Viridiplantae > Streptophyta > Magnoliopsida > Poales > Poaceae > Alopecurus > Alopecurus myosuroides. The sequence goes on from CM054061.1 coordinate 291,790,736, forward strand.
GGCAATAAAAACCAGAGGATTATTACCTTTAATAATTTTCTATGTCACAAAAATATTTTTATGATAATAAAAAGTATTTATATTGGTTTTAAAATGATAAACCAAGTTTTAATCATAAAATAATGTTCATAAAATGTATTGTTTATGAAAATAAGTTAGAAGGTCTTTGGAAAACAATAATTTGATTTGTGGAAAAAGTTCCTTAATTTGTTTAACCTCAATTCTATTTTTAATTATGATTTTAGATTAAGTTCTGTTTGTACCTTATTCATATTTTCGAATTTGAAAAATCCAAACGTGTTGAAAAGTTTTAAAAAATGTTATCATATGAAAGATTTGAATTTTATGAATCTAATTCAATTGATTTGAGATTATTTGGAACTACAAAACAATAGATATGAATTTATAAAGAAAACAGGAAAAAAATGATGATGTCATTGTGACGTTATTCATCATCAACCTCCGGCAGGGAGACCGTTTTCTCCCGATTCTTTGCGTGTTGATTTATCGCTTTTAAGAGTGGGATTGATTGCCCCCTTACTCTCCCCTTAAAGCCTCGACTGCCAACTCCATTTACTCTCTGCTCTATCTCTGAATATCGCCCCTAGGTCACCGTATTTGCTCCCGAGAGTACTTCCTTGACGCCGCAAAGAATTTCCGATTCAGGCGGAGGTATGAAGTCCAAGCCACCCATGTTTGGTTTTTCCGGATGCCCCGATGCGTGCGCTTCATTCTGAGCCTTTTGCCGATTTTTTCGCAGCTGCATCAGTCAGATTGAGATCCTCCAAAGCTCGACGAAGCCTGTGTCATCTTCGTCCGCGTGTCCTCGTTGGTAGACTTTGTCACCAAGAGATCCTCCCCCGCCATCGACCTCCCCTCGCCGTGCAGCATCTCGTCATAGAGTACGCCAAGCGAGGAGATCTCCGGCACACTGCCGCCGTCCACGACCAGAGTGCCGCCACCATCGCCATGAACTACGGTGACCGAACCCGATGCCGGAGGTAAGATCCTCTTCTCCAAGCCATCCAATTTCATTGCATGGCCATGATTAGATCTTAAAACCGAAAAGGTATCAGCAAATAGGGAGACGGCAAGTCAGCCGCGCGTTCAGTAACCTATCCTTCGCTCGGTGCAGCACGTAGCCGGACCAAGCCCAGTTGTTATATGTTGCTCAGTGCAACGCATAGCAGCCCAGCATTTTTTTCTGGATTATTCTTCCGGAATGGAAAATCAATTAGCTCTTTTGCAGAAAAGCCCCTATAAGGTTGAACCATCATAACTTTTGATCCATAAGCCCAAATTTAGCAAATTTGGACTTTTTGAAAAGCACATGATATTTAGAAACTTTTGGCATTGTCCAAATTCAAATTCGAATATTTCTAGTTTTTTTCAAATTCAGTAGAGCCATTTGAATGAATTTTGGCATAATTTAAATTCTACAAATCCAAAAATTACAAATAAAATATATTTGGAAACCTTAAGATCTTTTCTAACAGACCCTTCTGCCCAAAATAATTTTTGGACAAGTTTAGACTTAATTTAGATTAAAGTTGGCCATTTGAGTAATTTTTACATAGATTTAATTCCATAAATTGTTAGAATATGTTTAATTACACAGAATTGTTCCCAATATGTACCTTGGACCAGAGAGACCTTTACCCAAGACATTGGTAACCATTGAACCTCTTTCATGTTGTTTTCGCCAAATTCCTTCCATGGTGTTAGCCATTTTGAAAAAATGTTTAGTGTTGATAAAACCACAAGAGATTGTGGTGTGATCCTTCTTGATCAGCAAAAACACTCAAAATATGTTAGCCAAATATCTAATAGCAAGTGGAGATAAAGACCAATGCCAAGATCAAGATAACATCAAGATCAAGTTGCCTCCATGGAGAAAGACCTCTACATCATCAAGGAGGATTGTGGACAACATCAAGAGCTGGAGAATCACTTGGAAGATGTAAAGAAGATGGAAGACCAAGACCTCATCACAACAATTATTTTTCTTTGATGTCATGTGATGAACCTAGACTAACCCTAACCAAAATGGAAAGCCTAGCCCAAGCACTTAAATTTCATATGTGAATGGAAATAAGTGTAGATACTTGACCTTATTATTATATACACTTCTTTTGCATATTGAGTGATGTGATAATACTTGACCAGGCTTAGTGAGATCTTGGAACTTCCTCGACAAGTATGACCAATTGAGTTGAATATTTCAAACCCAAGCCTTACCTTAGCTTAACCCCTTTAGCTTGGAAAACCTTTTGACTAAGTTATTGATTGTTATGTTTTGTTCATCATTTGTTTGTCAAAGTTTTTTATTGTCATTACTTTGAGATGTTTAGATTGTACAAGGAGGAACGTTCTAGTTGTGAAGAGAGTATACTTCTACACCAACCTCAACAAGGCAAGTGGCACAGTTCATAAATATCCTATGATTTGTTATGCATTAGTGTTTCACAAAATTGCATGGTTGGGACTTTGTTAGGCAATACTTTGCAAACCAAGAAAGGATAGTTACCTGTTATCTTGATTCCAGGAGAGCCCAAACTAGAAATTGTTTGCTTAGCCAAGCTTCTAGACTAAATTGGATAATATTCCAATGATGATTGTTATAAGGGAGATTTACTATTATATTTTACTTGGCAAGGGAGATAGACCATCATTGCATATGGAGATAGACCATTACTATTACTTGACACTGGAGATAGTCCAGCATAGATACTAGAGAAAGACCAGCACAACCTCTGGAGAAAGACCATTGGTGTTACAAGGCGAAGGAGATAGTCCAACATAGTCACTGGAGAAAGACCAGCACAACCTCTGGAGAAAGACCATTGGTGTTACAAGGCAAAGGAGATAGTCCAGCATATCCATTGGAGATAGACCAACACAGTCTCTGGAGATAGAGCATTGATGATTAAAAGGAAAACGAGAAAGACCAGCCAACCTCTAGAGATAGACCATTGGTTTTAAATGACATTGGAGATAGACCAACATAGTCTATGGAGTTAGACCCTTATTATTGAAAGACCTTGGAGATAGACCAGCTCTACCCCTGGAGACAAACCACTATTGCTTCATATACACTAAAGTGTACTTGTGAACAACTTTAGATGAAAGTGTTCTATAAAAGGATAGGATAAAACTAGCTTTCTGCAAAATATAGACTTGAACTCCATGATGTCTACGCACGCTTCTATTCTTGTAGACAATGTTGGGCCTCCAAGTGCAGAGGTTTGTAGAACAGCAGCAAGTTTCCCTTAAGTGGATTACCCAAGGTTTATCGAACTCAGGGAGGAAGAGGTCAAAGGTATCCCTCTCAAGCAACCCCGCAATTACGATACAAGAAGTCTCTTGTGTCCCCAACACACCTAATACAATTGTCAGTTGTGTAGGTGCACTAGTTCGGCGAAGAGAGAGTGAAATACAAGTACTATGGATGATTATAGGTGACAATAGCAATCTGAAATAAAAATGGCAGTGAGCAAACATGTAGCAGAACTGATTGTAAATGGTGTTTCAATGCTTAGAAACAGGGCCTGAGGATCCTACTTTCAACAGTGGACACTCTAAAAAATGATAGCATAATTGAATGCATAAATATCTCTCTTCACTATGATACTCCGAACCACTCTTCGGTTGAATAACAAACACCAATTCATTGCGTAGGGCTATAACAATCCCCTCAAAGTCGCATTCCCATGTCTAGTTAACCCCACGCTGTCACTATGAGCGCCCTAGAAGGTACTAGACAAAAACCACAATTCCATAGGGTCATGAAGGGTACGTTGCATAGAAAACAAAAAATTTCCTACGCGCGATAAACCCGAATGGCCAAGATCTAATCTATGAGATGAAAGGCAACGGGGAGAAAGAGAGTCTTGAGATAACATACCCTCGAAGACTCAAAGTGGTACGAGATAAAATCTCGTTATTGGCGTAGTAGTACTCACGCCGATTCCGAGCGAGAAGAAGTGCACCGCAATCTGGCGGTGCCTCCGTAATCGGTCACACGTTCAGCTCGATGAAGACTTCCGTTCCCTCGATCCAGCGGGTAGCGGAAGTAGAGGATCCCCCAGAACTCCATCAGCACGACGGCATGGTGGTGGTGGTGAAGAATCCCACTGTCAGGGCTTCGCCAAGCCGGAGACCATGGAATGGAGCAGCGGGTGGAGGGAAAAGGAACTGGGCAAGTGTGTGAAGAAGAGGGAGCTCTCACCCTCCTTTTATAGGGGAGGGGGAGGCAGCCCAAGGGGGGTGCGGCCAGACATGGGTGCCCCCACCTCTTCCTCTCTTCATGTTAGTGGAAGCCCCACTCACACCCACTCATGCTCCCTTAATTTTCCACTTAGAAAATCCAAAGGTTTTTCTTTAATAAATAAATAAAACAATTTTATTTCTTTATTTATATTTTTTAATTCCATTAACAAACATTTGCATTCAGCACCTCGAATGATTTGTTAATTCTATTAACAACCATTCGATGAAAAACCCCTTGAATTATTTCAATTTTCCCCGAAACAATTTTTCGGAGCTGCCCAAAATATTCTTCGGTATTACCTATCCTCTCTAACGCTTCATCGAACCTTAAGTGTGTCACCCTACGGTTCGTGAATAATATAGACATGATCGAGACTCCTCTCTGATCAATAATCAACAGCGGGATCTGGAGATCTGTGATGACTCCTATATATTCAACGGTGACTGTCGTGATCGTGTGAACCTTTCAACATCGTAACGATTTCCCTTTGTCTCGCGATATTTTACTTTTCCGATATATGATCATAGGTATCCACCATACCTTGTTCGATCTCGTTATCTGACAAGTACTCTTTTCTCGTTCCCGTGATATAACATCCTTGTGATCATATCACGTGCTTGCAAGCGGTGTCGATGTGATATCACCGAGAGGGCCCTAAGTATATCTCTCCGTAATATTGGATAGACAAATCCCATTCTTGATCCATGAGCTTCAAATAACACTTTCCGAATACCTAATGCCACCTTTATAGTCACCCTGTTACGGTGTGACATTTGATGTCATCAAAGTATTAGGGTCTAAGTTCATCACGTCATTCTCCTAATGAAATGACCCCGTTATTAACAACATCCAATGTATATGACCAGGAAACCTTGATAATATGTTAATCAACGAGCTAGTTAAAAGAGAGGCTTCACTAGGAACATTGGTTTGTTTATTAATCACACATGTATTAATGTATCCGGTTAATACAATTCTAGCATGAGAAATAAACATCTATCATAAACAAGGAATAACATAATAAACACTTTATTATTGCCTCTCGGGCATATTCCCTTCAGGTCATCCAACACAAGATATAATATCATGCTAAACCACACGGTGCGCACACTGTCACCTTTACACCGTGATCAAAGTGTCTATGGAGATATCATAACAAAACCACTTGAGTAGCATAGCATATGAAGAGTAAAATCTACTTATTCTGCTAGATTACAAAGCTCACGATCACATAAAGATCACACCATGGGAGAGAGAGATGAAACACATATATACCAGTAGAGCCCTAAGCCCCGAGGGAGAACTACTCCCTCCTCATCATAGGAGACAACAACAACGATGAACATGGCAGTGGAGTCAATGGAGATGGCTTCGGAGGCACTTCCCCGTCCGCCAGGGTGCCGGAACAGAGATTTATGTACCTCGAAACTTGTCGGCGGCATCGGCGGAGCTACAGATATTTTTGGTGGAAAAGGCCGATTCATTTAGGGTTGATGCATCGGGGGGCATATATAGGCGAAAGGGCGATGGCGATGGGTGCCCAAGGGGCCCACACCACTCCCAGGCGTGGCCAGGAGTCCACCTGCGCCCAAGCATGGTGTGGGGCCTCCGGGGCCCCCCTCCGGGTCTTCTTTGGACTTCCTTGACCCTCCGGGACTTCTAAGATTTCTGGATTTTGAATCGTCCAATTCCGAGAATATTTCCAGAACAACTTTTCTGAAACTAAAAATAGAAGAAAACATGAACTGGCTCCGTGGCATCTTGTCAATAGGTTAGTCCCGGGAAATCGGTAAAAATAATATAAAGTGTAAGGAAAACATGTAGCATATGACATAATAACAACATGGAACATCAGAAATTAAGGATACATTTTTGACGTATCAACATCCCCAAGCTTAGTTCCTACTCGTCCTCGAGTAGGTAAACGATAAAAACACATTATTTCTGAGGTGGCATGCTACCAACACAAACTTGATCATCATAGTAATGTAAAGCATGAAAACTAGGATCCAATGAATAAAGGATGTGGTTTTTAGTTGATATCAAAGAGTAATGTATAAACCATTCGGAATAACAAAGTAAAACCTTTCAATGAATCAATACTAAAAGACAATCCACTGTGCAAAGTATATTAAAGATGATTTAAGCTTCAAGAACAACAATATAATCATCCAAGGCATCAAACTCTCACAACAACTCATGTTAGGATAAAGTCAAGTCATAACAATATGCACATAGGAAAATAATTCAAATAAATGTGCACTTAAAACAAGCAAGCGTTCTGTATTGATTCCCGGCACCAGGATGTTACGGCTAAAAGAACATTATGGGGGGGGGGGGTTTGGATGGTCAATGGAAGAAAGTCTCACGCAACTGAAAGTGATCATTAGACAAGAGGAAGTCTTATAATCGAAGTTATGCAAGGAGTAGTTATTGCCACACAACGGATGCACATAGAGCTATAAGTGTATGAAAGCTTTCCAATGGAACTAGTGGGGGTGCATCCAACCTGGTTGCTCACGAAGACCTAGAGATCTTTTGAGGAAGCTCATCATTGGAATATACAAGCCAAGTTCTATAATGTAAGTTCCCCACATAGTTATGCAAGTCATAATATTAAAACTCTCTCCAAATTGAAGTAATGATTGAAAACAAAGCACAAGTGTGGAATAAATGATAGTAATGTTGCCCTCTCTCTCTCTATTTTCTCTCTTTTGCCTCTTTTTTTCTTTTGGGATTTTTTTTTTTTTTGATATATAACCTCACTGGTAGGGGCAACACTCTATTTTACAATGAATCAACACACTTTTAGTACTCATAACTCAAACTGAAATATCTCTGATGTATAAAACTAAATGCTCCTGCCAGTGTAGCAGTATACAAAATAACAATGAAGCATGACAAGTAACATAATGATGATGGATGTTGTATGGCAATATCTCGGAATGGCTATGGAAATGCCATGGTAGGTAGGTATGGTGGCTGTTTTGAGGAAGATAAATTTTGGCTTATGTGTAGAAGAACAAAGTTCTCCCACAGGGTTTGGATGTACTGGCGAAATTTGCACCAACTCTCAATGTGAGAATGAGCAATGCACATTACCAAAGAGGCTAGAAAATATGGATGGTGGAAGTGCCAGAAAACCGCAACATAGAACTCACAAGTTAAAAGATTCCAAATAAAATCATGATATCACAAGGCAAAATGAAAATCACCCCAAGAGGGTCCGTGGAAGTGACAAGTCACTGTTAGCTACCCCGACCGTAGCGCGTAACAAAAAGCCATTACGATTGCTATCAGCAAAGGAAGTCATATACCATTATCCTATCAACTGGTTATTTGAATGTGGCACAATTTAAAGCTTCTAGACCAACCATTAATTGTTTTTACTCTACTAGACCAGCAAGTTTACCATTAAGAAAATTAATATCTCAAAACAACAGCAAATAATCAAGTGAACCAGTTTAATGATCTACAAGAATATGCAAGCTTTTTTCCGCTATACCATCTACCACACGTAGCATTTTCTACCAAACACCAAACAATAAAAACTCTCCAAGGGATATAGCAATGAATCAAGAGAGTAATAACACAACTCTACTAAAACTAACAACTCTGAAAAAGATATGCATGAAAAACATGAGCTAAAGGCAGTATAGCAAAAACTGAACACTCACAGAACAGTAAGAATGAAAACTAGAGTGTTCTAAGCAATCAAAATGGAGCGTGTCTCTCTCCCACAAAAGTATGATAGGTTCCAGTGATGTTTATTTCAGCAAGTAAACAAAAGAAAACCAAAGAAAACAGAACGGAAAATAAAAGATGCTCCAACTAAATTTCATATGATGTGACCGAATAAAAATATAGTTTCACTAGAAGTGACCTTATAAATTGTTGATGAAGAAGGGGGTCCCTTGGTCATACCCAAGCTTAAATGCTTGAGTCTTCTTTGAATTTTTTGGGATGAACCAGGGGGGAATCCCCAAGATTTGACCTTGCACTCTTCCTTATCACATTATATCACCCTCTTCTCTTGACCCTTGAAAACTTCCTTCACACCACACTCAAAGAGTAATTCACATTAGAGGGTTAGTGCAACAATAAAAAACTTCATGGGTTATGCATGGGCACAAGTTCTATTGATACTTTTAAACATTAGCTGTAGGAACTGATGTTTCGTGAAGCAAATAAATCCACTTGACATCGTAAAAGAGCAAATGCAAGAAAAATGGCAGAATCTGCCAAAACCAAAACAGTCTGTAAAGACGAATTTTTTCGGGGAACTTATGTTGCTCATATCGAAAAACTTAAAGAACAAAAAAGTTGCGTAATTAGCTGAGGAATAAGAACAAGAAATTTCAGGTCATTCTGATTTTGCTGTGAATTATACGAATTTTTACGGTGGACAACAGAAATCTGTTTCCTGCGCAGAAATCCAAAAACCAACTCCAACTCTCGTCAGAAACTTTACTTGGCACAACTAAAACATGAAAAGAAAGATACAAAAGAGTTTCTAAAGAAGTATAAAACCCCTTGACTCAAAGAAAACAGAGAAAAATAAAGCAAAAATAAAAAACATGGGTTATCTCCCAAGAAGTGCTTTTCTTTAACGCCTTTTAGCTAGGCATGATAATTTGAGAAGAGAGCATCAAGAAGCAAATGTAAAACAAATTTAAGACTAACCCACTTCCTATGAAAAAGAATCTTGTAGGAAAACAAGTCATGAAAAGCACAAACTGGCTAGCACAGGAAGACAAAATAAGTGCAACTTCAAAATTTTCAACATAAAGAGGGGAAACTTGATATTTTGAGATGCATAAGACTATATTTCCCTCTCTCATAATAACTTTAAGTAGTATCATGAATATAATTAACAATATAACTACCACATAAAACATTCTTATCATGAGCCACATGCATAAAGGAATTATTACTCTCCACATCATTCTTATTAATAGTAGTGGGAGCAAATTCAACAAAATAGCTATCATTATTATTCTTATCATCATAATAATCAAATATAGGAGGCATATTATAATCATAATTAACTTTCTCCTCATTAGTAGGTGGACAGAAAATAACATGTTCATCATTGTAATCATCATATATTGGAGGCAAAGTATCATCAAAGAAAATTTCATCCTCAAAACTTGGGGGACTAAAAATATCATATTCATCAAAACCAGCTTCCCCGACAACGACGCCAGAAAAGTTTGCTTGATGCGTGTGAACACACGTTCGTTGGGAGACCCCTAGAGGAAGGTATGAAGAGTGCAGCAGCAAGTTTCCCTCAGAAAGAAACCAAGGTTGCATCGACCAGTAGGAGGAAGGAGTAACTTCAGAAGTTGAAGCAGCTGAGATGGCAGGGCGCACTACCGGTTCAGCAGCAACGTGGAACCTACACAACACAATAAAATTACTTTGCCCCAACAAAGCAGTGCGGTTCTCAATCTCGCCGGTTTTGCTGAACACAAAGAGGTTAAACGTATGGTGTGGAAAACAGTAGGAAAATAGTATGAAAGCAGTAGCAGCAGTATGAAAGCAATATGAAAGCAGTAGGTGTTTTATCAGTATGAGGAAAAAGGACCGGGGTCCACAGTTCACCAGTTGTGTCTCTCTGTGAAACATAAATAACATGTGTGGTGAACAAAAGAAAGCTGGGCAATTGAAAGAAACGAAGGCTGCACCGTAGTGCATATGCAAGACATAAAGATTACTATGTGATTCATGCGGGCATTACAACAAAATACATAGACCGTTATCCAAATGCATCTATGACTAAAATCCACCCTCCAAATATCATCCGAACAAATGTTGGGTATTAAGTTGCAAAACAGATAATCGTAGTAAGAAAAGTGTGTAATGTAAGCAATAACATCATCCTTAGACAAAGCATTGTTGTTTTCTCCCTAATGGAAACAACACATCCTCCATCCATCACGTTTCTGTCACTCGAGCACAGATGAAAAGGAGGCATGAACCCACTATCGAGCATAAATACTCCCTCTTGGGGTTACTAGCATCTACTTGGCCAGAGCATCTACTAATAACGAAGAGCATGCAAGATCATAAATAACATATGCATGAATATAATATGATAGATTGATAATCAGAAGACATAGCATTCAACATTCATCAGATCCCAACAAACACAACATGTAGCATTACATAAAGATGATCTTGATCATGATAGGCAGCTCACAAGATCTAAAGATGAGGTACAAAGTGGAGAGAACAACCATCTAGCTACTACGATGGACCCGTAGTCCAGGGATGAACTACTCACGCATCACTTCGGAGGAGGGCATGGTGGTGTAGACCCCTCCGGTGATGATTTCCCCCTCCGGCAGGGTGCCGGGGAGAGCTCTAGAACCCTCCCGATCCCGGGATGACGGAGACGCCGGCCTCGGGTCTTTCTTGGGTAAAAGTGGGATCGACCTAGGCTTTATGTCTCAGGGGATTAAATACGCGAAAGGGCAGAGGCGGTGGAGCCCTGGGGGCCCCACACCACCCCCCGGCGCGGCAAAGGGGGGTGCGCCGCCCTATGGTGTGGGCCCCCCGAGGCCCCCCTCCAGGTCTCTTCGGGACTCCGTGGAACCTTCGGGAATTCTAAGACTTCCGGGCTTCAAATTTTCCAATTCCGAGAATATTTCCAGAACAACTTTTCTGAAACTAAAAACAGCAGAAAACAGGGAACTAGCTCTGTGGCATCTTGTCAATAGGTTAGTCTGGAAAATCGATAAAAATGACATAAAGTGTATAACAAACATGTGGGAAACAATAAGAAAATAACATGGAACATCATAAATTAAGGATACGTTTATGACGTATCAACATCCCCAAGCTTAGTTCCTACTCGTCCTCGAGTAGGTAAACGATAAAAACACATAATTTCTGAGGTGACATGCTCCCAACATAAACTTGATCATCAATATTGTAAAAGCATAAGTAAGCTGAGATCATAGAACTTTAACACAAGCATGATAAATAGAACTTTAATAATAAAGCATAGCAATCACTTTGCATCATGAGAAGTAACTCAAATAAAAGATCATGAATAACAATGCAAAGAAAGATATACATTTGTTTCAAGTATAGAGAGAACATGTCAAAGTGATATTTCGCTAGTCCTTAAGAGTGGGGAAAAACATAAATGCCAGGACACCTTCAAATTTCACGAGGAAGACTAGAACAAATAATTAGAGAACAAGTAATAACACATCATGAATCAATTAATAATGTTTCTGGGACAAATGCACATAAAACTTAGAATGGCAAAAATGCTCTCTCAATTGTGCATAAAGTTAGAAGATGGAGACTCAAAATAAAAGTAAAAGAAAGGCCATTCGTAGAGGGAAGCATTGATCACTCATGTGCTAGAGCTTCTATTTTATTAAACAGAGGTATTGAAAACATTTTTAAGAGAGGTGTATGCTTATGTCAACGAATGGTAAACAGAAAATACAGTACGTCACAAGCCAACTAGACTTCACAAGAGCGGATCCCATAGAAGGACGCATCTGTGTAGAAGGTTATCCCTCTTTCTCTTTTGTTTACACAATTATGCTTTGACTGATAAATCAGGGGCAAAAATAGTGAAGAGAATTTGTGTTATTAATTTGGGGCTGGGCACCCCGCTGCCAGCTCTTCTATCATTGGATAAGCGAATGAAGCCACTAGTCCAGGGTGTGAAAGTACAATCAACAAGTAAGATAAAGATTCTCTATTTACGTCCTCATGAGCTAAAACAGGAGCACAAAATAGAAGTAATTTTGAAAGTTTTAAAGGTAACACATGAGCAATTTACTTTGTAGTGGCGGTTAAATACCACATGTAGGTAGGTATGGTGTACACAATGGGAAAACTTTGGTTTTTGGGAGTTGGATGCACGAGTAGAGCTCATACTCAGTACAGGTGGAGGCTAGCAAAAGACCGGGAGCGACAAATCAAGAGAGCATAAGAGCCATAATCATGCATAGCGACATAAACATCATTAATCAAAGCATAAGTGGTACCACAGGTTCAAAAACTAAATGATCATGGAGGCTATAAGTTACTGGCTCATAGTCATAAACATGGCGTGAGCATGCGCCAAGTCAACCAAATAAAACATTCAAAGGAGAACACCACAAATTTATGCTTCAATATGACAAGAACAACTCATGATTCTTTGAATGGCACATCAAACACTCTCAGCTATTTGAGGCTAATCATGATACTAAATAACCACAAGGCTTTAAAACTAAAATAACATCTAGCATGATATGAAAAAATTCTAGCCACAGTCTATACAAGCCTCTACTTGCACCGTTAAAAATTCTACCTCAAGCAGCTTTTTTTCCCAACAAACACCATACAAAACATGCTTTAACAAAAACTCTATAAATGCTACAACAAGAAAAAATGAGAGGAATCACAAAACACTACTAAAACTAACATATCTGAATAAGAGATGCAATGAAAACAAGAGCTAAACATGAATTTTTGCAGCAACTAGAAGAAAAACTAAGAATACTAGTGTGGCAAGTATTCAAACGAAAAAGCGGAGCGTGTCTCTCCCCCAAACAAACAATGCTAGTATCCAACTATATTATTGAATAAATAAAAACAAAAGAAAACAACTGAAAACGAAAGAAAACAAAAGAAAAACAAACAGACACTCCAACTAAACTTCATATGATGTGACTGAATAAAAATATACTTTCACGAGAAGTGACTTGATAGATAGTTCATGAAGAAGGGGATGCCTTGGGCATCCCCAAGCTTATATTCTTGAGTCTTATAAAAGTATGCTTGGATGAACCACGGGGGAATCCCCAAGGTTTGACGTTGCACTCTTCTCGATCACTTATATCACCTCTTCTCTTGACCCTTGAAAACTTCCTTCACACCACACTCAAACAGTGATTCACATTAGAGTGTTAGTGCAACAATTAAAAATCCATTGGTTCTGTATGAAAAAAGTTCTACCGATACTTTTAAACATTAGCTATATCCACTGATGTTTCTTGAAGCAAAGAAATCCACTTGACATCGCAAAAGAGCAAATGCAAGAAAAATGGCAGAATCTGTCAAAACCAGAACTGTCTGTAAAGAAGAATTTTTTCGAGGCACTTACGTTGCTCAGATCGAAAAACTTAAAGAACGAAAAAGTTGAGGAATTAGCTGTGGAATAAGCACAATTTTTTTTAGATCATTCTGATCTTTCAGGATTTTATACGATTTTTAACGGTGGACAGCAGAAATCTGTTACCTGCGCAGAAATCCAAAAACCAACTCCAACTCTCGTCAGAAACCTTACTTGGCACTACTAAAACATAAAAAGAAAGATACAGAGGTGTTGCTACAGAAGTATACAACCCCTTGAATAAAAAAAACAGAGAAAAACAAAGCAACAATAAAACCATGGGTTATCTCCCAAGAAGTGCTTTTCTTTAACGCCTTTTAGCTAGGCCCAGAAAAGTGGAATCAAGTATTTTCAAGTGAAGAAGCATCCAAATTGTAACTTGTTTGAATAACGGAATAAAAAAGAAACTTCATTCTATTTCTAGGAAAGTGTTCCATACCTTTCTTGAGTGGGAACTGAAATTTAATATTCACTTCTTTCATATCAATAACAGAACCAACAGTTCTAAGAAAAGGTCTTCCCAAAATAATCTTCCCGATCTACATCTTCACCGAGCCGATCTTCATTCCCCCCTTAAAAATTCTACTTCAAGCAGCAGTTTCTCTCCTAACTAGCACCATACAAGATATGTTTTAACAAAAATACTCTTCATGATACATCAAGCAAACATGAGAGCACTCACATAACACTACTAAAACAAATAACTCTTAGATAAGAGATGCATGCAAAACAGGAGCTAAATAAATGCATTAGCCAGCCAAAAAATTTAGAATACAAAGTATTCCCATGAAAAAGCGGAGCGTGTCATTCTCCAATAAAAGAATGCTGGGTTCCAACCAAGATTATTGCAAAAATAAAAACAAACTGAAAGCAAAAATAAAAGACGCTCCAAGTAAAGCACATAAGATGTGACCGAATAAAAATATAGTTTCACTAGAAGTGACCTGATAATTTGTCGATGAAGAAGGGGATGCCTTGGGCATCCCCAAGCTTAGACGGTTGAGTCTTATTGGAATTTGTTGGGATGTACCTCCGAGGCATCCCCAGACTTAGGCTTTTCACTCTTCTTGATCACGTCATATCATCCTCTTCTCTTGACCCTTAAAAACTTCCTCCACACCAAATTTCTCACAATCTTCATTAGCAACATTAGTGCAGTCGAAATAATAAATTCACATGGTTCGGTTTAAACACAAGCCTAACACTCATAAACACATTATCTACCGTCACAACTTCTTTTAAAACTTTTTTTCTCAAAAGAACACCAAAAGAAAGAGATTAAGATGCAAATGCAATTATTGGCAGAAATCTGTCAAAACAGGACGACAGGTAAAGATGATTTTTTTTTCGAAAATCTTCTGTTGCTCAAATAAAAAAGTGTTAAGCTAAGAAAAGTTACGTATATATCCCAGGATTACGCCCAAAAAAACTCAGGTCATTTTGAATTTTCTGTGATTTTATACAAATTTAACAGTGGGCAGCAAAAATTTGTTTCCTGCGTAGAAATCCGAAATATAGTCTCAACTCTCCCCAAGAGGCTTTACTTGGCTCAACTAATACATGAAAATAAAGATACAAAGGAGTTTCTACAGAAGTATACAACCCCTTTACTCAAAGAAAACAGATAAAAACAATGCAAAAATAAAAACATGGGTTATCTCCCAAGAAGTGCTTTTCTTTAAAGCCTTTTCAGCTAGGCATGATAATTTGAGAAGATGCTCACATGAGAAATATGAATTGAAGCAAAAGAGAGCATGAAGAAGAAAATTTAAGTCTAACCCACTTCCTATGAAAACGAATCTTGTAGAAAAACAAGTCAACGAAGCACAAAGTGACTAGCATAGGAAGACAGAATAAGTGCAATTTCAAAAATTTCAACATAAAGAGGGGAAACTTAATATTGTTGAGATGCATAAAACCATGTTTCCCTCTCTCATAATAACTTTTAGTAGCATCATGAATAAAATTAACAATATAACTATCACATAAAACATTCTTATCATGATCCACATGCATAAAAGAATTAATACTCTCCACATAAGCATAGTCATTCTTATTAATAGTAGTGGGAGCAAATTCAACAAAATAGCTATCATTATTATTCTCATCACCATAATCATTAAATATAGGAGGCATATTGTAATCATAATTAATTTTTTCCTCAATAGTAGGTGGACTTAAAATATCATATTCATCATTGTAAACAGGTGGAACTAGAATACCACAATCATTATAATCATCATATATTGGAGGCAAAGTATCATCCAAGAAAATTTCCTCGTCAAAACTTGGGGGACTAAAAATATCATATTCAGCAAAACTAGCTTCCCCAAGCTTAAACTTTTCCATAGCATTAGCAATAATGGTGTTTAAAGAGTTCATACTAATAACATTGCCACTAGCATGCAAACAAAGTTCCATAGGTTTTTTAATTTTCTCTTCAAACACTTCATGTCCTAACTCAAGATAAATATTATAAAGCTCTCTCATATTTTTGTTGTTTTCCATTAAGTCTAACTAGTAAATATAAAAACAAGGAATAAGTAAAAATAAGCCTAACTAGTGAAAACACGAAACAAAAAGATATAATTGCAGAATCTAAAGGAAATAACTCCGAGCACTCACACCCGAGGATGTGAGTACCTTTTACCCTATGTCCCCGGCAACGGCGCCAGAAAAGAGCTTGATGTCTACGCACGCTTCTATTCTTGTAGGAAGTGTTGGGCCTCCAAGTGTAGAGGTTTGTAGAATAGCAACAAGTTTCTCTTAAGTGGATCACCCAAGGTTTATCGAACTCAGGGAGGTAGAGGTCAAGATATCCCTCTCAAGCAACCCTGCAATTAATATACAAGAAGTCTCTTGTGTCCCCAACACACCCAATATACTTGTCAGGTATATAGGTGCACTAGTTCGGCGAAGATATAGTGAAATGCGAGTAATATGGATGGTTATAAGTAATAATAGCAATCTGAAATAAATATGGCATCAAGCAAACATGTAGCAGAACAGACAGAAAATGGTGTTTCAATGCTTGGAAACAAGGCCTAGGGATCATACTTTCAGTAGTGGACACTCTCAACAATGATCACATAATTGAATAACTAAATATCTTATCTTCACTATGCTACTCTTAACCCTCTCCGGTTGGATAACAAACACTAATCATTGCGTAGGGCTGCAAAAAGCATTCCTTAAAGTAAGCATTCCCATCTAGTTAACCCCACACTGTCACTATGAGCTCCCTAGAAGGTACTAGACAAACACCACAATTCATAGAGGAGACACACACGATGTGCACACTGTCACCTTGACATCGCGGGACAAGGTGAATCCAAAGTTCATATTAATAAAACACTTGAGTAGCACAAGATCAAGAGTAACATCTACTTATTCAACTAGATCACAAAGCTCACGATCACATATAGATCACACCATGGGAGAGAGAGATGAACCACATAGCTACCGGTAGAGCCCTCGGCCTAGGGGAGAACTACTCCCTCCTCATCATAGGATACAACAACGGCGATGGAGATGGCGGTGGAGTCGATGGAGATGGCTTCCGGGGGGCACTTCCCCGTCCCGACAAGGTGCTAGAACAGAGATCTTTCCCTCGAAACTTGGGTTGACGATGACGGCGGTTGCGGAAGGTTTCGTGGAATTTCGCCGATTCTCTTCGGGTTTCCCTCGGGGGAATATAAATAGCCGAAAGGGTGAAGCCAAGGGGTATCTAGGGGGCCTACACCACCAGGTGGCGCGACCAGGGGGGACCCGCGCCACCCTATGGTGTGGCCACCCTGTGGCCCCCCTCTGGGATCTTCGGGACTTCTGGATGCTTCCGGGGAAAATAGGAACTTTGGGATATGTGGGGTCCAATTTCGAGAATATTTCCAGAACAACTTTTCTGAAATAAAAAACAACAGAAAACAGGGATCTGGCACTTGGCATCTTGTTAATAGGTTAGTCCCGGAAAACGCGTAAAAATGCTATAAAGAAGGGAGAAAACATGTAGCAATTGGCATAATATAAACATGGAACATCAGAATTTATAGATATGTTGGAGACGTATCATACACCACTAGAAGAATAACACCACGACTTAAATATCAAACCATTAAATATTACTCAGCATTACTTCACTACTAACAACTTGACTTCTCCCATGTCCTCAAGAACAACACGAACTACTCACAAGACATCATATGGATCATAATCAGAGGTGATATAATGGATGACGAAGGGATGGATCTTAGACCCTGCGGATAAGGACACCCCGTCTCAGGCCCAACGTCAAGGCCCACGAAGGGAAACCCTTAAGAGTGTTCCAGAAGGCTTACATGAAGCCCACCCGCAATACCTTGTGGGCTAAGTTAGGAAACTTGTAACCGACATAGGGTTAGAGTTCGAGTCCAACCGGGTAGGGTTTGAGACCTGGCCACCTATATAAGGCCAGGAGAACCACCGGAAGAGGACCAAGCAATACCGCACCACCAAAGCCTTAAGCTTGAGATTGTACTCTCGACTTGAGCGATCATCTTTGTAACCGATCTATTCAATAATACAGATCGACACGGGCAGGAGTAAAGGTTTTACCTCTACGAGGGCCCCAAACCTGGGTAAATTGTGCCCCCTGTCTAGCCGACGATTGCCACCAGCGCTCATGGGTTCTCCTATTCGAAACCCTATAGGTTCACCTGAGGGATTTGCCGAGCAACAGATTCGACAATTGGCGCCGTCTGTGGGAACAGCGGGCGCTGGATCTCCGGCATCTTCGGCTTCATCGACAACCAACTCACGTTGGAAACCCTCGACTACGGATCCAACCAATCCAATCCGGATCGGATCTGTCGTGGTCACCCCTCACTCGCCGGAATCACGCCCGGTATTCAGCGATTTGGAAAGGAGCGTCACCTTGATGTTCGAAAGCCTGAAGTTCGTAACCAACAGGGACGGGATCCTCCACTTCCCTGAGGAATCAAGATCTGAGTCGGAAGCCGTCGACTCGCGCCCTTACCTGGAGAAAAGCGGCGAGTCCGTCCGTTTCAACACCAACGACTACAACACCCTCTCGACAGAGGAACCTTCCCGAGTCCGAAAAGCTTTCCGTACCACGCCTAGGACGCACGAGCCACGACTGGCTCAAGTCTGCATGGCAGGATCGGAACTACCCCCGGAAACAGAACACAGTGCGGCGGAACGCGCCGAGATTGGCGTTTCGCGGGAAGCCTGGGATCGAGCCAAGGAAGCTATGCGAACTAGCAAGCCACCCGCAACTGTAGCGCCACACGAGGACATGATCGCTTATCAGTACCATCTAGTGAGAGCGGCCGCAACCATCAAAGAAGCTCGGATAGATCTGGCCCGTCGAAAAAGAGCGGCGGATGAATCGAGTCAACGACGAGCTGAGCTGTCCCCAACACCCTCGGTCGGAACCTGACCTGCGAGGAGGGGATACGCGTCAACATCCAGGGACGTTGAGTCCTTAGGCGGAGCCAGCAAATCGATCGCACCTTCTCTGATGCGGGTCGATGAAGACGGTAACGTCTACCCGCAAACTCCTGCTGCCGCAGTCCTAGCCGCAGCAACCTACATGCAGATGAACCAACCGACGGAAAGCGATCCTCGAGCAGAACAGTACAAGCAGGTGCGCAAGGGACTAGGTTTGGTATCCGCGAGGCTCGCCTCCTATGACCGCCAGAAGGCCGCCGAACAACTAGAAAAGGAGAAGGAAAAAGAAAAAGAGGCATCGCGCAAGCGTAGGAGCGCTTCGCCTGAAGAGACAAATCACCTCGCCGTGGTCGAGGAAAAGAAGCTCGGAGACGCGGGGATAGTCGAAGCAGCATTGAAGGTAGCCCGAGAAATAAAAGCTCGCGGCGTCAATGCAGCCGCTCGCAGAATCATAGCAAGGAGCCAAGGAAAGAAACTGATCGCGACCAGCCAGGATATAACGCGCGGTCAGATATTGCACAAAACAAGGTGGACAAGGCAAGAGCTGCAAGGAACCGCACGCGCTCCTCGTCCAGTTCCTCGGATGACGAGACCTGCGGTGCGCTGTGTTTTGCTCGTAGCATCCGCGAAGCACCCCTACCCAAGAGATTCAATCTCACCACAGAAGTCACGAAATACGATGGTTCACTCGAGCCTTCGACGTGGCTAAACGACTACCTCACGGCCGTAAAATGCCAACGTGGGAATAAATACACGGCTATGCAGTATCTCAACCTGCACTTGGTCGGCGCGGCGCGCAGCTGGCTGGAAGCAAGGCCAAGATCTTGTTACGCATCATGGGATGACCTACACCACGATTTCTGCAAAAACTTCCAGTCCACCTACAAAAGGCCAGCAACCATTGAAGTACTACGAGCCTGCAAACAGAAGAGCAGAGAGTCCACCCGCGAGTATATTCAGCAATGGACCACGCTCAAGAACACCGCAGGAAACATCTCGTAAGAAGTAGCGGTTGAAGCCTTCGCAAAAGGCGCCCGACGAACCGCTTTCAGAGAAGAATTAGGCCGAGCAGCACCGAAAACTATCGGGGAGTTGATGATCATAGCCGACAAATGGGCTAATGGAGAAGACGCAGTGCGCAACGAGAGAGCATCATCACCGGCGCCCGAAGAAGATCGCCATGGCCGAAGGAAAAGGAGGAAATACTACGATCACGAGGATCGAGAGGAGATGGTAGCAGCGGAATTCACGCGAAGTCGCGATACTGGACGCCGTGGAAATCGCGAATGGAGACCAAAGGCTGAGGACAAAAGACCTCGATGCGTACTGCTCGCTACATCTATTCACAGATAAGCGCACAGGCAAAACTAAGGCAACACACCTTCTCAAGGACTGCCGAAAGTTTATCGAAATCAGTGAGGCCTTCTCGAAGAAAAGTAGATCAGCAGCTAATCAAAATTACCCGCCACTTCCGGGTGCAGGACACCAAGGATTCCAGCCGCCACAACCCGTACCTCCACCAGCAAATCCAAACATGGCGCTAGCCGCACTACCTGCGCCAACTGCACAAAACACCGGAGCCAACGCGTACCCGAACCCGGCAGGACTACTAGGAATGATCCAGAAGGTCTGCCCATCCCGCAGAGCTCAGAAGACAAACACAAGGCAGCTATGCATGGCTGTGCAGACCCCGCCAACAAGGCCCGAATACCTGAAGATGGCGGACCAACCGATCACATTTTCAATAGAAGACCACCCACCACGAGTCTATCGACCAGGACACGCCGCCCTCGTAATCCAAGCACATATTGTTAACTACGAACTGGCTCGCATATTCATGGATGGTGGCAGTGGCATCTACATTATCTACGCGGTTACGATCCGCCGGATGAATAGAAACCTGGACGGCCTTGCGGAATCAGAAACATCCTTCCACGGGATAGTTCCGGGAAAGGCGATCCGTCCACTCGGAACAATTAACCTAGAGGTTGTGTTGGGCAATCGACGAAACTACAGAAGAGAATTCCTCGACTTCGAAGTGGACGACTGGCCCTCACAGTACCACGCCATTCTCGGTCGAACAGCGTTCGCCAGATTCATGGCAGTACCGCACTACGCATACCTGAAGCTTAAGCTACCCGGAGAATATGGTGTAATCACCATCGACGGAGATTTCCAGAAGTCCAACAAATGCGACATCGAGTTCAACGAAATCGCAAAATCCTTCGGGGTGCAAGAAGAACTGCAGGAGCTGGCAAAGACCACGGACCACTCCGTGATGCCCCTCACAAAGAAAAACGCGCCGGAATTGGAGTTCAGCACAAACAGCGACACCCGAAAGCATCAGGTGCACCCGACGGATTCTGCGAAGACAGCGATGGTCTCAACTACCCTCTCGCCAGCATAGGAAAGCGCGCTCGTCGAACTCCTCCGTGAGTACTGGGAAATTTTCGCTTGGCAGCCTTCAGATATGCCAGGAATATCCAGGGAGTTCGCCGAGCACTCACTCGAAGTCTTCAAAGACGCAAAAACCATCAAGCAGACCACTCGACGGTTTTCAGAACCCAAGCATAAAGCGCTTGGAGAAGAAGTAAACAGATTGCTAGCAGCAAAATTCATTAGAGAGATCAAGATATCCGCCTGGTTAGCAAACGCGGTGCTGGTTCCAAAGAAGAACACCAACATCCTTCGAGTATGCATTGACTACACGTCATTAAATAAGCACTGCCCCAAGGATAACTTTCCCCTCCCGCGAATCGACCAGATCGTGGACTCTACTGCGGGTTGTCAACGCCTCTCTTTCCTGGACGCCTACTCGGGATATAATCAGATCCGGATGAAGCAGGAAGACGAGGAAAAGACAACATTCATCATGCCACACGGTGTGTACTGCTACACGACAATGCCTTTCGGGCTCAAAAACGCAGGTGCGACGTATCAGCGCTGCATGCAAAAATGCCTCGCCAAGCTCATTGGCAAGAACGTACAAGTGTACGTTGACGACATCGTCATCAAGACTCGAGTAGAGGATACACTACTCGAGGACATTAGAGAAACATTTGACGCCCTCAACGCATAAAGGATCAAGCTCAATCCGACAAAGTGCGTATTTGGCGTCCTAGCAGGAAAACTACTCGGGTACCTGGTATCCGCCAGAGGCATCGAAGCCAACCCGGAGAAAATACAAGCAATCTTGACAATGAAGGAGCCAACCAATGTACGCGGAGTACAGCAGCTCGCAGGACGACTAGCCGCCTTGAGCAGGTTTATCGCGCGATTGGGCGAGCAAGCATTACCCTTCTACAAGCTGCTGAAGAAGACAGACAAGTTCGAGTGGACACCAGAAGCTAAGCAGGCATTCGCGGACCTGAAGCGATCATTGCAAAGCAAGCGCATCCTTGCAACACCGCAAGAGAGGGAGCCATTATACCTATACCTAGCCGCAACAAACCAGGTCATCAGCACAACAATTGTAGTCGAACGACCTGAGGAGGGCAAGGCATATGGGGTCCAACGACCAATCTACTACATCAGTGAAGTGCTCTCGCCATGCAAGCAACGATACCCTCACTATCAGAAACTCGCTTATGGAGTAGTTCTCACGGCTCGAAAGCTCAAGCACTACTTCCAGGAACACACCATAATAGTGGTTAACGATGCGTCACTCGGTACAATCATGAACAACCCAATGGCATCTGGACGGATAGCAAAATGGAGCATCGAGCTGGGCGCTTGGGACATCATCTATGCAGGGCGCAATTCAGTAAAAGCGCAGGTACTTGTGGAGTTCCTAAGCGAGTGGACAGAGCTACAAACGCCCGGCCCGCCAGAATACACGAGTAATTGGATCATGTACTTCGATGGGTCGAAGAGAAACGAAGGAGCAGGAGCTGGAATCGTACTAATATCACCTAGAGGGGATAAACTGCAGTACGTCCTCCGATTGGATTTTCCACCGGATGATCCAGCATCAAACAACAACGCAGAATACGAAGCTTTGTTGCATGGGATGAAGATGGCGGTTGCGTGTGGAGCCACCCGACTAATGATCTACGGCGACTCCAACCTCATCGTGCAACAGACAATGAAGGAATGCGACGCCATTGCTGAAAACATGGTCGCTTATCGTGACATGTACAACTTACTCGAAGGAAGTTTCAAGGGATGCGAGATGAAGCATATCGCAAGATCCAGCAACGAAGAAGCAGACAGACTGGCAAACATGGGTTCCACAAATACGCCCATACCGCCAGGGATATATTTTGAGCGGATGACTAGACGATCAGTCAAAATCAAGAAAACTGCAGACGTACCCACAACATCGGAGACAGAGGTCAGCCAGCAAGTTGCTATTATCGAGTTCATTCATTATATTTCGCGACAAGTTTTTCTGGTCGAGCCAGTCTGGACGCAGAAATACCTCGACTACTTGTCCGTAAAACAGCTCCCAGCAGATCCACGAGAAGCTCGATAGATAGTCACGCGAAGCAAATCCTTTCGGGTGATCAACGGAGAGCTATACAAGCAAAGCTTCTCAGGCATATTGCAACGATGCATAGCACCCGAGGACGACAAAGAATTATTGCAAGATATCCATCAAGGAGATTGTGGACATCATGCTAGCTGGAAAGCAATCATGGGGAAAGCCTTCAAAGCAGGATTCTACTGGCTTACATCCACCAGAGACGCAATGGAGCTGGTCGACAGGTGCAACGCCTGCCAGCGATTCGCACCAAAACCACACGCACCCGTTATGGAATTACATATGATACCCATTGCTTGGCCCTTTGCACAATGGGGGCTAGACATGGTAGGACCACTACGCAAGTCCACACCAGGTGGATACACACACTTGCTGGTCGCAGTTGACAAATTTACCAAATGGATTGAAGCCATGCCGGTAACATCGGCTAGCGCCCAATGCGCCGTCAAATTCCTCGACTCCATCGTATGCAGGTTTGGAGTACCACACGACATCATTACAGACAATGGTACTAACTTCACGGCAACAGAAACATAGCAGTTCTATGAAGAAAAGGGCATCAACTTCAAATTTGCCTCAGTTGCCCATCCGCAAACCAACGGCCAAGTCGAAAGATCCAACGGATTAGTTTCGGCTGGCATCAAGAAGCGTCTACTCGATCGTCTACACCTAGCAGCAGGACATTGGGCAGAAGAGCTCCCCTCCGTGCTATGGAGCCTCCGCACAACTCCAAACCGATCCACAAACTACACACCATTTTTCATGGTCTACGGGGCCGAAGCAGTCCTTCCCGAGGACGTTAGGTTCAGCGCCCCAAGGGTTGTTTCTTACAGCGAAGAAACCTCCAACAGGGCACTCGCGGATGACATGGACGCACTAGACGAAATACACGATATTGCACTCGCAAGATCAGCAGTATACCAACAGTCGTTGCGCAACTATCACAGTCGTCGCATACGCCACAGGGCCTTCGCAGTAGGAGATCTGGTGCTACGGCTCAAGCAGAAGGAAGGACACAAGCTCGAGCCACCATGGGAAGGACCCTTCATCATACACGAAGTTATCCCAGGTGGCGCCTATCGACTGAAGAACCCGGCGACTGGATGCGTCTATTCCAATCCTTGGAATGTTGCACAACTCCGCAAATTCTATCCTTAGATTTATTTTACTTCGCAATAATAAGGCTATACTAGCCATCTTGTAGCTCGACAGAAAAACACATGATTTCTTAGTCATGGCAATAAAATACATGGTTTCTCAACCATAGATACTCGAAGACTCTTCATCCTTACATGCTAAAATGTAACGGGTATACACCCCACAAAACATACGGGGGCTACGCCCAACTCAGCATTACAGGAAAATTTATATACACAAGGTTAAAACAACTTACAACAGTTTTTACAAACTATACAGCACAACAGGATACATACATCCTAAATTTACACATGGCGATGAGCATTCTCAGCCGCCAAAACTCGATCAACCTCATCCGAGGTCAATCGAATCATTTCCTCTGCTGCAGGTCGAACAACCCTATAATGAGAAGACATATCGACGACTGGACCATCAGGAAGTCTAGCTATGGAGTTGAAATTCACCTCAGGATGCCACAACCGGACGAAAGAGAGAGCCACCACCGAGCCGCAAGTCATCTGATTGCGAACACACTCGTGGATCTCTCCTTCTCGACCAAACACCTTGAGAAGATGGCTCCAATCTTCAGGACCCCTTTGCAGCGGATAGAAAGCGGCGTTCATTGCAATCAAAACCTCGTGAAAGGAACTCACGAGTTTCTTCGCCTGGATGACTCGAAACTTCAAGGTGGCAAGCACAAAGCCCCGACTACAATCGGACCAAAAATTATTCGCATGAGGCCTCGAGCTGCCAGCTTCTTGAAAGATGTGGTTCTCCACCCACTGTTTCTCATTCCTGTCATCCGGCCGAACATTTGAAAAGCAAAGATACATGATCAAAAAAGAGCACATAATAAGAAAGACTTGGGGGATGAACTACTTACAGAGCAAATCATTGGCGACAGACGCCAATTCATCCATTACAAACTGCTCGCGCTCAGTCGCCAGCTTTTGTTTGGACTTAGCCACATCGGCTATCCCACGCAACGCTTTTAGCTTGCGTTCACCATCAGCTACACGATCACGGAGATCAGCCAAGGTCCCAACAGCGGCAACAAGAGGATTTGCTGGAGCAGCGAGTCCACATGAAGGCTCCGCAGCCACCCCGGATACCTGAAAAATACAAAGAAGTTAAAGAAATAAGATGCCCTATTCGAGATATTAACCACCTATTCGACAGGTGCTCGGGGGCTACTACCATCGGGAGTAAACACACAATCGCGGGAAGCATTTCAGCAGAACATCTCGATTAAAATATTGAAAATACGGGAGCACATCCCAAGGTTCATTACAATCGAAACAACGAAGTACAAACGAAATAAACTAAGGAGCCACAGTTGTGCTACCGCTCGCGGCGGTGGTCCCTCCCCTAGCACGGGCAAACAACTCGGATAACTTCCGAGCAAGGACTCCGGCTGCATCGCCAAAACGACGAAGCCCTACCTTTTTGCCCGTAGCAGGATCGACGGGAAGCTCCGAGTAGGCCTCCTCCAAGCCAGTGACTCCGTGCGCCAGTGCGAACTAGATGGCGGTCTTCGCCACAGATTCTGACTGAGCAACCGCTTAAGCTTCAAGGAGATTGCTCTCCGAGAAAATCTTCAGCAGATCGCTCAGCGTGGGTGGAGACACGGCGTTGACGAGAAGGCAGCTGTGCAGTTGCGTCAGCACCCGAATGGCATCGCCAATCAAGGTGCAGATCCCTTCAGCGTGCCTCCTGAGCTGGGCGCAAGAATCCGTCAGGGCATCCACCCGATGGATCCCAGGAAGCTCCAGTGGGACACCCAGAAGACCTACAAACAAAAATGTTAAGATCCAAAGGACTCAAAACGGCAGAAGACAAATCATAGGACAAAGGTAGCTTACCTGCAAAGCGCTCGGCTAGGGGACGAAGGAAGTCGACTAGGTCGGTATCCGCCTTGGTGCCAGCTTCCTATAGCTTCTTCAGAGCCTCCTGGGAGCCGCAAGCTTTCCTTCAAGGTCAGCCGACGACATGCGGGAGGACTCGAGATCCCGTCGAACAGCCGCCAACTCAGCCTCTTGAGCGGTTGCCCGAGTGGAGGCATTCGCCTTCTCGGTCTTCATAAACTCAATTTGAGCTAAATAGCAGTAGTTGTTAGAACCAAAGCATTGGTGGAAAAATAAAGACAAAAGAAGATGGTGAACTTACTTCGAAGAATCTCGTTCTCCGAGGCGAGTCGGTCACGGTCCGATCGAAGGATCCCGCATTCTGATTCAGCAAGAACAACACGGCGCCCAATCGCCGCAAGGGAGTCGATAAGCGACTGCAAGGAACATGAAGATATGTAACATCCCAAGTATGAAACAACCTTAGAATGTTTTGCTTCTTGTTAATTTATGTTTTGCATCATGCATCATCTGCATTGCAACTTGTTTTCTTTTGAATCTTGCTGGTTTCCAATTGAAATTCAATTCAATTTCAAACCAATTGATTCATACTTGGTATGTTCCAATGTCTTCAAAACATTTCACCAACTTAAACAATTCAATCGTTTTCCATAAACTTGAATTTTCACATAATTGACTTGGTTAAGCTTTCAAATAATTCAATTATTGCAAAATTCAAGCAATTGCATTTAAAAATTCAAACAGCAACAAATATTTAAATTTTTTGAAAAAGAAAAGTTGGTGCAACTGGGCATTTTCAATAAGGAACTTATAAAAATTATCACCATAATTTTAGGGTCCCAAAAACCCCTTCTTTTTCCTTTTCTTTTCTTTTCTACAAAAAAAAGAAGAAATAAAAAGATAAAACAAAGGAAGGGGGAGGCAGACCAGGACAGCCGAATGGGCCGGCCCGGTCCACCTACAACCCCTGGCAGCCCACAACCACCAGCCCACTTTCACCTTCCCCCCACCTCCGTACCTGCTGACGCCATCGATGGAGGAAAAGGCAGAGCCGAGCTCAACCACTCCCCGCGACCCCTCTCCTTTATCTACCCCGAGGTCCTAGGAAACCCTAGCCCTAATCCTTGCCCTCTCCTTCCTCTCCTGCGCCGCCACCTTCCTTCTCCTTGTCCTTTTCTTTCTGAATTTTTGTTCTGCTATCTGCAAGGGAGAGAGAGGCCATGGCAGGAAGCTGAAGCCTGCCGCCGCCGCCAGGAACCCCGTCGAGGCCGTCCGAGCCCGGGAACGGAAACACCGACGTACCCTCTCCACGCTGGACGCCACGACCGGGCCGAAGACGCACCAGGATGACGCCGGCAGCGCCCTCCGTCCTCCTCCTTCGTTCGGCAAGGTTCAGAGACCTGCCGGACAGCCCGCACCCCGACGCCCTGCTGCTGCATCGCCTCGACCACGTCCTCCCTGCCTCCTCCCTCCGCGCCTGGTGAGCACCCTAGTTCCCCTCCTCTTTCCCCTTGCTCTGGGTGCCCGACCTCGCGCTGTCCATCGGGATCCCGGCGTGAAACGCCGCCGGCTGTCCGTCCCTGTCGTTCCAAGTTCAGAAACTGAACTGGTTCAGTTACAGTCCCGCACAAACACTTCAAAACGGGCCGAAGCCCAGTTCACTCACAAACGGGCGGCTAGCCCAGTGGCTAGGTTCCATCCGCGCGAGGTAAAGGTCCCGTGTTCGAGCCCCGCGCGACGCAAGCCTCCTTTTTCCCTTTTATTTCCGCGCTGACATGCGGGACCCCCTCGTCAGCGTCTCCTAGCGCCACCACAGCGCCACGCCAGCGCCACGTTGGTTGGCCCCGCAGGTCAGCCGCTTTGGCTGGCTCTGCCCTCGGTGAGAAAAAAAAAGTCCAGATCCAGATCTGGATCTGAATTTTTGCACCGTGGCCCCTGATCCTTTTCTGTTTTGTATTTAGGCCCCTGTAATTTATGAAAAGCTCCTGAAAATCACAGTTTGACCCCTAATTTTCAAATTCAAATATCTTTAACATATTAACTCCAAATTTAATAAATAAAATATGTTTTCCATTCAAAATTTCCTAAAGTTTTCAAATATGCAATTTGTTTAATGTTTTGAATAATTAAAAATTATAATATATTATGTACTTTATTTAATGCATTTAAAATTGTTTAATACATAACTAATTCATTTTAATTCCAAATTCAAAAAGTAATATATGCATTCCAATTAAATGCTCTATCCAAATATGCCATAATATCAACATTTTGAGGAACTAGAAATTCCACTAATCCCAGTACTGATTTTTATTTAATTAAAATGCCAAAGTGCATAACTTAATCATTAAAACCCCAAATTTGACAAATAAAATGTCTAGTTGAAGCTAACACTATTTCCTTGCTATTTCTATCATCTCTCGTGCATTTAATCCACTTCAATAAAATGTTTAGTTGTATTCCATTAAACCCTCAATTTATGCTATGGACTTTTACCAAATGCAATTCAATTGCATATGAGTCCATTTAATATTGGCTATAATGTCTCTAGCTTACCTTTGATGCACCAATTAACACGTCATGCATCATCCCATGTTTGTGCATTATGACATGTTATTGATTGTCCGTCTCTCTTCGTTGTTTGTTTGCTTCTTCTCGAATAGACGACGACGTTGAGACAGACGAGGTTTACGATACCACTTCAGAGGAGTTAGCCCAGTACTAGGCTACTGAGTTTGCAGGCAAGTATTCACTCACATGAACCATTGTGTCCGTTCCAAACTTGATATCGATACTTTCTGTTGTCTAATCTGCTAGCCTTATGATGCGTTGCTTGTGTTCCGAGCCTATCACATGTTATCCTGTAACCCTGATATAGTCTCACCTCCACACCTATAACCCTGTTGCCTGTTGCCTGTGTCTTACTAGCATGCTTAGTGTTGTTTGTGCTCGAGTCTGATGTCCGTTATTTCTTTTACCATATTTATTATGTTCTGAGGGCTCGATATTTAAACAACAACCTGTTAATGTTTGAGGTAATAATAATTTGATGATAAGGCACCGGCAGGAGGCCTGGTATGGTTTTGAGGCCTGCTGGTGTCGAACTCAGGAAAAGTTTTTGTCCTCTAGATCTATGATGAGCGCGCTAACCGCATGTGGGAAGCGTGTATGGGCGCCCCCCGCAACTTTGATTCGATTCGCATCTCGTCCAAATCGCCTTATTTAGTTCGGGTTTTCCATTTGCCGCATGCATATGCAGGTGCGAACCCTTGGCGCCAGGGTGGTAACTTTTGTAGTCGGCATTTAGGGAGACACGTTCTTAGAGTGCTATGAGGGTCCCCTTTTCTTCGTGGGGCTTGATTAGTCGTGCGCTCAATTGCACGGGGTTCTTTGGATTTGATGCGAAGAAGAGTTGGGTTGTGTTGAGTGGCCTGCTTGGTGGGTTTGATCCCCGCCTGGCGGGTTATTCTTACGTGTACGGCCAAATTGGTGCATCCCTGCTGGGTTAAATCTTCTCGAGAAGTCGTGTTGTCCGCGGTTATGGATGACTTGGTGATAGGGCTGGCTAACAAGGATTAGACAACTTACACCTAATTAATAATAATTTGACTAGTAATAGGCATATTGACACAATAACCTGAACCTTCATTAATCCAACTGTGTGGGTTATCCTCGGATTGCTTCTTTGGATAAGGGGCGAGATCCAGGATGGGTTTGTTTAAGGTTAGTGGTAGTTGGCTCCGATGCGCTATCTTATCCCTTTCTTTTAGCCGGATGTTGTAGCATGTCTCCGTAGTTGGTTAGTGCATCCCGCTGCCGCACCTTTGTATCACCTATCTTCCGTTGAACCCAAAGCATTTGTACTTGGTGTTGTCGGGTACACTTTGGTATCTTGTGCGTCTTGCTTGCCAGTACTCGTCCGTACTGACCCCTTTGGTGGCTACTACGTTTCCGAGGATCCCCATGGTGGCTACTACGTGGAGTATGACGAGGCTGCTGATGAGTAGATAGCGGACCCGGGCAGGATCCGAGACTTCATGGATGGGCTCCGTTCTTTTCGTTTCCGGCCTCTTAGGCCTATTTGGATCTTGTCTGTACTCAGACACTTTGTTTGCTTCCGCTGTGATGTAATGATGACATGTTGGGACATGCGTCCTCTGCATGACTGTATTTGCTATCTCTGCTCTAGTGAGAGCTTTTGCCACTTATTTCTATTTCTTTGTGTCTTAGAGATTTGTTGTGGTATCACTTGTTCAAATGCCGTTGACGTACCATGTGTGTATGTTATGAAGTACGTCAATGGAAGTATTCAGATTCCTATTGGATGGTTTCACAGACGATGAATAGTAGAGGATGGTTGTCACACGTTTACGTGTTGGCCTACTCATATTGAGATGTGGGTGCAGGTAGGCCCCGTAAGCCAATTATCTACTATTTAGCGGGCTGTGTGTACCCTCTAGAAGTCCGGGTACGACAAATAGTATCAGAGCCTGTCTGCATGTAGGATCCCTTTTACTGGTCGCAGTTGAGTCTAGAAACTATTTTGTAGCTATATAGGAAAAATGAAACTTGAGAGTAGGAATTATGTTCTTTTATTTCTTTCCCCACCCACCCTCCCTTTTTCTGGTAAGGAAGTGCAACGTTGTTTTCTCTTCTCATCTAAACTTTCAAGTTAGGATTTCACGTATCCTGGTTTCTCTAGGATGGTTATATCTACTAGACCATAGGAATGGAGGTGGTTGTGACATGATTTTCATGTTGCCTACTCACGATTGAGAACGGAGGCACATAAGCCCCGGAAGCAGATCCTCTATTCCTTAAGAAGTAGATATTGATCCTCTAGAAGCCCGGATGGGTTTTCCGTAGTACCTCAGGAGTGTTTGGTCTCGTGTTGCCCAAATGTTGCTTCGATATCCTGTTCTTCTCAAGATCCTTTTTCATCCGTTGGAACCTTGTTGTTTCTTGCCACTTCAGTTCTTCTACCGGCGTCTAATCAAAGCTTCCCCGATCATCTGCAGATGGATCTCAGGTTCTACCCGCAGGTGGTTCGTATGACTCGTTGTGAGAGCACTACCGGTTATCCGGAGATGCTGAGAGACATGGTCACTTTTCTGGGTTTCCGTTGGGCACCAGAGTACCAGGTCTACGAGCAGCAGCGAGAGTTTGAGCAGACCTACTACCAGGCTATCGTCTACATTCTTTCAGATGATGGCATGAGCGTAGTCCACCGCTACGAGGCAGTGGGTTCCACAGTGGATATGGCTGTCCAGCATGCAACTTATGTGAGCCTCACCGTCCTTCGTGCTGACTACTGGTGTCGTGGGATAATCACGGCAGACGTTACCGGGGGTAACTGATCTTGGGGCAAGACGACACAGGCGTTTGGGAGAGGGTTTAGCTCGGAGGAAAACATGATGGAACTCGATCTGGTAGCCGGCAATCAAGTCGCCGAGTCTCCGATCTCGATATATTAACTCAACTCTCGTGTTACACTGGATGCTCGATATCGAGCGATATTGCTGGAACTCTTGGATGCCTAAACTAGACCAAGGGGCCGGTTTATAAAGCACCCGGACCCGCCTGGCTTGCCCTCCAAGGCGCACCCTGAACCCTACCCGGACACCGCATACGAAAAACCCTAACTTTCCTTACCGTAACCCACAATCCGGGTTACGAGGCTTACGAACTTGGGCCTTCCAGAAGCTCCTTTATCCTTAGCCGGATCTTGCGCAGCGTCCATTGGGCCGAGTTACACCTTGGTGTTGGCCTACCGGGTTATCATCCCTCCATCAGTAGTCCCCAGAATAGCTTGGGCTTCACGAGATTCTCTTTGAAGCGCACGCTATTCCCTGCAAAATTATCAAACTTATAACTTCAATGGAGGCCGGGTTAAATTGCTTTAACAAACAGCTAGGCCTAACTCCAAGGTGGCCATATAATAACCCGGCTTTCTCCAAGCCCTTTGCTCAGCTTTTCCGGGTCAACACCCTGATAAGAATGTTTAAAGATCTGATTTACTTTACTCGATAATTGATCCTGATGTTGCGGAGGAGATCTCTTTCTTATGTCCATCCGGATATCTCGTCCAGCACTTAAGGCATATCCAACGAAACTTAGGCAGATAGCCGTTACTCCGAAATTTCCGGCTCCCGCTTGTTGAGCCAGGCTTATCCACCCGCACCCTTATAAATAAGCGCTTAGGGGCAAACCTAACCCCGACGGCTCATTTCCCCCTTTCCTCCTTCTCTTCGCTCCCGCACTCAGGTTCACAGAGCACCATCACGGAGACCCCACACGCGTCACCGGAGCCCATCCGTCGCCGGCTGCGCTCCGCCACGGTCCGCCCCGCGCCGCCGCCGGAACCCGCCGTCGCCCCCGACCCGCCCGCCGGGAATCACAAAGTGGCACCAAGCTTGTGCTATTTGCCTCCGTCGGGCTTCACTTCGATCTCCTCCAGTAAGTCTCTCATATCCATTAACTTGTGCTTGCAATTTTCTCGATTTACTTCAGATTAGATCTAAGTCAACCCGCCGGTCATTTTTCTGGTCCCGCCGAATTAGGTCGCTCGAATTCATTCTAACTCACCCAACGGATTGAATATAGACTTCATTTTACTCCCCTACTGCCCATAGTCACTAATTTCACCACAAATCTAGAAATGGAATCTCCAATCTAGGCTCGGGCCGCCCAAAATTTCCGCGCTTGCCGTTGACACCCGGAAAATTCTCTTCTCCCGGCTCTTTTGTTTGCAGTAGATACAGAGGTAACCATCCATCTTCCCCAAACACCTTTCAACACGTAAACCCTTCATAGTTTTTGTAACGATATTTGATACCCGGATAACTTGTAACCTTGCTCCATAGAATGATACTCGGATAACTCTTTGCTTCTATGTTTTCTTGATATCCCTCGCAAATATTCGGATGACTCATGGTTTCCGAGTCTTATTTCTTGTACCCTTCTATCTTGTGCTTTGCAGGTTAATCTCATGGCTCCCAAGAGGCAGGGGAAACAGCCGGCCAAGGCCAAGACCACCAACTCCATATCCGCCAATTGGGCGCGGTCCACGGTTACGAAGGCCAAGTTAGAAGAACTGGCCGAATTAGGAGTCCTCCCCTCTCAAAAGGATATCCATTGGAGGGTGCCGGGTGACGAGACCCGGCCCACGCCTGCCAATGATGAGGTAATATGCTTTGTAGAGCACGTGACCCGGGGGTTCCGTCCTCCGGGTCACCCTTTCTTTCGAGATGTTCTGAGCCACTATGGCCTCCGGATATTTGACATAGGGCCTAACTCTGTGTTAAATATTTCCCACTTCATTGTTCTTTCCGAGTCATACTTGTGCACTCCGCCAAGTTTGGCTCTCTTCATCGAACTTTTCCAGTGCAAACCGTGCCGCGAAAGCGTTGACGGGGCACTTCTCTCTTGCGGCGGGGTCTCTATCCAGCGCCGCAAGAATTCTCTAATGCCACCCCTCACTCTTAACTCCCATGTCAAACACTGGCAACTTTCATATTTTTATTGCCGGGACACCTCCCCTCCCGGCGAAAAGTGGTTGCCGGGTTACTCAGAGGGCCTCCTCGATATCTCCGAGACCTTCAACGCCTTTGCCCCTGAGTCGGATAGGGAGGCGATTCAACCTTTATTGGCCAAAATAACTGTTCTCTCGGCCCAAGGTCTCATTGGGCTCAACCTGGTAAAGACTTGGGTCGATTTCCGGATCCAACCCAACTCCATCCGCACAAAGTTAATGTGCGAGTATTCGGGGCATACCACGGACTCGCTCCGATACTCCACCAATAGCTTTGCAGCCGGAGATACCAACAAGACTGTCAAGAGCTTCTTGACAGAGAAGTTGGAGGTAATCCGGAATATAGCCGGGTTAGAACCCGTCACGCGTGAGAACCCGGCCCCCAAGGTAAAGACTCGGCTTCCATATATTTACCTTCACACTTTCCACTCGATATGGCCAATAACCCTTATTCTTATATCTTCATCTCAGGTCGATGATCCTTTTTGGAAGATTGAAACTCCTCCTAGCTCTGAAACTCCAGAGGAGAAAGAAGACGCCGTTAACTCGGATGAAGGTACATTCCGAGTTTCACTTAGCTTTTTGGAAATTGCTGTTGCTCGTTCTTTATTTTCCGATTGTAAATCCTGATAACTTTCAGAACAAGAAGAGAAGGACGACAAAGAAGAAACTGAAGGCAAGGTGGAATCAGCGAGTGACGAGGACGACGCTGAGCCAACAGTCAAGGTCGGAGCAAAGAGAAAACCCCAAGGGGTCGTCTTCAAGGTTCCATACCTTCTCCTTGCCTCTAAACCATATTTCTTTGATAACATGCACGAGCTAAACCGGAAATTATCCACTTGGTCGTATTTGAAGGAACCGCTCGTGACCAAGCGTCGGGTGACTCGGAACTTTCCGGGTGATGGCGCTCTTAATCCGGGCATTTCGTCGTCTCCGGCTCAACGCGCTGGTATTTGACTAATTCCTTCTTGGGTATCAAAGCCTTTCTGAACCATCCCCTTACAGGATAATCCTATGTCTTGCTTGATGTTTTTCAGCTTCATCCGGGTCCAGCAGTGAGCTCCCCACGGACTACGTGGTGAACCCCGGGTAAAGTTCCTTTCCTGATGCCTTAACACTTTTTCATCACTTTTTCCCAGTTATACGCTAACTGCTTTACTTATACTACCCACAGGGCCACGATCACTGTCAGCGACCAAGATGATATGGAAACTGACGACCCGGGTAAGGAGAACCTGACTGATGATATGCATGCCGCAGCTGGCGGAGAAGAACAACAAGTGTCACCAATAAACCCGGCTGACCGAGAGGCCGAGTATCCCATAGCCTCGCACGTACTCGAGGAGGAAGAGACTGCGGGCTTGGGCACGGGAGGAGGGGCACCAGACTCCGATACTCGGACGACCCGTATACTTTTGACCAGATGATGAGAACTCTCCTTGCTATGAAGGCCTCGGAGAGAGATGTGCTAGAGCGCATGGCAGCGGAGCACCAGGTAATGTTACCTAATATCTCTTCTTATCCATCTAGTCCCCAAGTGCCGAGTATAATTTGTTGAAATTGTGCTCGGTATTCTGCGCGATAATCGGCTTTGCCATGATACCCGACTAATTCTCATACTTTGGTTTCTCATAGGCACAGGCCACCCGGTCTGATGAACTTTTGCTCAAGACCGAACAACTGCTGCTTGCCGAGGTAAAGCGGAGAGAGGCCCTTGAGGATGAGGTGGAAACTTTGAACAAAAATGTTTCCAAATATAAGAAAAGGTGCACCACTGCTCGGACCGCCCTGAAAAAGTTGTCGGAGCAAATTACCGATACTTATCGTATCTTGCTTAGTAAGTTTCTTGCTGCTGACTGCCTTCATGCCTTTATTTTGCTACATGATACTCAGAATTACTGATATGGCCTTTCTTTATTTCAACTGCAGGTGCTAACCTTGCAGCCCCAGAAGAAGATGCTGTTGCAAAGGCTAAGACTTTAAAGACTGTGCTCCGGACTTTCTTTGCCGGCACCAAGTGGATATTGGATGCCGTGCAGTGGCCAACTGAGGTATATCCGGGTGAAGAAAATCTTATCCAAGCCTGCTCCACCGTGCCTGCATGGATCGAGATCTGGAAACGCTCGGCATGCCGGATTGGTATGACCCGGGCCTTTGCACTGGCTAAGGCTTATTTTCCTAAGCTTGAGCCGGCAAAGGTTATATCCGGGTTTCCAGAATTCAAAGCGGATGGCTCCAAGTTTGGGCCCAAGGACTTCAAGGCCGTACAATCCGTGGTGCGCCACTCGGCAACCACTTTGGCCGATAGTGTGGATCTGCGCACGCTTATGAGTTCGTACGATGCTGACGACAAAATCGTGAAGGAGGAAGCACCCCCACCGTTCGACATTTTGGAGAAATGGGCTGCCGATTCGGCCAGGAAGAGGGAAGAAACCGCGAAGAGGGAGGCCGAGTTAGGATCAGAGCCAACCACCTCTACACCGGCTGTCCTCCCGCCTGTCCGTCCTGATGCGAAGAATCCGGGTGACGATGTCGGGAGAGCTGCGGAGCAAGCCCAGGACCAAGACCAGGAGGGCAAGGGCAAGGGTGTGGACCCTATGCAAGAAGCCGAGTAAACAAATGCCATCACGATACCTTGGTCGTTTCGATGCTTTTGTTCGAAACAGATATTCTTTTGTCGGTGCACCTATGCACCTTTGATACTAGTACCAAGACTTGTAATGTACTTTAATTCCTTGATATACCTCGCGCCTCTTCTGGCCTCTGGATGAACTTGATGTTTATCTGGTTTTTGAGTTTATTCTTGATATCCGACTTTCTTTATGGTTCCTTTTGTGAGACTCGGTTTCCGAGTTTCATGGATTTTGACAAGCGGACTTTTCTCTAAGTCCCCAAGTCCCCAAGACTCGGATGTTTGGGTTTTTTGAGTTTTAGCAACTAAGCAACTTTTCCTTTTTTCAAAATCCTCAGTCCCCAAGACCCAAAATGCCGAGTCTGGGATGTATGGTTTTTCCAAAGGAACAAGTTGTTTGCTACTAAGCCCAAGCCCAGAGCCGTTTCACATAGGTATTGAAGTTATGCTTGATAAACGTTGAGTTTCCGGCTATTAGCCCTGTACTCTGCATAACTTGTGGTTTAGATCACCCTTTTGACTATCGTGTACTGTAAGACGGCTTTCGCGTGGATTCCATGTTGTTACATCTATACGAAAACAGGGTCAGGCAAGTCCCGTTGGGCTTCATGGCTGATTGTAATCGTAAGCGAGCAAATCATGCCACTTTAGTGCGAGTCACATCGAGCTTAAGTAAGAATAGTCAAGAAAATTTGGCTCCTTTGTCCGGTTATAAGATTGCAGCCGTACTCGTTTGCGAGTAATCGGCCCTTATAACTCATAAGCATCAAGGCCGGGTCTTTGAGTTTGTAACTGTGCTATTCAAGCAATCAGCCCTCAAGACCTATATATATGCAACATACTTGATGATACTGATGTACTGATAATACTTATCTGTAACCGGAGTGAAGATCATAACAAAATGAGACTTGATAACCATCTCTTTATTGATACGAGAAAGTTTTGGGTCAGCAGGCCGCCTCATTAAAAACCTCCCAGTCCCCTTAGGTACCCTGGATAGGAAAAGAGTGCGTCTGGAACCTGCTGCCCGTTACATTGTTTTAGTTCTTCTTGGGATTCTGTCCGGAACTGACGTAATCGATGCACACTCTCCACTTGTTGATCTTTTTTACTATGAGTACCGGGTTTGCCATCCAATCTGGATAAGGCGTTTCCGTGACGCGGCTGGCTGTGAACGGCTGCGCGATTTCTTCTCTTGTGGTGGATTGTTTGAGTGAATCACCCTTGATGAAAGCCACCACCTTGGTATCTCGTGCTGCCTTGAGTTTTTCCCTTTCGCCTTCAGTACTCGGCTTTTTCAAGGCTGTTCTGTCATCCGAGTCTGCTTGAGCCCGGTAATATTTGAGTTCCTCTTTTCTACAAGCTTGTTCAGCCATTGCTGCATCTCCTTCATCGCACTCAGCCGCTATGTCCCGGCTTCCATGTATGGTGATGGTCTGTTTAGGACCCGGAATTTTTAGCTGTAGATACACATAACACGGCCTAGCCATGAATTTAGCATAAGCCGGCCTTCCGAATAGCGCGTGATAAGGACTGCGCAATTTGACCACCTCGAAAGTGAGCCACTCAACTCGATAATTGTCCTTTGATTCCCCAAAAGCTACCTCCAATGCGATTTTTCCCTCGGGGCACGCTGAGTGACCCGGCACTATCCCATGAAAAATTGTTGAACTTTTTTGTAGCTGAGACTCCTTGAGACCCATGCGTAGAAAGGTTTCCCAATACAGTATATTGATGCTACTTCCACCGTCCATCAGGACCTTTTTCAGCTCATACCCATTGACCTGCGGTGCAACTACCAATGCTAAAACTCCTGGGTGTTCTATTCTTTCCGGGTGATCCCTTCTGCTCCATGTTACGTCCTGTTCTGACCACCTCAGGTATCTTGGAACAGCCGAGGACACCGAGTTTACCGCCTGTTTCAGTATCTTCTTGTCCTTGTTGGAACTTCCTGTAGTATGCACGTGATACTGACCCAACTGCTTGGGGTTGGCCTGGAAACCTCCAGCTCCCCCTTGGTTGTTACCTTGATTTCCGGCTGCCGGGTTACTGGCTGGGGGTGGGCCGTTGCCCGGGTTTCCACCTGGACCCGGTCCTCCTCCCCGACCTGCACCTCGCATGGCTCTGTTCACTTCCTCATTCTTCCACCTCTGTAGGTCGGCGCACTGCTCCAAGGAGTGGTTAGCTGGCCTACCGTTCCTGCTGTGCTTCGGGCATGCCATTCTGAAGATGTCCCAATTATTACTCGGCCTTGGTGGCCCTTGATAGTTTCCTCCATTGTGATTCCCAATATTGAAATTTCCTTCTGCCCTGGGTCTTGAAGATCCGGCTTCAGTGTTGGCGACAAACTCGGAGCCTCCCTCAAACGGGCGCTTGTTCTGGCTGTTGTTACCTGGCGCTGATCCGTTGCCGGTTCTTCCATTATTACTTGTGTTTGTTTTTGCTTTTTTATCGTCAGTTTCCTCTTCTGTAGTGTCCGTTGCGGCGTGTTTGTTGCATGCATCCATCAGTTCTCCCATCGTAACCTCCGAAGCATTCCGACTAGATTTCATGCGAGTTAATTTTTGTACTAAAGGTGTGTACTTGCAGGTCTTTGCCATAGCTTGCAGTGCATCCTTAGGCTGAATATCTGTAGATGAATGAAGTATTCCATAACCCGGCGCACCCAGCTGCGCGCCGATTCTCCCTTCTTTTGAACGCATCGCTCTAGGTCATCAATAGTGAATAACTTTCTGCACGTCCCGTGAAAGTGCTTGATAAACGCAGTATTCAATTCTTCCCATGACTTGATAGATCCTTCCGGTAAATTTGTGAACCATAACTTTGCTGCTCCCTCTGACATCATTAGATACATGAATTTGGCTTGAAGATTCTCGGACGCATTGCGAATCGACATGGCCATCTCATAACTGCTCAACCATGTTTCCGGATCCATAGTCGGCTCATAATTCACTGCTTTACCCGGTTCTTTGAACTTTTCCGGGTAAGGTTCAGCCCTGATGCTATCCGAAAGACACTTAGGTCCTGCAAGAATGGTCGAAGCTGGTCTTACTCGGGAAACGTGTGATCCTGCAGGGGGTACAGCTGGACGCGGTACTGCTGGTGGCCCATGTGCCGCAGACCCGGCCACGGCTCTCCTGGCTCTGGAACTGTCCACGATGGCATGTGCTGCTGATGCTGCTGGTACTGCCTGAATGTGTGGAGGAGGCGGCATTTGCTGCTGCTCTTCCCTCCGCCGTGCCGAACTTGTCTGGATATTGCCGGCATTACCTCGCTGTTGGCTGACATATGGTGTTCCATGCATTCCACTTCTGTGATCCGGGTAATTAACCTGTTGTGCCACCGCAGTGCGCAGCATATCTATCGCCCGCCGGGTCTCCTCTGCGTGGGGTGACTCTCTCACGGGGATTTGATTCAGTGCAAGCGTTGCCGCGTATACGTTGTCCATGAGATTGTTGTAATGACCCGCTGGTGTGCGAAAACGTGATGGTGGTGGTGGTGGTACAGTATTGCCGGTAGTAACTCCAGTCTGTGGTACGGGTAACCCGGCCTGCGTGTCTACCGGTTGTACTCCTCCGGTTGTCGGCTGGGGGCGGTTCCTTGATTTGCCGCTGGGATCGGCTGATCCTGAGGCGTGA
Organism: Alopecurus myosuroides; assembly: GCA_028641055.1. Classification (NCBI taxonomy): domain Eukaryota; kingdom Viridiplantae; phylum Streptophyta; class Magnoliopsida; order Poales; family Poaceae; genus Alopecurus; species Alopecurus myosuroides. The sequence goes on from CM054061.1 coordinate 291,830,864, forward strand.
TAAATAGCGCAGCCGGGTTTATGACTCCTCCCAATGCTGGCAATCTGGTTTGGTGCCTTTGATGTATTCTAGTTGTTTCCTCTCGGAGCCGGGTTTCCAGTGCGTCCAGCTCGCGTTGTCGCGTGGCCATCCCTTGTCTTTCTGCCTCTACTTGCCTTCTCTGCTGCTCCAATGCACGACGGGCTACATCCAAATCCCTAACATGTTCCGCCGCGTTCTCTGGAGTGATAACTGTGGCAAGAACCGTCGGATCTACGATCATATTGTTGTCGAACAGGGCCGGATGTTGTGGATTGGAAGGACCCGCTCCTGGTGTCCGGTTTGCTAGGAATCCAAATGTGTTCACGTGTAACTCGTTTTCTGGCGCTTGACTGGTAACCGATGCCGACTCTCCGTCAACCTGGGCCAAAACCGTGTTTCCGTTAGCCGGTCCCTGCTGCCAGGTCAATGCTTGTGCTGCCCCGGCTGCGGCCGCGGTTACGTTCTCTTGGTTGAGATTGATCGCGGGAGCCGTGTAAACCGCAACCCGGCGCACAATGCTTGGCGCGAATCCATACTGCTCCTCTTCGCTGCTGTGTTCCTCGTACCGGTTCTCCAGTAGATGCCGGATAGATTCGGTATCATCTTCTTTCTCGACCCGGCCACGCGGGGTCCATGCCGGCTCCTCCGGCTGTTCCCACTTCGTGGTGGGCTCTTCTGTCGGGTTTGTTATCCCAACTGATTCTTCTCCATCTGATTGGATATAGCTGGTCTTCCCTGACACAGAATCAAACCCAAAGTCGTCAGGGATCGAACCGGAAGTACGTACCATACCGATGAAGACGCTGATCTGGCCGATTGTCGTGATAGATCCGGACTCGAGGTGATCCGACTCTGGCCCTAGCCGGAATCGTCCACCATCTTCTCTCCTTCGTGGTCGATGTAGATCTCGCCGATGACTAGATTCTCCATGTTCTTCCGAGCTTCTCCCGTGATGTAAACACCTTTGGACGCAGGCCCCACGGTGGGCGCCAACTGTCGTGGGATAATCACGGCAGACGTTACCGGGGGTAACTGATCTTGGGGCAAGACGACACAGGCGTTTGGGAGAGGGTTTAGCTCGGAGGAAAACATGATGGAACTCGATCTGGTAGCCGGCAATCAAGTCGCCGAGTCTCCGATCTCGATATATTAACTCAACTCTCGTGTTACACTGCATGCTCGATATCGAGCGATATTGCTGGAACTCTTGGATGCCTAAACTAGACCAAGGGGCCGGTTTATAAAGCACCCGGACCCGCCTGGCTTGCCCTCCAAGGCGCACCCTGAACCCTACCCGGACACCGCATACGAAAAACCCTAACTTTCCTTACCCGTAACCCACAATCCGGGTTACGAGGCTTACGAACTTGGGCCTTCCAGAAGCTCCTTTATCCTTAGCCGGATCTTGCGCAGCGTCCATTGGGCCGAGTTACACCTTGGTGTTGGCCTACCGGGTTATCATCCCTCCATCAACTGGGGATTTGACAATTCTATTTATCGCCACATTCCCCGTGGTTACATCACTTCGGAGGGAGCTCACTTCACTCTCTACGACAACTTGGATGTTTACGGGCATGATAGCTCCAGACTGCACATCACCACTCAGTTTGTGAGACACAGTGACGCAGTGGCCCGCACTATCTCAGGAGTTGGCTTCAGTCAGAGAGCAGCTTTACCTTGCCTTGACTCGTCTGGCGACTTACACCACAGACTTTGTTGGAGACGAGCGCTTTGCACGTTTCGATCAGCCAGTTGGGCGTCGTCTGCCAGATGCTGGAGGTTACGAGCCGATCAGAGGTCCACTCCTTAACCTTGGTGCTGGTTACACTGGGATTCCCCGCTTTGGAGCACAGGGAGTCGACGCTATGTACTTCACCACGCCTAGAGTTGGTCTCAGAGCACGTCAGATCTACGTGGATCGTCGTTCCACCTACTTTCGTGGGCGTACTCCTCACCTTACCTCTCGCCGTACTCCTCGCCGCCGTCCTGCGTGATGAGCATGGGAGTACCGATGTATCCATTCTTAGCTATGTTTAGTTATCCTTTGGTATTCGAACCATTTATGGTGTGTTGGATATTCTGATGTACTTGAACATGTGATGGTGTACCTTTTGGTTATCTATTCATGCGTCAGAGTAATCTCTCTTTCGGTTGCCAAGTCTATCCTTTTCTATTGTTGTGCTAAAATGCATTTCCATTCAGGATGCCGCCAACAAGGAACACCACGCCTGAACCACCACCGATCATGGAGCTGTTGACTCAGATGACCCAAGTCATGACGCAGATGGCTCAGTTTCAGACTAATCAGCAAATCAACCAGACAGCTCCACGAGTGAGCATCAAGGAGTTTCTCAGTCTGGGTCCAAGAGCTTTCGTGGCCACACGCGAGCCTCTAGACGCTGATGACTGGATACGTGAGATAGCCAAGGCTTTGGATATTGCACACGTAGCTGAAGAAGACAAGGTCAAGTATGCCTCCTATCTGCTGAAGGGTCAGGCAGCTTCTTGGTGGGAAAACTTCCAGGCCATGAGAATTGGCATGCCAGTCACGTGGGATCGTTTCAAGGAAGCCTTCCAGAAACACCCCATTCCAGATGGTCTCATGGAAAGAATGCGTGAAGAGTTTTGCTCTCTCAAGCAGGGCAAGTTGGACGTCATCGGGTATCAGAGTGAGTTCAATCGCCTCGCTCGATACGCTGGAGATGAGGTGTCCACTGAAGCTAAGAAGATGGCAAGGTTCCGCAGAGGCTTTAACCAGGAACTCAAGTATGCCCTCACCAATGTCAAGGCCGACAGCTTCGAGGATCTCGTTAACACCGCGCTCAATGAAGAAAATGGGCGCAAGGCATTCGAGGAGTCTCGCAAGCACTCGCGTGAGGGTGGTTCCTCCTCCAACATGACCACCCCTCCGCAGAAGCGCCGCATATGGGTACCAAATAGTGCTGTCACTCGTGCTCCATACGCCCAAACTTCTCCGGGCTTCGCTCCCCGCCCACCCAACCCTGCTCAGCTGCATGATCCAAGGGCTTCGATGGGGCAGCCAAGGCCAGGGCCTCCTCGTGTTGTCACATGCTACAAGTGCAAGCAGACGGGACACTACACCGACAAGTGCACGCAGAGGCAGCTACCTCCACCACCACCTCGTCCTAACACAAACCAGGCAATGGTGCGCGCTCCCCCGCCTAAGGCCTTCAACTCCAACAACAGGCCTGTCGGGAGGACCACAAGGGTGAATCATGTCAAGATCGATAAAGCTGAGGAAGCTCCTGACATCGTTCTCGGTACATTTCCCGTAAACTCTATTCCAGCTAAAGTGTTGTTTGATACCGGAGCATCACATTCTTTTGTGTCAAAGACTTTTGCCACAACAAACAACCTAATTGTGGTTCCACTAAGCAATCAGATCACTGTTCACTCCCCGGGATCTCAAATGTTGACTTCCAAGATAAGTAAGGACAATCAAATCTTAATTGAAGGTCACATATTCCTTGCTTCTCTCATGTTGCTTGGAAATTCTGACATTGATGTCATTCTTGGTATGGATTGGCTGAAGGCCAATAAAGCAAGAATTGACTGTGCTCAAAAGTCAATAACTCTGTTCCACCCTTCTGGCCAGATAATCTATTCTCCACATGAATCAAGTTCCAGTCAGCTATACACCCTAAATGCAAATCCTCTACCTTCACTTGAAAATGTTCCGGTGGTTTGCGACTTCCCTGACGTCTTTCCAGAGGAGTTGCCAGGAATGCCTCCGGACAGAGCTGTTGAGTTCGTGATCGAACTTGAACCAGGTACTGCTCCAATCTCTAAGCATCCCTACAAGATAGGAACTCTCGAGCTGAAGTTGTTGAAGGAACAAATTGATATGTACATGGAAAAAGGTTACATTCAACCTAGTTCCTCGGCTTGGGGATGCCTAACTCTATTCGTTGCGAAGAAGGATCAAACAAAGAGGCTCGCTGTTGACTATCATCCTCTTAACGAGAAGACTATTAAAAATAAGTATCCAATTCCTCGCATCGATGATATTTTTGATCAACTTGCTGGAGCCTCTATATTCTCCCAGTTGGACTTGAGAATGGGTTACCATCAAATAAAGATCAGAAAAGAGGATATTCCAAAGACAGCCTTCACCACTCGCTACGGTCTATATGAATTCACCGCCATGTCCTTTGGTCTCACCAATGCACCGGCGACCTTCTCTCGACTCATGAATTCTGTCTTCCATGAATACCTAGACAAGTTCGTTGTGGTATATCTTGATGACATTCTTGTCTACTCAAAATCCGAGGAAGAGCATGAAGAACATCTTCGTCTCACTCTCATGAAGCTTCGCGAGCATCGTCTCTATGCCAAGTTCTCCAAATGTGAGTTTTGGATTTCCGAAGTCGTTTATCTTGGTCATGTCATCTCTGCCAAGGGCATAGCCATTGATCCAGAAAAGGTTAAAGCAATTGTTGATTGGAAACCTCCAAAGACGGTGAAGCAAGTAAGAAGTTTTCTTGGCTTGGCTAGCTATTGCCGTCGCTTCGTCCCAAACTTCTCCAAGATTGCCAAACCTCTCACTGACCTCACAAAGAAGGACAAGAAGTTCGTCTGGTCTCCACAATGTGATGAAAGCTTCAATCTCCTGAAGACTAAACTCACTGCTACACCAGTTCTGGTTGGCCCAGATCCTTCCAAACCTTTCCAAATATTCTGTGATGCTTCTCTCCAAGGTCTAGGTGCAGTTCTCATGCAAGAATGTCAAGTTGTGGCTTATGCTTCACGTCAGTTGAACACATATGAGCTCAATTATCCCACTCATGACCTTGAACTCGCAGCAGTTGTGTTTGCCCTCAAGAAATGGAGACAATACTTGTTGGGTAATCGCACTGAAATCTTTTCCGATCATAAGAGTCTGAAGTACATCTTCACTCAACCAGATCTAAACCTCAGACAAAGGATATGGATTGAAAAGATCAAAGACTTTGATCTTACCATTTCTTACACTCTAGGCAAGGCTAATGTTATGGCCGATGCTCTCAGTCGCAAGTCGTATTGCAATAATCTCATGATCATGGAAAGCCAACCTCCTCTTCATGAAGAATTCCAAAAACTGAATCTTGGTCTTGTTCCTCAAGGCTATCTTGCAAACTTGACAGCCACTCCAACTCTCGAGGACAAGATTCATTCTGAACAACTTCGTGATGCTGAAATCAAGAAGATTGTAGAACACATCAAAGCAGGCAATGAGAAATTTGAGTCCTTCTCAATTGATGACAAGGGAACTGTGTTCTTCGAAGGACGCATTGCAGTTCCTCAAATTCAAAGTCTCAAAGATGTCATTCTCAAAGAGGCTCATGAAACTCCTCTTTCCATACACCCTGGAAGTACAAAGATGTACCAGGACCTCAAGACACTGTATTGGTGGCCTAGCATGAAACGTGAAATTGCTCAATACGTTTCTGAATGCGACGTCTGTCAACGTGTCAAGGCAGTTCATCAGAAAACAGCCGGTCTTCTCCAACCTCTAAAAATCCCTGAATGGAAGTGGGACATGATTGAAATGGACTTCGTCACTGGTTTTCCAAAGTCCAAGAGGGGCAACGATGCAATCTTCGTTGTCATTGATCGACTCACTAAAGTCGCTCACTTCTTTCCTGTCAAAGAGACAATCTCAGCTAGTCAGTTAGCAGAGCTCTATACAACAAAGATTGTTCCTCTTCATGGTGTTCCGCTAGAAATAAGCTCAGACCGTGGAAGCATCTTCACTTCTCATTTCTAGAAAAGCTTTCAAGAAGCCTTGGGCACCAAGCTTCTATTCAGCACAGCCTATCATCCTCAGTCTCAAGGGCAAGTTGAAAGAGTCAATCAGATTCTCGAGGATATGCTCAGAGCATGTGGTCTCTCTTTTGACATGAAATGGGAGGAATGTCTTCCATATGCTGAATTCTCCTACAACAACAGCTTCCAGGCAAGTCTAGTGTGACGCCCCGGGATCGGGTATTATGGGGATTTCAGCGTTCCCGCCCAAATCCACATAATATCAGATCCTAGGTTGTCATTTCTGATAACATTACAACAGTTCACGAATAATCCACAACAACAACAGAGGAGGTATATACAAGACGACTCAAACGAGTCAAGGATACAACTGATACAATACAAAGATCCAAATGACAGCGGAAGAAACAACATAGTGTACGACTACGGACAAGATACAAATTGGACTAAGAGTCCTGAAGATAACCGATGGCGTCCAATCCCTGCCCAGGCCAAGCCGGAGGGATTCCCAAGCTAACGTCGTCAGACTTCAAACCTGTTGACTGCAATGTGGAATATGCAGCCACGAAATGGATTCGTGGGTCAGTACTATTAAGTACTGGCAAGTGGATAAACCATACTCACAAGATACCAGCGTAACCAATCATCACAAGATACAAATACTTTGGGTACAACGGAAAGGAAGGGATTATTGCAAAGAAGCGTCAGCTGGCTGCACTAACTAACTACAGAGACGCGCTACACATCCGGCTAAAAGAAAGGGATAAGATAGCGTATCAGAACCAACTATAACTACTCACCAAACAATACCCATCCAATGTTACCCCCTACTAAGGAAGCAACCCAAGGAAACTCACTGTTGATTAAGGTGACATTCATTTTTATGGTGGAGTTAATCTATATTACTAGTCAAGTTATCATCGTTAAGTGTAAGTTGTCTGAGTACTTGTTAGCCAGCACTTTCACCAAGTCATCCATAACCGCGGACAACACGGCTTCTCGAGAAGATTAACCCTGCAGGGATGCACCAATTTGGCCGTACACGTAAGAATGACCCGCCAGATGGAAATGCACTTCCACCAAGCGAGGCACTCAACACAACTCAACTCTTCTTCGCATCAAGCCCAAATAACCCCGTGCAATTGAGCGCACGACTAATCAAGCCCCACGAAGAAAAGGGGACCCTCATAGCACTCTAAGAACGTGTCTCCCTAAATGCCGACTACAAAAGTTCCACCCTGGCGCCAAGGGTTCGCACCTGCATATGCATGCGGCAAATGGAAAACCCGAACTAAATGAGGCGATTTGGACGAGATGCGAATCGAATCAAAGTTGCGGGGGGCGCCCATACTCGCTTCCCACATGCGGTTAGCGCGCTCATCATGGATCGGAGGACAAGACCCTTTTCCTAATTAAGGTCGACACTAGCAGGCCTCAAAACCACGCCGGGCCTCCTGCCGGTGCCTTATCATCAAATTATTATTACCCAAAACATTAACATGTTGTTGATTAAGTTGAAACACAACTATCAAACTAAACAGGTGATAAGACGGACAACAAGACTTGAGCGCAAACAACACTAAGCATGCAACTACGACACAAGGGCCAACAAGGTAAACAAACAACAGTTAATAGGAAGTGGAAGGAAGGCTATATCATGGCTGCAAGGTAAACATATGATAGAATCGAGACACAAGCATCGAATCATAAGGCTAGAATAAAGACAACGGAAAGAATCGGTAACAAGTGATGAAAGGCAGCCATAGGTAGCAAGTGAGTATACTTGCCTGAGATCCAGCAAGTAGAGGTACATCCGCAGAACTTGTCGTTGCTCACATCATCTCAACGTCCTATCCGTGAAGAAGCAACAAACTAGAACAAACACCGGATGCAACAATTACTTCTACGGCAAAAGATCCAGCATGATCAAGATATGGATGCATGACAAGTTTAAGGATGCATCAATGATAAACTAGTTGACATGGTAATCATATTTAAATGGGCCCATATGCAATTTGGATTGCATATGGAAAAGCCCATGAATTAATGTTGAATTAAATGATCTACAAATAACCATCATGTGAAAGTTGATTAGAATGATGCATGGATGATGAAAACAATAAGAAAACAACAATAGCTTCAGTTTGATATGTTGTTTACCAAGTTTCGAATTTTATTTGTTAAGTTATGAACTTTGGCATTTTAAATGATTTAAACAAACATTTGTTGTTTTCACCAATTTTAAATGTTCAAAACAGATAACAAAATTTATATTTGGAAAGAACACAAAATTTTAGATGGAATACATATTTCATTTGTTGAATTTGGATTTTAGATGAGCAAGTTATTAAATTGACAATTTTAAATGCATTAATTAAGAAATAGTTGTTTTCAGCAATTTAAATTGTTCAAAACAGAAAACAAAGTTTATATTTGCAAAGTTCATGAAAAATGGGATGGAAAACATATTTTACATGTTGGAATTCGATTTGAATTGCCCAAGTTATGAATTTTGCAATTTAAAAGGTGTAATTAAAGCATTGAATTATTACTCCAATTTTAATTAGGAAAAACAGTAAACAAATTGTATTGAAAAGGTTGAAAACATGTAGCAAATGTTTCACTGAACATTTTGAGCTATTAAACATAATTTTTGGATCATTATTGAATTTATTATGCATTTTTCCATAAGCATTTTTATTCTGCCCCTTTTAGTAAACAGAAGGAAACATGTTCAAATTTAATTCAATTGTGACCAAATAAAATACCACTGTGTAGAGTTTGTTAAGACAAAATTTTAGAGCCCAAGTTTGCTCAATTTGGGTGAACAGAACTCAAGTTATGAATTTCCAAAGTTTCAAATTTTAATAGCCATTTCTGTATTTAATTATTTAGTGCAAAATTTATTACAGAAACATGTTGCAACTTTGTTACTACCAGAAAGAGCACAAGATGCTGAATCCATAGAAATTTGAATCATTGAAATTGGAGCATTTTTCAATTTGTTATTGATTTTACAAATAAAGATTTAGTTCTGTTTTCTGGATTTTCGAGAATAAAAGAAAATGGAGAAAAAAGGGGTGGCTTTGCCACGGGTGGGATCCGAACTCGAGCCTGCGGGGAAGCAGTGCGGGGCGCTAGCCACTGGGATGGTGCTCGGGTTGGATCGCTTGGGTGGTAGGTGGGCCTTAACAGGCCTGGCTCCCCCAGCTGTTTCTCTTTTTATTATTTTTCTTTCCTTTTTTTTGTAGAGAATAGAAAAGAGAGGAATAGATAGAAAAGAGAGGTGAGATTTGGGATTTTATTTTGCAAATATTTTAATGGATTAAGTAACTCAAAAGCCCAGTTGCATGACCTTTTGTTTCCAAAAAAAATTCAAGTTGCACAATTTGTTTGAGATTTGAATTTGAAATTCAAGTTAGGGTTTGAAGAAAAGGGGATTTATAACCCAAACCAATTTTTTTTAAATTCCAATTCAATTTTTATTGAAAACCATTTGAGTTTGAAAACACAGGTGCATTGTTTGAAAATTTAAATTGGTTTGAATTTTAAATGATTTTGAAAACAAAGTGCAATGCATGCTGGATGTCCTGATGATGCAAAAGGAAAAACACACAAACTAATTGGGGAAAATCCCCGGGTGTTACAGCCGACACCACTAACAAGGGGATTGCGCCCTCGCAATCCGCCCACGAACACGAGGGAGGGGAGAAGTAAGATCTATCGAGTCTTCGGCCACATTGTTGATCTCCTCGACACCACTAACAAAACTTCTCGACACCACTAACAAGAGATTCTTGCTCGGATTGATGACGATGTTCTTCCACCAGAAATCTTCCGATGATCGAACCTATTAGGTTAAAGGCTCAGAAAACGTCCACCCACGTAGAATCCTAGAACTTTGAAAGATAGACAAGAGGGGAGACTCCAAAACAAATGAGATAGAAGGAGAAGTAGAATAGAGGAAAGGAATAAACAAGAATCCTATCGAGAGGTTTCCAAAACAAGTTTTGCACAAATAGTTGTTGACACTCTAGAAACAACGACCGTTAGCGAGGTTATTCTACAGGCTTTGCGGACCCATTGCTTCGATAACCATTCGTATCGAAACAACTTTGGGAATCGGAAACCATGCTCTGATACCATTTGTGACGCCCCGGGATCGGGTATTATGGGGATTTCAGCGTTCCCGCCCAAATCCACATAATATCAGATCCTAGGTTGTCATTTCTGATAACATTACAACAGTTCACGAATAATCCACAACAACAACAGAGGAGGTATATACAAGACGACTCAAATGAGTCAAGGATACAACTGATACAATACAAAGATCCAAATGACAGCGGAAGAAACAACATAGTGTCCGACTACGGACAAGATACAAATTGGACTAAGAGTCCTGAAGATAACCGATGGCGTCCAATCCCTGCCCAGGCCAAGCCGGAGGGATTCCCAAGCTAACGTCGTCAGACTTCAAACCTGTTGACTGCAATGTGGAATATGCAGCCACGAAATGGATTCGTGGGTCAGTACTAAACCATACTCACAAGATACCAGCGTAAACAATCATCACAAGATACAAATACTTTGGGTACAACGGAAAGGAAGGGATTATTGCAAAGAAGCGGCAGCTGGCTGCACTAACTAACTACAGAGACGTGCTACACATCCGGCTAAAAGAAAGGGATAAGATAGCGTATCAGAACCAACTATAACTACTCACCAAACAATACCCATCCAATGTTACCCCCTACTAAGGAAGCAACCCAAGGAAACTCACTGTTGATTAAGGTGACATTCATTTTTATGGTGGAGTTAATCTATATTACTAGTCAAGTTATCATCGTTAAGTGTAAGTTGTCTGAGTACTTGTTAGCCAGCACTTTCACCAAGTCATCCATAACCGCGGACAACACGGCTTCTCGAGAAGATTAACCCTGCAGGGATGCACCAATTTGGCCGTACACGTAAGAATGACCCGCCAGATGGAAATGCACTTCCACCAAGCGAGGCACTCAACACAACCCAACTCTTCTTCGCATCAAGCCCAAAGAACCCCGTGCAATTGATCGCACGACTAGTCAAGCCCCACGAAGAAAAGGGGACCCTCATAGCACTCTAAGAACGTGTCTCCCTAAATGCCGACTACAAAAGTTCCACCCTAGCGCCAAGGGTTCGCACCTGCATATGCATGCGGCAAATGGAAAACCCGAACTAAATGAGGCGATTTGGACGAGATGCGAATCGAATCAAAGTTGCGGGGGGCGCCCATACTCGCTTCCCACATGCGGTTAGCGCGCTCATCATGGATCGGAGGACAAGACCCTTTTCCTAATTAAGGTCGACACTAGTAGGCCTCAAAACCACGCCGGGCCTCCTGCCGGTGCCTTATCATCAAATTATTATTACCCAAAACATTAACATGTTGTTGATTAAGTTGAAACCCAACTATCAAACTAAACAGGTGATAAGACGGACAACAAGACTTGAGCGCAAACAACACTAAGCATGCAACTACGACACAAGGGCCAACAAGGTAAACAAACAACAGTTAATAGGAAGTGGAAGGAAGGCTATATCGTGGCTGCAAGGTAAACATATGATAGAATCGAGACACAAGCATCGAATCATAAGGCTAGAATAAAGACAACGGAAAGAATCGGTAACAAGTGATGAAAGGCAGCCATAGGTAGTGAGTATACTTGCCTGAGATCCAGCAAGTAGAGGTACATCCGCAGAACTTGTCGTTGCTCACATCATCTCAACGTCCTATCCGTGAAGAAGCAACAAACTAGAACAAACACCGGATGCAACAATTACTTCTACGGCGAAAGATCCAGCATGATCAAGATATGGATGCATGACAAGTTTAAGGATGCATCAATGATAAACTAGTTGACATGGTAATCATATTTAAATGGGCCCATATGCAATTTGGATTGCATATGGAAAAGCCCATGAATTAATGTTGAATTAAATGATCTACAAATAACCATCATGTGAAAGTTGATTAGAATGATGCATGGATGATGAAAACAATAAGAAAACAACAATAGCTTCAGTTTGATATGTTGTTTACCAAGTTTCGAATTTTATTTGTTAAGTTATGAACTTTGGCATTTTAAATGATTTAAACAAACATTTGTTGTTTTCACCAATTTTAAATGTTCAAAACAGATAATAAAATTTATATTTGGAAAGAACACAAAATTTTAGATGGAATACATATTTCATTTGTTGAATTTGGATTTTAGATGAGCAAGTTATTAAATTGACAATTTTAAATGCATTAGTTAAGAAATAGTTGTTTTCAGCAATTTAAATTGTTCAAAACAGAAAACAAAGTTGATATTTGCAAAGTTCATGAAAAATGGGATGGAAAACATATTTTACATGTTGGAATTCGATTTGAATTGCCCAAGTTATGAATTTTGCAATTTAAAAGGTGTAATTAAAGCATTGAATTATTACTCCAATTTTAATTAGGAAAAACAGTAAACAAATTGTATTGAAAAGGTTGAAAACATGTAGCAAATGTTTCACTGAACATTTTGAGCTATTAAACATAATTTTTGGATCATTATTGAATTTATTATGCATTTTTCCATAAGCATTTTTATTCTGCCCCTTTTAGTAAACATAAGGAAACATGTTCAAATTTAATTCAATTGTGACCAAATAAAATACCACTGTGTAGAGTTTGTTAAGACAAAATTTTAGAGCCCAAGTTTGCTCAATTTGGGTGAACAGAACTCAAGTTATGAATTTCCAAAGTTTCAAATTTTAATAGCCATTTCTGTATTTAACTATTTAGTGCAAAATTTATTATAGAAACATGTTGCAACTTTGTTACTAACATAAAGAGCACAAGATGCTGAATCCATAGAAATTTGAATCATTGAAATTGGAGCATTTTTCAATTTGTTATTGATTTTACAAATAAAGATTTAGTTCTGTTTTCTGGATTTTCGAGAATAAAAGAAAATGGAGAAAAAAAGGGGTGGCTTTGCCACGGGTGGCATTCGAACTTGAGCCTGCGGGGAAGCAGTGCGGGGCGCTAGCCACTGGGATGGTGCTCGGGTTGGATCGCTGGGGTGGTAGGTGGGCCTTAACAGGCCTGCCTCCCCCAGCTGTTTCTCTTTTTCTTATTTTTCTTTCCTTTTTTTTTGTAGAGAATAGAAAAGAGAGGAATAGATAGAAAAGAGAGGTGAGATTTGGGATTTTATTTTGCAAATATTTTAATGGATTAAGTAACTCAAAAGCGGCATGACCTTTTGTTTCCAAAAAAATATTCAAGTTGCACAATTTGTTTGAGATTTGAATTTGAAATTCAAGTTAGGGTTTGAAGAAAAGGGGATTTATAACCCAAACCAATTTTTTTAAAATTCCAATTCAATTTTTATTGAAAACCATTTGAGTTTGAAAACACAGGTGCATTGTTTGAAAATTTAAATTGGTTTGAATTTTAAATGATTTTGAAAACAAAGTGCAATGCATGCTGGATATCATGATGCTGCAAAAGGAAAAACACACAAACTAATTGGGGAAAATCCCCGGGTGTTACATCTAGGCATGGCACCATTCGAGGCTCTCTATGGTCGTAGATGCAGGAGTTCAATCAATTGGTCTGGAGCTGGTGAACGTTCACTCTTAGGCCCTGGCATTGTTAAGGAGGCCGAAGAGAAAATTCGCATCATTCGTGACAATCTGAAGATTGCTCAGTCTCGTCAGAAAAGCTATTATGACAGCAAACACAGGGACATGGTCTATGCAGCTGGAGACAAAGCATATCTCCGTGTTACTCCCCTCAGAGACACTCATCGTTTTGGTGTCAAAGGAAAGCTTGCACCAAGATATATTGGTCCCTTCAACATTCTCTCAAGGCGTGCAGAAAATGCCTATCGTCTTGAACTTCCAGAAAAGCTATCCAAGGTGCACGATGTCTTTCACGTGTCACAGCTCAAGAAGTGCTTCAAAGATCCAGGTCGTGCAGTTGATCATGATTCCATTGAACTGCAAGAAGACCTCTCTTATGAAGAGCATCCTATTCGCATTCTCGATGAGACCGAGCGCAAAACTCGCAACAAGAGCACCAAGTTCTTAAAAGTGCAGTGGTCTCATCATTTCGATAAAGAGGCAACGTGGGAGACCGAAGAGGATCTTCAAGAAATATCCGGACCTTTTCTCTTCTCAGTAGGAATCTCGGGGCGCGATTCCTTCAAGGGGGGCGTTTTGTAACATCCCAAGTATGAAAACAACCTTAGAATGTTTTGCTTCTTGTTAATTTATGTTTTGCATCATGCATCATCTGCATTGCAACTTGTTTTCTTTTGAATCTTGCTGGTTTCCAATTGAAATTCAATTCAATTTCACCAACTTAAACAATTCAATCGTTTTCCATAAACTTGAATTTTCACATAATTGACTTGGTTAAGCTTTCAAATAATTCAATTATTGCAAAATTCAAGCAATTGCATTTAAAAATTCAAACAGCAACAAATATTTAAATTTTTTGAAAAAGAAAAGTTGGTGCAACTGGGCATTTTCAATAAGGAACTTATAAAAATTATCACCATAATTTTAGGGTCCCAAAACCCCTTCTTTTTCCTTTTCTTTTCTTTTCTAAAAAAAAAGAAGAAATAAAAAGATAAAACAAAGGAAGGGGGAGGCAGACCAGGACAGCCGAATGGGCCGGCCCGGTCCACCTACAACCCCTGGCAGCCCACAACCACCAGCCCACTTTCACCTTTCCCCCACCTCCGTACCTGCTGACGCCATCGATGGAGGAAAAGGCAGAGCCGAGCTCAACCACTCCCCGCGACCCCTCTCCTTTATCTACCCCGAGGTCCCAGGAAACCCTAGCCCTAATCCTTTCCCTCTCCTTCCTCTCCTGCGCCGCCACCTTCCTTCTCCCTGTCCTTTTCTTTCTGAATTTTTGTTCTGCTATCTGCAAGGGAGAGAGAGGCCATGGCAGGAAGCTGAAGCCTGCCGCCGCCGCCAGGAACCCCGTCGAGGCCGTCCGAGCCCGGGAACGGAAACACCGACGTACCCTCTCCACGCTGGACGCCACGACCGGGCTGAAGACGCACCAGGACGACGCCGGCAGCGCCCTCCGTCCTCCTCCTTCGTCCGGCAAGGTTCAGAGACCTGCCGGATAGCCCGCACCCCGACGCCCTGCTGCTGCATCGCCTCGACCACGTCCTCCCTGCCTCCTCCCTCCGCGTCTGGTGAGCACCCTAGTTCCCCTCCTCTTTCCCCTTGCTGTGGGTGCCCGCCCTCGCGCTGTCCATCGGGATCCCGGCGTGAAACGCCGCCGGCTGTCCGTCCCTGTCGTTCCAAGTTCAGAAACTGAACTGGTTCAGTTACAGTCCCGCACAAACACTTCAAAACGGGCCGAAGCCCAGTTCACTCACAAACGGGCGGCTAGCCCAGTGGCTAGGTTCCATCCGCGCGAGGTAAAGGTCCCGTGTTCGAACCCCGCGCGACACAAGCCTCCTTTTTCCCTTTTATTTCCGCGCTGACATGCGGGACCCCCTCGTCAGCATCTCCTAGCGCCACCACAGCGCCACGCCAGAGCCACGTTGGTTGGCCCCGCAGGTCAGCCGCTTTGGCTGGCTCTGCCCTCGGTGAGAAAAAAAAGTCCAGATCCAGATCTGGATCTGAATTTTTGCACTGTGGCCCCTGATCCTTTTTTGTTTTGTAATTAGGCCCCTGTAATTTCTGAAAACCTCCTGAAAATCACAGTTTGACCCCTAATTTTCAAATTCAAATATCTTTAACATATTAACTCCAAATTTAATAAATAAAATATGTTTTCCATTCAAAATTTCCTAAATTTTTCAAATATGCAATTTGTTTAATGTTTTGAATATATAAAAATTATAATATATTCTGTACTTTATTTAATGCATTTAAAATTGTTTAATTCATAACTAATTCATTTTAATTCCAAATTCAAAAAGTAATATATGTATTCCAATCAGAATTAAATTCTCTATCCAAATATGCCATAATATCAACATTTTGAGGAACTAGAAATTCCACTAATTCCAGTACTGATTTTTATTTAATTAAAATGCCAAAGTGCATAACTTAATCATTAAAACCCCAAATTTGACAAATAAAATGTCTAGTTGAAGCTAACAGTATTTCCTTGCTATTTCTATCATCTCTCATGCATTTAATCCACTTCAACAAAATGTTTAGTTGTATTCCATTAAACCCTCAATTTATGCTATGGACTTTTACCAAATGCAATTTAATTGCATATGGGTCCATTTAATATTGGCTATAATGTCTCTAGCTTACCTTTGATGCACCAATTAACACGTCATGTATCATCCCATGTTTTTGCATTATGCCATGTTATTGATTGTCCGCCTCTCTTCGTTGTTTGTTTGCTTCTTCTCGAATAGACGACGACGTTGAGACAAACGAGGTTTACGATACCACTTCAGAGGAGTTAGCCCAGTACCAGGCTACTGAGTTTGCAGGCAAGTATTCACTCACATGAACCATTGTGTCCGTTCCACACTTGATACCGATACTTTCCGTTGTCTAATCTGCTAGCCTTATGATGTGTTGCTTGTGTTCCGAACCTATCACATGTTATCCTGTAACCCTGATATAGCCTCACCTCCACACCTATAACCCTGTTGCCTGTTGCCTGTGTCTTACTAGCATGCTTAGTGTTGTTTGTGCTCGAGTCTGATGTCCGTTATTTCTTTTACCATATTTATTATGTTCTGAGGGCTCGATATTTAAACAACAACCTGTTAATGTTTGAGGTAATAATAATTTGATGATAAGGCACCGGCAGGAGGCCGGGTATGGTTTTGAGGCCTGCTAGTGTCGAACTCAGGAAAAGTTCTTGTCCTCTAGATCCATGATGAGCGCGCTAACCGCATGTGGGAAGCGTGTATGGGCGCCCCCCGCAACTTTGATTCGATTCGCATCTCGTCCAAATCGCCTCATTTAGTTCGGGTTTTCCATTTGCCGCATGCATATGCAGGTGCGAACCCTTGGCGTCAGGGTGGTAACTTTTGTAGTCGGCATTTAGGGAGACACGTTCTTAGAGTGCTATGAGGGTCCCCTTTTCTTCGTGGGGCTTGATTAGACGTGCGCTCAATTGCACGGGGTTCTTTGGGCTTGATGCGAAGAAGAGTTGGGTTGTGTTGAGTGGCCTGCTTGGTGGGTTTGATCCCCGCCTGGCGGGTTATTCTTACGTGTACGGCCAAATTGGTGCATCCCTGCAGGGTTAAATCTTCTCGAGAAGCCGTGTTGTCCGCGGTTATGGATGACTTGGTGATAGGGCTGGCTAACAAGGATTAGACAACTTACACCTAATTAATAATAATTTGACTAGTAATAGGCATATTGACACAATAACCTGAACCTTCATTAATCCAACTGTGTGGGTTATCCTCGGATTGCTTCTTTGGATAAGGGGCGAGATCCAGGATGGGTTTGTTTAAGGTTAGTGGTAGTTGGCTCCGATGCGCTATCTTATCCCTTTCTTTTAGCCGGATGTTGTAGCATGTCTCCGTAGTTGGTTAGTGCATCCCGCTGCCGCACCTTTGTATCACCTATCTTCCGTTGAACCCAAAGCATCTGTACTTGGTGTTGTCGGGTACACTTTGGTATCTTGTGCGTCTTGCTTGCCAGTACTCGTCCGTACTGACCCCTTTGGGGCTGCTGGTTCTGCAGACTACGTTTCCGAGGATCCCCATGGTGGCTACTACGTGGAGTATGACGAGGCTGCTGATGAGTAGATAGCGGACCCGGGCAGGATCCGAGACTTCGTGGACGGGCTCCGTTCTTTTCGTTTCCGGCCTCTTAGGCCTATTTGGATCTTGTCTGTACTCAGACACTTTGTTTGCTTCCGTTGTGATGTAATGATGACTTGTTGGGACATGCGTCCTCTGCATGACTGTATTTGCTATCTCTGCTCTAGTGAGAGCTTTTGGCACTTATTTCTATTTCTTTGTGACTTAGAGATTTGTTGTGGTATCACTTGTTCAAATGTCGTTGACGTACCATGTGTGTATGTTATGAAACCCCAAAGCTAAAAAAAAAATGCCAACTCGGACGCGAATTGGGGGCTCCGACTGGAGATGCTCTAATGCCATTGGCCTTAAGCTCCGGTGCATAGAAGTCATTCCAAATGTTGCTGCTGCTACGGTTTCGTCCCTGCTGTTTGGTTTTGTTCTAATGAAGTTGACGCTTCTGGTTTATTTGGATGCGTAGACTATTAGTGGTGTACTGGGACCGAGAGAAAGCATACATGGTGACTAAAACTGGAAAAAACATTAGAGGGGAATATAAGGAGGTTGTGCGTGGTGGAGGATGATCCGCTTTCTTTTTATCCGGTAACAAAGTAATATTAGGGACAATCAAAAAAAAAAGGAGTAATATTAGGGAATTAGACTACCATTTTACGGCGGTGTTGTGGCCAGTGTTGGTCGACGACGATGCATTCTAGAAGGCTATTTCTCTAGTCATATCATGAGCTTGTTTTCTCGAACACTTGTAGCAGTGAATCCAGCGGTATTATGAGTCTAGCAGTTTACTATAGCAAGAACCATCCGGAACAATTTCTCATATGTTTTTAGCACTCGATCATCAACGTGATTTAAGGTAATAGGCATGTTAAATATTAAGCTGCAGCATGTGCACTGATCTTCTAATTTTTAATTTATTTCACTTGATGCTTTCTCATTTTATTATTTTATATTGAACAGAGGTTGATGGTGGTATTTAAGTGCAGCTTTCTTGCTTTGGTAATCTGTGAGCTAAATATGTCTACAAGATTCGGTTGCTATGTGGATATTCCAAATCGAAGGTAGTTAATCTACTAGAGTACTACAATTTTTCTTCGTGTTTACTTCAAATATACCAATAGTTACTTGTTCGGTTTATAGATCGGCTAGAGATTACTAATGGGTATACTAATACTGCATCTCAAGAACATTGCACAATAAGATTTGTTGTCAAGATGCATTTGAACTTCCATGAATTATTTTCTTCATATTATAGATCTTATTTCCATATTATTTTATTGAAACCAGCATTATATTGGACGTGCGTTGCACGTGCCCGTGTAAAATAAAAAATAACCTCGTAACCTCGAACTTAACTGACACGATCCTTCCTGATCAAAACGTCGCCTCCCTGCGCCTCCGCCCTCGCCTTCCAGCAGCTTCGCCATCCCCGCCTCCTCCTCTCAAACCCTAAACCGCCAACGTCCTTCTCACGATCCCCTGACCTGGGACCGCCCCGTCCCATCCACGCTCGACGATTCTGCCACCGGACGTTTCTCTCCGATCTGCATCTGCACTTCCCATCCTCCAAGCGCAGAAAGGTACGGTTATTATTTATCCTCCTGTTCTTCCTCTCCGTTCTACCATTGGTTTCAGTTACTCGCTTTGTGAGTCTCATGGCGATTTATTTTTCGATGTTGTTTGGTGAGATGGCAAATCCCGTCCCCTGCACTAGTAGTCTAATACTAACAGTGGGTGACGAGCGACTTTTTTTTTTCTCTTTCGAAATGGTAACATAAGAGCATGTCTAACAGACCCCCTAAATGGCCCAAACCCGTATAATAACCGCTGATATACGGGTTTGGGCTCTACCCGGCCATCTAGCAGACCCCGTAAATGGACCACCCCGGACGATTTTTTACAAGTTTGGGTAGGGGGCGGCCCGTCGACCCCTACATGTGCGGGTCGGAAGGAGATGTACAGGGCCAACCCTCTACCTCGTGCGAGCTAGGGCGCGCTGAAATTTCAGGTGCGAATCCAATTTTCGTTCGCCCCGCCGCCAGCCGCCGCCGCGTAGATCCGGTCGCCTCCGAGCCGCCGCACCACCGCCGGACTCCGCCGCACCCCCGCCGGACACCGCCGCACCCCCGCCGGACCCGCAGCGGACCTCGGCGCCCCTCGACTCGCCGCGCCGTGTGCATCTCCGCCGCCTCCCCACGGTGAGTACTCGCCGTGCCGCGTTCCTCTTCGATTTCGCCGTTCCGCGGGGGCCTGATCTCTGCTTCACCATCGTAGATGTCTGCGGACGCGACTATGGATGATGTGGAGCATTCCGATGATTCGTTGAGCTGGTCATCGGGGGATTCGGACCTCGACGAGCTGCTGAGCGACGACGACATGGAGATGATGCAGTACATCTTCCGCATCAAGGACCTCGAAGACCGCGCGAAGCTGCTAGATCAGAGAAGGGGTTCCATGAAGGGCCGCATATGTATCCCGCGGAACCGCGCGCTCGGCCACGAACAGCTGCGGCAAGATTATTTTGCCGAGGTACCTACCTATCCCCCCCGTCTCTTCCGTAGGAGATATCGCATGCGTAGGAGTTTGTTCACCAAAATCGTGAAAGATTGTGAAGCAAATTCCGATTATTTCAAGCAACGGAGAAATGCCGCCCAAGTCATGGGATTTAGCCCATATCAGAAAATATCAGCTGCCATGAGGGTGATTGCATATGGTATCCCTGCGGACTATACTGACGAGTACCTTCGCATTGGGGTACAAACAACCACTGATTGTGTGCGTATGTTTGCCAAGATGATGATCAAGTTGTATGGCGAGACGTATCTCCGAGCTCCAAATGAGGATGATACAAAGAGGCTCATGGAGATGAATGAAAAGAGAGGGTGGCCTGGGATGCTTGGTAGTCTAGATTGCATGCATTGGACATGGAAAAATTGTCCAAAAGCATGGCATGGAATGTATTGTGGAAAAAGCAGTGATGCTACCATTGTGCTTGAAGCTGTGGCATCCCAAGATTTGTGGATTTGGCATGCATACTTTGGACTACCGGGGACACTCAATGACATTAATGTCTTGAATAAATCCCCTTTATTTAAAAGAATAATTAGGGGTGATGCACCACCTTGCAACTACAAAGTTATGAACAATGAGTACACCATGGGGTACTATCTCACAGATGGTATTTACCCTGACTATGCAACTCTTGTGAAGGCAATTAAAGAGAGAAAGGATAGGCCTTTGACAAGAAAAGAAGCAAAGTTCACAAGAGAACAAAAGGCTGCTCGCAAAGATATTGAGAGAGCTTTTGGTGTTTTGCAAGCAAGGTTTGCCATTGTTCGGGGTCCTGCACGGTTTTGGGACAAGGATACTCTTGTCGACATCATGACATGTTGTGTGATTCTTCACAACATGATCATCGAAGATGAGAGGGGGTTAAGATTGCCATGTTTCTATGATAATGTTGGCACCCGAGTGGTGCTCGAGAGAAACCCTAATCGGCTTGAAGCTTTTCTTGCAGGGCATCGCGGCATTGAATGTGCTGAGACTCATCACCAGCTCACCCAAGATCTGATCGATCACCACTGGCAGTTGCATGGCCAATGATTCATTTTCTCTTCTTCTATGTGTGAAACATTGATTGGCAGTTCGGAAAACATTTTATTTGTGTGAAACATTGATTGTAATAATTAAGATTTTTATTGTGTGCTTTGAACATTTTATTTGTGTGAAAACATTGATTGAAATAATTAAGATTATTATTGTGTGCTTTGATAATTTTATGCAATGTGATGAGATGTTGCGTTGATATGCAAAATGTCCAAAACCCTGTTTTCTGAGGGGCCAAAAACTCGTGCGAGAATATTCTGTTTTACGGGGTGGGGGTAGGGGGTCTGCTAGCTCGCACGAGTTTTTGGCCGGCGAAATGTGCATACAGAGCCCTCTACACGCGTTTTAGGGGGTGAAAACTTAGGGGGGTATGTTAGACATGCTCTAAGTACATAACCGCAGCCTCTGCGTCACGATGCACAGAGCCGTTTATATTGCAAAAATAGAAAGTGTAAATTCAAGGATGGGATAATTTCTGGACCAGCTTTATGTTCAGTTCATGCTTAACATTTTTTTTTAGAGAAAAGGCAAAATAATTACCCTTCTTATAAGAAAGCAACAGATTCAGTTATTACAAGGAAACGCCTAAAAGAGCTGGGGAAGTTCCGAGGAAAACAAGTAGAGTAGTATTTCAGCGATTCAGCTAAGACAAAATACACTCGCGCAGGGGAAACCAACAGGAGAGGCAAACAGCCCAGAATCCAACCAGGGATCAAGCGCTGCCCATCAACCAACGCCACTACGCGGGGAGGTTAGCAGCTGCAATTGTCATAAAGGAGTATATTGTGGTTACTGGTTAGCATGATTAGTATATTGTGCTGAATGTTTCTATGGAAGAGCAGATGAACCGGCCGCAGATTAGCATGCCTCTAATGAATGTTTACATAAAGTAGCTGTGAAGATAAACCGTTGGGCTATGGGTATTGGTTTGGTAATCATCTGGGGTGAGGTTCCCTGGTGGATCCGATCAATTCGAGGCTAGTGGTTCTCGGGGAGGACTTCGCCGATTGGTGGCACCATCCAATCCTTTCCACTCCACCGACCTTGAGAAAAGACACCTCTTCAGAGATCAGGCTCTCGGTGTGGTGGATTTGGGAGGAGCAAAATGCGGTGTGAGGCCCAACGTTGCCAGCTTTCTTTTCACTATGAACGCCGAGGTCAGGCAGTGGCGGTTGGGTAGGCGGCGCACCTCTGGCGGTGCTTAGTGAGTAGGGAGTTGCGTTGTACATGTGGATTCTTGACCCTCTTTGGACCTGTCCACTATCTTTTCTTCTATCAATACATCGACACACAAGGTTTTTGCATCTTATCGTTTTTGTTTTGTTTGAGAAGCATTTGCCTCACTGTTAGGCTGTGTCTTTGAGATTCTGTTTTGGTGCTGACAAGCAATTTTCTCACTCAGAAGGTTGATTAGTGCAGGGCGGTTAATGTGTGTTGCAGGCTCATGCCTAATCAAAAGTGTGGATACAGTAAATGTTTACAAGATTGGTTAATTTGTGCTCCAGTTGTCATAGATCTGGATACTTCATCTCCTTTCTAGTGTATACAACACCAATGCGATTAGGATATACCGTGTCCTTGTAAAAACAAAGCAAGGCAGAAGTAGAAATGCATTCAAAATTATTTGGTTTAATCAGCAGTTCAATTTTTATGATATTTTGCTTCTAATTGCTGTGATGAGCTTTTTGGTTTCCTTTTTCATGCTGCATATTCAGCACTCCTTCCCCACCCCTCAGTGTTCTTCGAATATGATTTGCAATGTTCACTGTCACACACACACAACCTGTCGGCTGTTGCTCTTCATTATTTAATCTTCTTTTCTGAGAACATTTAACTTGCTTTTCTACGCGCCTAGCATGTATGCTTATGTTTCTCTACGATATCCCACTAACAATAAACTCAATGCCTTTTAATGTCGCCTTGATGGAAAAGGTTGGTGTTGAAGAATTAATATGAAGAGTTCATACCCACACTAGAATTTAGTTAAAAGAATCAAATCAGTGTGTACTGCACATACATAAGCTTCCTGTCAAAGATCAATGAGCATTTCCACGATTGGAAACTGGTAAGATTCGGTAGTCCAGCGGGAGTAATACCATAAATGAACCATTGGGGTGGGCAGTTTCACCAGGCAACCGAGCTGTGGCACAGGTGTTCCTCTCTTGTAATTGAAATTCTTTTTTGATCTTAATATATAGACAGGCAGATCTCTTAGCGTGTTCTCGAAAAATAAGCTTCTTGCCAAACAAGTAATTGCTTCTTCGGTAGAAAATGAGTCGATACAATTTCATGTTCGTGATATTTACTCATATCTGCTTGAAAGCTGATCGTAATTTGATGGTTATGTTACCTAAAGGTCTACGTAATATTTAGGCTATATAGGTACATTACTTCTTTGGTAAAAAATAGGCAAGAGCAGTTCTGTAGTACTTGAACTTGCATTACTTTATTTATATGACATACATGACCGCAGTTTGATTATTTTGTACTTTTTTGTAGAATACAATTCGTTACCTTCAATTCGAACTTGTAGGTAATATCGGATTATAATGACAACTGCATTGTATTTTATTTCTACTTTTATTAACAGGGTTTCTCTTGTAAAACCTTCTTGTTTGAAGCCTGTGTTAGATTGATCTCCCGCAGGCCCAACGGCCTGCTGGACCCTCCCTGGTCAACCGCGCCCTGATCGGGGGCGCCCAACCCGTTATGGTTGGTGGGCCCATGTGCCAGCGCTATATTAACAGTGGTGGGGGCCGGGGCACAACTCACGAAGTTGATCGCTGCCACAAACCCCACCAACAACCCACATCCGATCTAGGGTTTGCGCTAGGTACAGGAAGCTCCACTGCCACTCCTCCTCGCCACCATGGACTCCTCAACGCCGTCATCCTCAAAGGGAAGTGAAGGTGATGCCCCCTCTCTCTGCTCTCTCTCTTCCTCTCGGTATCTCTCTCAATTCATTCACAGAAATTCGTGTTAGACCGTAGTCGTCTAGACCTACTGATCTTGGCAGTATAACATTGGTATCAGAGCCATGCTTAGGCTCTAGTATGATTCGGTGAAAGATCAAGTAACAGAGAAAAGAAAAGATCCCAACCCGAAAGAAACCCTAACCCTAACAGAGAGAAGGGGAGGGGAAAAGAAACCTCACCTGGCAACTGTGCGCCGCCGACACGGCCGCGCCGTTCCTCTCGCTTCCGGGCGCGCATCGGCAAGCCGAGGCGCCCGGGTCGAAGAACAGCCGGGCGGGGAAAAGTAGCCACCGCGGTCAAGCCACTCGACGGCGGCGCGCCCACAGCTAAGGGGACGCGCGACCGGCGAGGGGGGTGACTACGGCGGTGCGAGGCCGCAGAACAGAGGAACAGGGAAGGGCGCACCTGCCTCTCCCTCTCTGTAACAGAAAACGGCGTAGCGCCGTGAAAGGAAGAAAAGCCAAGGGGAGGGGAAAGGAAGAGTAAGAACGGCGCGGCGGCGCTCGTCGTCGCCGGCGTTGCGCGCATGGCGCACGCGAGGCGCGGCGGCCGGCCGTTCGCTGCCAAGCGCGAAAGAGACAGAGGCGCGGGTGGCGAATGACGGCTAGGGTTCGACGGGAGCTGACCCTGCCCGTTTTGATCTAGCGAAAACGGCGGACAACCGTCGGATCATATCCGACGGCATGGATCGAACCCTAGCTCCACAGCAGGCCAAAAACGGGCCGCTTGGCTGGGCCCTGGCGGCAGTTGACAACTGCGCGCTGGCGACAGATAGAGAAGGCCAGGGGGCTGGCCGTGGGCCGTTTGGCCTGCGCCAGGGGTTGAGCGACGGATAGAGGATGCGCGCGCGTGCGCGCCGCACCGTTAGCCAGGCCGTGGGCCGCTGCGCTCTTCCCTCTGAGAGAAAAGGCGCTGAGCGCCAGGCAGTTATGCGCCGCGCGCGCGCTGCACGAAAAGCAGGCCATGGGCCGGGCCGAATAAAAGGCCGGGCGGGTCGTTTTTTTTTCACAGTTTTTTTTTCTGTTCTCTGTTTTGTTTTTTACAGAAGCAGAATTAATAGTGTTTGGTCATTTTTTTTTGGGCAAAATTGTTCTAGTTTTTTCCTATTCAATTATTTCCAACGAAATCATTGTTTTAGGAAATACAAAAGTAAATGAAATATTCGTATAAAGTATGAAGTGTATGAATTTTGTATTCATGTTTTCCGCTGCAAATTGAATAAAAGTGCTCTTAAATAAAGAAAACTAGGATTAAAGTGAGAATTATTTTTAAGAGCATGTTAAAGTGATAGTTATGATTTATGTTATTAAATAACCAACGTTGTTAATAGCATTATCATGATTAATTGTTATAGTGTAATATATGCTTTTATTGCTATTTTCTGCCCAACGGTGATATAGTCATAATTGCATAAACAGTTGTGTGTTATAATTTTAACCAACGTTGGATTATTACATGCAATTGTTGTTATTTTTCTCACTTCATTGTGGTTTCCAGGCGGGTTCTACTTGATGACATGCATCAAGGACATCCCGAGGCTGAGAGGCGACAACTACAGTGAGTGGAGGAAGAAGGTGGAATTTGCCTTCATCTGTGCAGAGGTTGACTGGGTTGTGGACACTCCACAGCCTGTCAAGCCAAAAGAGCCTGTTAAAGAGGCAACTGATGATGATGCTGCATGGGAAAAGAAGAAAAGAGACCATGCTCCTTTGGACTTGTCATATTCTATTGAAAACAGAAAGTGGCAAACAGCCAATAAAAAGTGCATGGCATTTATAAAGAATACAATTGAGAACGCAATCGTGGGCTCAATTGCAGAGTGTGACTCCGTTACGGAGTACTTAGAAAAGATAAAGAGCCAGTTCACTGGCTCTTCAAAGGTTTATGCCACCCAGTTGATCAAACAGCTGGTAACTGAAAAGTACACCGGAGGTGCACATGGCATCCGGGAGCACATACTGAGGATGAGCAACATGGCTGCGAAACTTAAGCACATGGATGCTGATCTTGAGCTCAAGCCAGCACTGCTTGTCCATCTGATCATGGCTTCACTGCCAAGTCAGTTTGACAACTTTGTGATAAACTACAACATGGCCCCTGAAAAGTGGGATGTTGAAAAGACTATTGCTATGTGTGTTCAAGAGGAGGACAGACTCAAAGCCTCACATGGTGGTTCTGTGAACTATGTGAGGGATAATAAGAAAAGAAACTATAGTCAAAGCAATACTGGTTCTCCTTCAAAACCACATGGGAAAGGTCCCCAGCAGCAGCAGCATCAGTACCCACAGAGGTTTTTTCCAGTGGACAAAGACACTTGTCTCCACTGCAAAAAGACTGGCCTTTACAAGCAAGATTGCCCAGACTTTTTAAAGTACATAATGGCAAAGAAAGGTAACAATGTTGTTTTCTTTGTAAATGAATCCCTGTATACACAGTTTTCCAAATCTACATGGTGGATTGACTCAGGTGCAACTGTTCATGTTGCAAATTCTTTACAGGGATTCAGTTCGACCCGGAGCACGCTAAGAAGCGAAAGATGCATCCAGGTCGCTAATGGAGTTCAAGCAGACGTAGAAGCTGTTGGCAACATCTCCTTGGAGCTTGCTGATGGTTTCACTATTCTGCTTAGAGATGTTTTGTTTGTTCCTTCACTACACAGGAACCTTATCAGTGTATCACGCTTAGACAAAGACAATTATGAGTGTTATTTTGGACATGGCAAATGTGCCTTATGGTGTAATAATATTCATGTGGGGGTTGCTTACCTCCACAATGAGCTTTATTTATTATCTTTGCGTGAAAAAGTTTATTCTGTGTGTAAAGTGAATGAGCATGTTTCTGGGTCGAATAACGAACAAAAGAAAAGAAAGAGAACTCATGACTCATCGAAATTATGGCACTGTCGCTTGGGCCATATTTCGAGGGGGAGAATAGAAAGACTAATCAAAAATGATATTCTTCCACCGCTAGAGTTCTCAGAAACAGAGCAATGCATAGATTGCATTAAAGAAAAATATGTAAAGCAAATTAAAAAGGGTGCAAACCGAAGTACAGCAACACTGGAAATTATTCACACCGATATTTGTGGACCATTTCCTGTGAAAAGTGTGGATGGTTATGACTCGTTTATAACGTTCACAGATGATTACTCCCGATATGGATACATATATCCAATTAAAGAAAGATCTGAAGCGTTGGATAAATTTAAGATATTCAAGGTTGAAGTTGAAAATCAACATGATAAAAGAATAAACATAGTGAGATCTGACCGTGGGGGGGAGTACTACGGCAGACACACTCCATATGGCCAAGTCCCTGGACCTTTTGCAAGGTTCTTACAGGAGAATGGCATAGTAGCCCAGTATTCAATGCCGGGCGAACCTCAGCAAAATGGAGTAGCTGAAAGGCGTAACCGTACTCTTATGGATATGGTGCGCAGTATGATGAGTTATTCCACTTTGCCATTGGGATTATGGATGGAGGCACTTAAAACCGCCATTCACATTCTCAACAGAGTACCAAGCAAATCGGTACCCAAAACACCGTAAGAGCTGTGGACAGGAAAAGTTCCATCCCTACAGCACCTCAGGGTGTGGGGGAGCCCAGCTGAGGCAAAAGTGTTTAATCCAAACATTGCAAAGTTAGATACCAAAACAGTGAGTTGCCATTTCATTGGCTATCCTGATAGATCGAAAGGTTATCGTTTCTACTGTCCAGACAGATACACAAAGTTTATAGAAACGAGACATGCGGTCTTCTTAGAGGACGAAATGATGAGGGGGAGCATGGTAACTCGGAAAATTGATCTTGAGGAGAAGAGGGTGTGTGCACCTAATCCGATGATTCAAGAGCCGTTTTTCTCGCTACCTGTTGTACCTGCATCGTAAACCCCTGAGGTTGCGGTGCAAGCACTTGTTGTAACTCCAACCATGACAACTAGAGTTGAAGATTCGGAACCTGCTCGTCAGGAGCCGACTGAACCCGAAGTTGAGCATGAAAGGGAGGAGCAGCAGTCTTCTCAAGAGGATGTGCCAGAAGTTGAGACACGACATGAACAAGAGAATGAAGGCCTCAGAAGGTCTACAAGACGTAAAAAGTCAGCTATTTCTAGTGATTATAAAGTTTATAACACAGAAACGGCTTATAAGGAAGGTGATCCCACCTCATATGAAGAAGCCATGAGAAGCCGTCACTCATCTAGATGGGTGGAGGCTATGGAAGATGAAATGAAATCGATGAGTTCCAACGATGTTTGGGACTTAGAGGATATTCCCAAAGGAGCCAAAACAGTAGGCTGTAAATGGGTCTACAAAATAAAGTATGACTCTAATGGGAATGTAGAAAAGTATAAAGCACGTCTTGTGGCAAAAGGCTTTACACAAAGAGAAGGGGTAGATTACAATGAGACATTTTCTCCGGTCTCATGTAAGGATTCTTTCAGAATCATAATGGCACTAGTTGCACATTTTGATTTAGAGCTACATCAAATGGATGTAAAGACGACATTTTTAAATGGAGATCTAAAAGAAAAAGTCTACATGAAACAACCCAAGGGGTTTATCGTGGAAGGCAAGGAAGATAAAGGATGCCGTCTAAAGAAATCTATCTATGGATTAAAGCAGGCTTCTAGACAGTGGTATCTAAAATTCAATGATACAATAAAGAGTTT
Source organism: Alopecurus myosuroides (assembly GCA_028641055.1). Classification (NCBI taxonomy): domain Eukaryota; kingdom Viridiplantae; phylum Streptophyta; class Magnoliopsida; order Poales; family Poaceae; genus Alopecurus; species Alopecurus myosuroides. The sequence continues at coordinate 291,859,684 of CM054061.1, forward strand.
TGGATTTAAAGAAAATATTGAGGATAACTGCATTTATGCAAAGTTCAAAAGTGGGAAATACATTTTCCTAATCTTGTATGTTGATGATATCTTGCTTGCTAGCAGTGATGTCAGTCTTCTATGAGAAACAAAGAAGTTCTTATCCTCGAACTTTGATATGAAGGATCTTGGTGAAGCCTCATATGTTTTGGGCATAGAGATTCACCGAGATAGAACGAATGGAGTCTTAGGACTATCGCAAAAGGCATATTTTGAGAAAGTTCTCAAAAGGTTTAATATGCATGCGAGTTCTGCCACACCTGCTCCTATAGTCAAGGGCGATAGTTTTGGGAAATTCCAATGTCCCAAGAACCAATATGAGATCGATCAAATGAAATCAGTACCATATGCTTCGGCTGTTGGAAGCTTACAGTATGCACAAGTGTGCACTCGCCCTGACTTAGCTTTTATCACCGGGGTACTCGGTAGATATCAAGAGAATCCAGGCACAGAGCACTGGAAAATGGTAAAGAAAGCATTGCGTTATGCGCAAGGCACCAAGGACCTCATGCTAACATATAGAAGGTCTGATTCCCTAGAGATAAGAGGGTATTCAGATGCTGATTTTGCGGGAGACAAAGATGATAGAAAATCCACGTCAGGATACGTGTTTACTCTCGCAGGAGGAGCTATTTCGTGGAGAAGCTCCAAACAGTCAATAGTTGCATCATCCACGATGTATGCAGAATTTATAGCATGTTATGAGGCCACGGGGCAGGCGATATGGCTAAAGAAATTTATACCCGACTTGAAAGTGGTAGACTGCATTAGCAAACCACTAAAGATGTACTGTGACAACCAGCCCGCAGTATTCTATGCTCACAACAACAAGTCGAGTAATGCTACAAAGCCAATAGAAATAAAGTATTATGTTGTGAAGGATAAAATCCAGGATCAAACTATAAGTCTCGAGCATATAAAGACAAAGGATATGCTTGCGGATCCGCTAACGAAAGGCTTACCACCCAGTGTGTTCAAAGATCACATAGCCGGCATGGGTTTAATGGAAAGCCTATGATCCCTGGATTGAGAGAGGCCCGAAAAGTAACAGTTTTTTGTTTCAAAACAGAAAGGTATATTGTAGCTGTCTGATTCTATCGGCAATTGAGCTGTGACGATGAAACATGCTCTATGTATCAATATGCGATGAAACAAGTAAAAGTAAAAGGTATAAAGATAAAAGTAAAAGTTGAGATCAAGGGGGAGAATGTTAGATTGATCTCCCGCAGGCCCAACGGCCTGCTGGACCCTCCCTGGTCAACCGCGCCCTGATCGGGGGCGCCCAACCCGTTATGGTTGGTGGGCCCCTGTGCCAGCGCTATATTAACAGTGGTGGGGGCCGGGGCACAACTCACGAAGTTGATCGCTGCCACAAACCCCACCAACAACCCACATCCGATCTAGGATTTGCGCTAGGTACAGGAAGCTCCACTGCCACTCCTCCTCGCCACCATGGACTCCTCAACGCCGTCATCCTCAAAGGGAAGTGAAGGTGATGCCCCCTCTCTCTGCTCTCTCTCTCCCTCTCGGTATCTCTCTCAATTCATTCACATAAATTCGTGTTAGACCGTAGTCGTCTAGACCTACTGATCTTGGCAGTATAACAGCCTGCACAACGTTTCCTGAATATACAGTTGCTCAAGGTACAGCACTACTTTATTCACTGTATATTAGGATGTCTTTGTATGTCTAGAAGAATATTAGATGTTTAGGTGAGTGCCGAATGTACTCATATCTAAATAATGATGTATGATATGAAGATACAGAATTTCTTTTGTGGCATTTGTTGAATCTTTATAAACCACGTATAATCTAGGATGTAGAATATGAACATAAGAATTGTATCTTTAACATAAATATGGTTGGATAAGAATTTCAGCCTAGCAACTATCTAACTGTTGAAATATTTACGGGATGGGGATGTCTAGAGATTTCATACAAGAGAGCTAGCTCAAAATATGTTACCTCAATGTACATAGTTTAGGACATCCTACTGATAAATTCATTTCTCATTCTTTTCCTAATGCAAGCGATATGATAATAGTTTCCTGCCACTTCAAACGGTTGTTTCTTTGCCGAAAATAGAATTTTTTTTTTCCGAAGAACCAACGGTGACTTCAACCTTTGCATTTTACACAATAAGCACAGTTTCCATCCAATCTGTGCATATTACAATAATTAGACCTCTTAACAATGTTCTTCTTAAGAATTCATTCATAAATCAGCAATTGCCATCTGTGTGTTGCAATATTGTATTACAGGCTAACTTAAAAGGCTAAAGTCGACCATTTTGTGCATTCGACACAGTTACGCGATATAACGATCAAGCTAGCCTATTGGAGTATCTAAGATAATTGTCACATGTATTTACTCACTAGTCTCATGCAGAGAAGCCTAGGCCCTCCCACAGGGGCAAAGTATGGCAGTATCGGAGGCACCAGAGACGCCAGTGAGCAGGAAGAGGATGCGCTTCACGGTACCGCCAGCACGTACATATTCAGGTTCTTGGGGATATGGTAGCGAGGAAATCCAAGGGCACTCAGAATCTGATGGTGCTAATGGGGGGAGGCAAGCCGAAGAGGACGAGCAGGGCCAAGAGGAAAGCCAGAGCGATCAAGAGACCTCAGAGTCTGATGTTGATGGTGAAAATGGCGAGCACGGAGAGCACGAAAGGCAAATTGATCAAGGGCTCTCAGAATCTGACAATCACGAGGAGGTTAGGCAGGATAAAGAAGATGAGCAGGAAAGGCAAACAAATCAAGAGAGCTCAGAATCTGATGAAGACGAGGAGCAGGACGAAGAGGACAACCAGGCAGAGCAGGAACGGCAAATGGATCAAGAGAGCTCAGAATCTAACAGTTAAGATGAGGAGCAGAACGAAATGGGTGAGCAGGTAGAGCAGGAAAGGCAAATGGATCGTGAGAGTTCAGAATCTGACAGTGAAGATGAGGAGCAGCACGAAGTGGACGAGCTGGAAAGTCAACTCGATCGAGAGTTCTCAGAATCTGATGGTGAAGACGAGGAGCAGAACATAGAAGAAGATCTGCGAGAGGAGGAAAGCCAAAACAATCAAGCTTCCATAGATGCTGCTGGTGGCGGCGAGGAGGAACATGAGGAGGATGTTCCGGACAGGGGACACGTTCAGAAAAGCTTCTCTTTGCCGGCATTGGCGACGTCTCCGTACAAGCGTACAGCGATAATGAACATGACGCTGGATGAAGACATGCTCGATTGCGGTGTTTGCTGCCTGCCCCTCAAGCCACCAATCTTCCAGGTATAGGTGCATCTCCTCGACTGTAACCAAGCATGTACATGATCCATCCGCGGTTAACTTGTTGATAGGATTATTCAGGACTCATTTATCTTGATGTTGGCATGTTAATTGCAGTGTGACGTGGGCCACGTAGTGTGTTCGTCGTGCCGGAACAAGCTGGCCGATGTCGGGAGGTGCCATGTGTGCCGCACCTCCATTACGGGTGGCTACCGCCGGTGCCATGCCTTGGAGCAGCTGGTGGAGTCCATCCGAGGGTCATGCCCCAATGCAACCTATGGCTGCGCTGCTAGGGTGCCCTACTATGATCTGGACGCCCACCTTGTAGAGTGCCAGCACGCTCCGTGCCACTGCCCTGCAGAGGCATGTGGCTTCGTCGGCTCGACAGCGGGGCTCCTTCACCACTTCGTCGACACACACAAGTGGCCATGCACCACCGGGGTTCGGAGTAGTGAGACGCTTGTCACACACCTCCATGACGGCTTCAATTTCATGTCTGTCATCCATGAAGCCGGAGAGCACCTACTCATGTTAAGGGTGGTGCGCTCGCCATTTGGCCGCGCGATCTCGTCCTTGTGCATACATCCTCAAGCCACCCGCGATGACTCCTCGCTGTCGCCATCACAGAATGTGAGCTGCAGGCTCAAGCTCTTCTACCTGCGCGGCGTTTTCAACAAGTCCGGCATGCTGTCGCATCTCCAGGATTCTAATTTCAAAGTAGCATGCACTGATCTCTCCAATGGGATGCCCGACCTCCGTGACTGCTTCCAGTTCATCGTGCCCAATGATGTTCAACCAGAAACGGAGGCTACCGTCAAAGTCGAAGCATCTTTTACCATCCGGTAGATCAACTGCCCATGTGCCTTAGTTAGCTTTTATAAAAAATTAAAAGTATAGATACCTGATGAACAACCCTGGCGAGGATCTGTTCGCTGCTGGCACACTATTGCTTTCAGACCCGCGGATAGTTTTTCTTGAATATTTTGTTGCACCTGCCATATAGGCATATACTCCCTGCGTATCAAAATGTAAAATGTTTTAGTATTTTCTAGACAACACGTATATAGATATGTTTTAGTATAAGATGAATATAAATCTATACAATATGTCTAGATACGTTTTGTTTTGTCTAGGATGAATATAAATCTATACAATATATCTAGATACGTGTTGTCTAGAAAGTACTAAAACAACTTACATTTTGACATTTTGATATGGAGGGAGTATACCCCCTCCGTGTAAATACATGATATATCTATAATATTATGTTATTATTATGAAATGGTAGAAAAGGTTTGGGGACCCCTTACTCTAAGATTAAGCTAGTATATCAATGACTTAGATTCATATTATCGTTCACATCACGTATGCTTGATATATTATTTTATTAGACAATAGAGACCGACTTTAAATTAATGTATGGTTGATCTCTTGCATTTTTTTTGAGGAACACGCAGGAAATCTGCGCCTCATTGTATTGTACCTCCTGCGCCGCATTGTATTGTACTCCCTCTGTTTCGAATTACTTGTCATGTATTTATCAAAATATGGATGTTTGAGAAGCCTAACATGAGACAGAGGGAGTATTAAGAGCATCTCTAGCAGACCCTTTATCTCGCGAACCTATATAATAAGGATAAGGGTCAAATTTCCGCGTTGTTTTCGAGCAAAAATGCGTAACGCAGAACGGAACCGTATACAAAACTGTAGAATCAAAACTAAAAGTTCTACAGGAGAATTCAACGGCGAGTTCATCATCCATACATGGATTTTTACAAAATTAATAGATAAAAATGACACCGCCCTCCCTATCTAAGTCCTAAAGTTGGACTCACCGATTCTTTACCGGAGCCCGGCGGGAGCGGCGGCGCCATTGATGACGGCGGCGTTCTACTCGTCGGGGCCGAGGTCGACGAAGACCTCGTCCTGGTTCTTCGCCTAGGTGGTCCACTCTGCCGCTTCTCCTATTGCTGCAACGACGTCGTGATGCCCTGCTCGAGGAGGGAGCCATTGCAGACATCGTCGAGGCGCCATTGCTTTGACACGTCCTGCTCCTCCCGATCGCCGCGCTGGCGGATGACGCCGAAGACGTACTCGAGGACATCGTCGGAGACAAAATCATCGGGCCCAATGGCGCCCTCGAACGCCGTCGGGTGGTAGGCCTCGAAGGCGGGCTGATCTTGAGTCGTCGCGGTTGCAGCGGCGAATGTCGGCGGAGCCCCCCGCACGGGATGAACTCCTCGAGTGGATGCGGCGCCCGTGCTGGAGCCCGTGGCGCGCATCGAACTCCTCTGTCTCGCGACGGAGGTATGCCGGCGGCAACGGCTGCCCCTGGGTGGTATACGGCAGCGCCACACGCTTCCTCGCTCCGTCGAAAGCGATGCAACACTTGCGCTCGACTGCTAGATGCGTGTGGGCGGGGGGAGGGGGGAGGGGGTGGAGGGCGGCAAATTTGGTAGTTCGATTTCTCACCGGCGGCGAGAAATGTGCGGGGATTGGGGTGACGGCGGCGATCTAGCTCACGGGTTGTGATCTGTATCGGCGAGGACGAACCGCTATAAAAAAGGAGCATCCGCGTCGATTTAGGGGACCCTGTGAATGGGATACGGGCTGGCCTGTCGATAAGGTTTCGTAAACGCACCGAAAAAGAAGGATCGGGAGGATATAAGGGGCCTAGGGGTCTGCTAGATATGCTTGAAAGCAGGTAACATGTACTACTAGATGTGGCCTGATTGATCGCTTGCACTTAAAGGGTTTTGTATACAAGCTGGACATGATCCTTTGTCTGAACGATAAATGGCATGTCAGTTAAAAAAACCCCGATAAATGGCATGTCCTGCCGGGTAAGATGAGGCGCACATACAAGCGGAGGGACAAACGGAAACGAAATCCTCCTGATTGATTACTATGCATGGTACGAATAGCACCCCTAGCGGATCAGAAAATAAACCCTGTTAATATACAGTACACGATTAGGGCAATCCGTTAGTATCCTAACCATATACTCCACGCACATACCCGGGCTAGGCACATGAGCCCTCCAAAGCCGCCATCCAACCGCACAGATCCGAACGCCCGACGACAAGCAAGCGGAGCGGCGGCACGACGAACTAGCTAGGGCGATACATGCAACGCAGTCAATATACGTGCCCGCGGCGTCAAACACCTGACGGATCCAAGGAGGCAGCTTCAGGTAATATCTTCGCCAACTCCATGTGTGTTTAGATGTCGCTACAGCTAGCTTTCCTAGGAACAGCCTACCACCAAGACCTATGTGATAAAATCCATTAATTATGAAGGCAACAAAATAATATGCAATCCAAGAAGTTATCGCTAAGGTAGTTCAAAGGTCGATTCGTAGTTTTTATTAATTTTAGGGTTTTTGATACTACTTTTTGATGATTCTCGATAGAACGATTTACCTTTTCGCAGAAAAAATACGCTAGCGTGCGATTTCATTACATATCATACAACAGTTTTGGCTACTGTTAAATGCTAATTCTGATTTATTTTCCATTCAGTTTTGAAGCGCGATATAGTTTGATGCTACTGTCTATAAGGATCTAACAACAGAGATTTAGATACTCCCTCCGATCCATATTAATAGGTGCTGGAGTGGATGTATCTAGCAATAAAACATGTCTACATACATCCACTTCAGCACCTATTAATATGGATCGGAGGGAGTAGATCAAAGATTGACGAGGGTTCTAAATATTTATTTGGTAAATATAGAAGTTACTTTTCCGTACAATACAATGGTTTAGGAGGGTGCAGGAATCGTCTCTTTTTTTGCTTTCAAAATTACTAATTCCTATGCATGTTTCATTTTCCCTATCATTATATGGAACGGAATCGTTAGCGACAAGATTCAGATAAATTTAATAATAAAATGGATTTGTGCATTCATTGATGTAGAGGCGGGTACTCCCATATTCATTTGGGAAATGCTGGTGTTCCCCCGGAGGATGATCCTCCGGGTCACCACTCACCACTCCCGCACACCACGTGGGCGGGCCCCACACACTACTTCCACCCACCTTTCCCTTCCTTTTTCTTCACCTTTTGCTGCGGTTTGCTCTGCCCTCCACCGCCCCCACCGCGTCCAGATGCGGCCGCCGATCCTCCTCCGCTCCACTGCTCCCATGGCGGCCGGAGCCCTGGGCCTGACCCTCGTCGCGGCGCTCCTGGTCGCGCTGGCGGGGGCAAACTCCGAGGGCGACGCGCTCTCCGCGCTGCGGCGCAGCCTGCGGGACCCCGGCGGCGTGCTGCAGAGATGGGACCCCACCCCTCGTCAAACCCGGCGGTGTGCTGCAGAGGATGGCGCCGGTACGCGGGGAGGCGCAGCCGCGGCGAGCTGTGGCGGGCGCGGCGCGGATTCCGGCGAGCACGCTCCCGGACGCGCCATGGACGCGCCATGGACGCCATCTCGGCTCCCGGAACAGCGGCAGCAGCCTCGGCGGGGCCTCGCCGCGGGGCGAGGGGTGGAGGAAGAAGCCCTTCCGCGCGATGGCCACCGCCTCCTGCTCGGCCGGGGACGCCGCCGCGGAGCGGTTGAAGGGGTCCGACACCAGCGGCGTCACGGGGCTGAGCGCCAGCGACGGGAAGTCCGCGCCGTGCGCCAGTTCATCGCAAAGGCCGCGCCGCCGGAGTTTTTTTGCTACCCAATTTTTGTACAAATGGTTGCTTCGATACGTCTTTTTTTTTGCTTTTTTTGTACAATTTTTTTGCTACTACAACTCCGGCGAGGTTCATTTTTTGCTATAATAGACTAAATTTTTTGCTACAATAACGTTAATTTTTTGCTATCTTAGAATAATTTTTTTGCTCCGGCCATTGCTCCGGCGAGCAAAAATCTCCGGTCATTTGCTCCGGCGAACTTTGACTTTTTGCTTCTGTAGCAATTTTTTTTGCTACAGGTCTCCGGCGAGTCTCCGGCGACAACTCCGGCGAGATCTGTCTTTTTTTTGTTTTTTGGAACGAACCGTTTTTTTGCTACGCGGAGCAAAAGCGGGTATTATTTTTGCTCCCGGGAGCAAAAATGCATTTTTTGGGGGGGGAATTGGACACGTGTCATGCTGGGGACCCGGGGGATGGAAAACTTTTATCCCCCGGGGGACGCCCAGTGCTTCCCTATTCATTTACCTTTTTTGCATATGATTCAAACAAAATAAACACACTGTTCAACGTAATGCAAACAAATAATGGCACAATAAAGTAAAAATAAATAGCCATACGAGCCATAATGATTGATGAGGATGATATATATAGAGACATAATTTTATTGCATTTTTCTTCGGTGCTAGTTAATTATTGACCTAACGTACGGCTAGCTGACGCAGTGAAAGGGATTAAGTTGAGCAGAGTAGCAAGCTGGGGTTTGTTGAGTTCTTCCACAAGTGCACGCGTGTCTGCCTCTCGTGGGTGCGCTTGATCTTGACCACGTTTTGGGTCTTGGACAGTCAAGCAGCAAAGATGGCGGTGGCACCGACGTCCACCCGCGCGGCACTCGCCGACGTGACGGTAGACAACGCCGACGCCCTCGACTGCGGCATCTGCTACCTCCCACTCAAGCCGCCTATCTTCCAGGTAATCGCTCACCCGCTCGATCTATCATATTCAAAATAGTGATGTTAACCATATAACCATGCATCATCGTCTCATGCCCGCTTGCAGTGCAAGGTGGGTCACGTGATATGCTCGCCGTGCCGAGACAAGATGGCGGCGGCTCGGAGGTGCCACGTGTGTCGCAATCCGACTTCCGGCGGCTACCACCGGAACCACGGCATGGAGACACTCTTGGAGTCTATCCGGGTGCCTTGCCCCAATGCCGCCTACGGCTGCGTCGCCAAGCCGGTCTACTACGACAAGGACGTCCATCTCCGGTCGTGCCAGCACGGGCCGTGCCACTGTCCGTTGGAAGCCTGCGGCTTCGCCGGCACCACGTCGACGCTCCTGGACCACTTCGCCGCTGTGCACAGGTGGCCTTGCACGACCGAGCGTCAGTCCTGGAAGGCCGTCGAGGTGCACCTCCGCGACGGCTTCAATGTCGCCTTTGTCCGCGCCAACGGCCAGCGCATGTTCCTGCTGAACGTGGCGCGGAACCCGTTTGGGAGAGGAATCTCCGTCTACTGCGTACACCCTCGCGCACCCGTCGATGAGTCGTCGTCGCCGGCACCAAGGACGGGGGGATTCGAGGTCAGGCTAAAATACTCTCGCAGCAACTACGACAGTGGTGACAGCTGCCGCGGCCATTGCCAGGAAAGCAAGTTTGAAGTAGCGTGCACTGATCTCTCCAATGGGCTGCCTGATTCAGATGACTCGTACCAGTTCTTCCTGCCCAAGGGCGTTCATCCCCTTGACATCGATACCATCACAGTCCAATTCGACGTGCTAAAAGTTACCACCAGTGGATGACTTTCCATGCTTTCAGCGGGTTTTCCTATTTGAGATACTCTGCAATCTGTCGTATTTGCGACAATACAAGATGTGGAACTCATTGACTTGTAATTCTAAGGATGTGTTTGTTTGAGTTGCGCTTGTATCAGAAGCAAGGCGCAAGGTTGGTCATATGTAATACACCTACAAAATAGCTATGCATGAGCCAAGAAAATGTCTGAAATACTTAAACTACTGCATGGAAGTGCTTGGGTTTTACAGTGATTTGGCCATAAATAAATATATATCTTGAATACACTAATGCAAATTTTGTTTTATAAAATTTTAAGATACATGAAAGTAATTTTGTTGATATAACTAGTTTCTCTTACTCCGATATAATTAGCTGTCCGTGCAATAAAAGTAAAGTGCATATATAGCAGTCAAAGTCAATTCTCGTAGTACTCCCTCCCTTTCTTTTTACTCCGCGTATTAGGTTTTCTAAATGTCAAATTTGTTAATGTTTGACCAATTTTATAGAAAAAAAAATCAACATTAGAAATACCAAATAAACATCATATGGTTCATCATGAAATATATTTTCATATTATACCAATTTGATATTTTGTTCTATAATTTTGGTCAAACTTTATAATGCTTGACTTAACTCAATCCTAATACGCGGAGTAAAATAGAAATGAAGGGAGTAGTAACTAGCTACGAGCAGGATGCATGCTTGGGCCGTACTTGGAGGGGAGACATAGACAACAATCTAAAGGCAAGAACAGATTATTTCTCTGAATTAAACGGTACGATTTTGCACATAATCCGGAAGAACGACTGACACTGTGCAATTTGGCCTTAATGGATTGATTGATTTCCCCAATTAAACTGAATAATCACATAATCTGAAAAGAAGGATTTGCATCGCTCTCTATACAATTTTTTCGCGAAAACGCAAAAACTTTGCGTTTCGATGCATTGATAGAAAAAAAGAGTTAGATGTACAAGCCCATCGAAGGGCCAATCCCACGCTGTACAACTCGACCCAAGACCATCTAACTAGGGGAGTAGTTGGCGAAGGCCACGAGCACCCGCGTTCGCCCAGTCAAGCGCTTCCGCCTTGATAGTGTCGAACAACAAGGTCACCGAGGGTTGAGCGTTGTCGAAGATCGCGGCATTCCGGTGCTTCCAGATCCACCACGCTGTTAGCATGATCAGCGATGATGTGCCCTTACGAAGGGCGCTAGGAGAGGTACGTAGCGCCAAGGACCACCAATCTTCGAAGGCACGCTCTCTGTACAATTCGATCGAGAATTTACATGGATGGATCATCCAAGCTCTGCAATTTCAATTTCACGGTTACATGGTTTCTCTACAACTCGAATGCACTAACATGTTACATAGATCGGTCATCCAAACACAGTTACATCTTGGACAGCTTTACACCCGTTGTGCTTTCCATACCACGAGTGAAACCTTGTACGTAATCTTCTCTGGGATCGCCGGTGGGCTCCTTCTTTGTTGGCAGCAGCAGCGGAGGGACGAGGAGCAGCAGCGAACCATGGGTGCTTAAGCGCCTTGGCTGCCGTCAGTCGCTTGTCGGGATTGCAGGTGAGAAGTCCTTGCAACACCTCCAACCCTTGCTCTGACAGCTTCTCTTGAGGGAAGATATCCCGCAGCCTGCTGCGCTTGTGCATCGCCGGTAGCAGTTGCATCGCCTTGGCAGCGAGCGGCAGCGATGTGAATCCCGGCCACGTCCTGTCGTCCGGTGTGCCAAGCTTTCTGAAGATACTACCCAGCTGACCTATCTCGTCCACTACAACACGGTATACATTTTGGGGCACTTTGGTAGGGGCATTTTCAAAGTGCCACTATATGCATGACCTATAGTGGCACTTTGCCAAAGTGCCACTAAATGACATGCCTATAGTGGCACTTTGTCAAAGTGCCACTAAATTTTAGGTAGAGGGAAGGAGATCGTATGAGAGCACACATACACCTTCCGCTGTCGCGATTGTCGGCATGGCTCCAGCGCGCCACGTGGCAACCACCAGGGGTATCCTTGTCGTATTCTACGCAGTCGCATCGCATCACTGTTACGCGTAGTAGCATCGCATCACTATTACGTGCAGTCGCATCACTGTTTGTTGCAACTTGCGACTGGCCTACGTGGCACCTCACTACAATAAAGAAAAAGCACCTCACTGTTTCCATGCAAGGATAATTCGAGCGCCCTATTATACAATTCTATATATAGTAGCATTACTGACACAATGGATTAGTCCTCTTTTGGGCATGATGTGAAATTGTTTAGGAGTGAGTTCGTTGAAGTGAGTAATGCTCGTCACTTCTACATAGATTGGTGACCTATAGTGGCACTTTGCCAAAGTGCCACTAAATGTCTAACCTATAGTGGCACTTTGGCAAAGTGCCACTAAATGTCCTAACCTATAGTGGCACTTCGCCAAATTGCCTCTATAGGCCATGCCATTTAGTGGCACTTTGGCAAAGTGACTCTATAGGCCATGCCATTTAGTGGCACTTTGGCAAAGTGCCACTATAGGTTAGACATTTAGTGGCACTTTGGCAAAGTGCCACTAAATGGTTGTCGCACAAGAAACATAATTTCTACTACCGAAAACAACAGAATTAAACTACATAGAACAACAGATTAAACTACATAATTACACAAATCAACCTCACAAACTTAGTTTTGTGCACGAATTGAACTACATAGAACAAAGCTGGTTCTTCAACATTAAACTGTGGTAGAATGATCTTGAATCATACCTAATCCGATACTACTACAGCACATCCTAGTTGATGATTTCAATGAACTTAAGACCAATTTCCTGCGCAAGAGGTTCCACCTTGACTAGCAGAACAGACCTTGCGCCTATATGCGCAGCATTCGTGAAGTCAGTCCACCCTTCAGTGATTACAATGTAGTCGTCGCCTTCGATATGGTATGAGCAGTCAATGATGTCTTCAACTTCATCTCTATAGAGTAGGGCTGTCCCATTGACATTGTACCCATAGCCTTGGACTGCCATTGCAGATATGTACTGATATTTGAGAAGAACAATTGGATGTGTTAGTTTTTTGTGGATTATAGCAACATAGTACAACAGGTAATAATATTTGTGTTTTCACTGAAGAACTAACCAGTGCATCAAAGTGTTCATTCTACTCATTCATCCTGTGCACAACAAACTGCTTCTGTGCAATTGGTTCATAGAAAGAATCTTCTGCTGGGTAGTGCACATGTTTGTATATGCCAAACAGGATGTCTGCCATGTGCACTTCAGTGATATCTCCAATATCAGAGAAAAGGGTCCTGTGTAGAATGCTGCGAATGCTTGATGGCACATCAGCCAGAACTGTCCAAATAAGAAAACAGTTAGTCAGTAACAGACACACTACCCAATTACTGCACCTACTTCAAGATCATTACACTGAAAAATGCAATGCAATGCAAGAAAACTGCCTGCATTGCTACTACTTCACCTAGTCGAATCATTATTATCTGCATCTTTCAAACAATGGCCAATGGAACTATCAACTTACCAAAATCATTAATATCTGCATCTTTCACACCCCCAAGACTATTGTAGACAGTGAACTCGAATAAGTTTTCAGTGCTGTTAAACTGAAAACGAATGATGTCTCCAACGACAACATTGTAAACCCTAGTCAGAGAGAGCCAGTAGGGCCCAGTTAATGCAGTCCTCAATGGCTCCTTTCTAAGTAGGAAATCAAACTTGCGAAACCCCGGGCTCCTGGCAACCATCCACTCCCCTTGAACAAAGTGGTTCAACCTTTCCATGAAGTAGCAGGGAATGACCTGCAAATTAAATACAAAATCATCATGAATGCATCAGACAGATTTGCATAGAAACAACCGGCCCAGAATTGAAAATACATGCTACTTACCACACTTTGTTGCTGCCCACCCTTGATCACAATGTCAAATGAGTCTGCATGCCTCGCAGAACGACCACAGTAGGCTGCTGTCTGCATACAGAACTGACAATCCATCCCTACGAATTATCATGTAACAAGGTAACAGTTATAAGCCTGAGATAAAGGATTGATGTACTATCATATCACAGAGGATGATTCCAATATCTAGATAACTTACTAGGAAACTTCAACAGGAGATCTTCAATGAGCCTTACGAAAAACTGCAAATGAATGTTAGACAAAATGCAAACGCTGATGGAGAAATCACAGATGAGAATAGCAGTAGAATGAACTCGCGCGCTCACATTTCAGTAATGACAACAACAAATAGAAAAGAGAACTCCCCTGAATAGAAAAGGAACTGCCACTTCGCAGTCGTTGGCCATTTTAAAGGGGGCCCCACCAAATGACAGTTCCACCCCGAAATGACAGTTCCCCACTACGCCACTTCCAATTTTTTTTCTTTAACATTTAGAAAATACGCAGTAAAAAACCTACACCTGCCTTCTTGATTAATTATTCTTCTACGGTACAAAACGGCTCGATTTGACATGATCATGAAGGGTTGAACCTTCCTCATTTGACTGTGCTAGTTATTAAGTATTTACAATTTCCTTCATGATCATGTAGGGTTGAACCTTCCTAACTGTGGTGGCATGCTAGTCATGAAAGTATAGTCAAAATGAAGCCACAAAAAATACAAATTGAGAAACTGTTGACTATTTGCCGTTGTCAGGAAGGGTTAAACCTTCCTAACTGTGTCGACATGCTAGTCATGAAAGTATATAGTCAAAATGGAGCCACGAAATAAAAACAAATTGAGAAACATGCTAGTCATGAGTGTAGGATCAAACATACGACAGATAGCTAATACTTGGTTCAAATAAAACTTATTACAACTCCTCAAAGTTCACTTAAACATGGAAGACTACTCCATCAGTTCACACGGTACTAGTTCATATACCGACTTCTCCATCAGTGCACCTAATTTAACACTGATGGAGTCCATAGCAACACCATTCACACATGCACAAGCATGATTTCGAGCACATAGCGCTTAGATTTGCAGAAGCAGAACATGTAGATTTCTCCTTCTTTCAGCCTAAAGTACTCAGCAGCTTTTGCCCATCCACCAGATAGCATGGCCTTCTCAGATCCTTCTCCAATTTTCATCTTCACCATGCGATGCTTGTCCCTGCTGGTGCAAGTAACATGCACATCCAATGGATTCTTCAGATACTGCTTCAGATACTCATTTGTGTAGTCAAGTCCAAATTCCTGATCAAAATCCAAGTTTGCAACATCACTAAACCATAAATAAATAAATGTATACAGCTAAACTTATTTCTTGAACTAAACTTCCTGCATTACCAATTCATTAATCTTATGCAAGTAACTTCTAATATTAAGAAGCAAATTTTTCCTCAGCTTTACAACTTCTCTTACCATCTTGGCCTTGTCCTTTACCACAGAAGAATAAGTCATCTTGTATACATAGTACTTGAATGGTTTTCCTGGGAATTCCATGGTATAATCTTGCAGATGTTCACACTGATTGTCATCAAGCTCCATGTAGTTTGCAAAATAGCATTGGTCATCAAAGTAGCAAGTTCCTCCATGTTGAGGTCCTGCATACAGCAAGTTAATATATGACTGCCATTCTCATAGAGTGAACTGTAAAAAATGTATAATGGAAAATAGCAGGTTTGCTTAAAAGGCAATGACAATGGTAAGGATGAACTACAATTACTCCACACAGCTACCATGAGTTGACCATCATCTATCATGAGAATTAACAAGGCAAGTGAGAATCATAGCATTCTAGTTGAAATGATCTATCAGTTGGGCTTGATATATCAGGAAACCTATCAGTCTAGTTGGGCAAGATCAAGATCTATCAAGGAACCTACCGGTTGGAACGCAATCCAGATCAAGAAATCAACAAGGCAAATGAGAACCATAGCAGTCTAGTTCAAATGATCTATCAGTTGGGCATGATCTATCAAGAAACCTATCAGTCTTGTTAGGCAAGATTAAGATCTATCAAGAAACCTACCGGTTAGAACGCAGTCCAGATCAAGAAATCAACAAGGCAAATGAGAATCATAGCAGTCTAGTTCAAATGATCTATCAGTTGGGCATGATCTATCAAGAAACCTATCAGTCTTGTTAGGCAAGATTAAGATCTATCAAGAATCCAGATCTAGAAATCAACAAGGCAACCCTAGATATATCGATAGGCAGAGATGGGAGGGAGATACGTACCCGGCTCGTCGGAGTGGCGGAGTTCGTCGGAGTGGCGGCGCTCGTCGGGATGGAGGCGCTCGGACCTTCTGCTCTGCTGGAACCCTAGGGGTGGAAGTGAAGTGGACCTGTGTGTTGCGACGGGGAAGACTAATAGACTGGCATTTCTTACTAAAAAACCCTCATAGCAATTTAAGTTTTTAAAACCCGTCCTTCCACCTGCAACACTTTAGCAGAAAAATCCCTACCCGTTCTAAACGCCATCGTTCGATTTCATTCCCCTCCCTTCGTCCCCGCCTCCGCCACTGCACGACGGGGAGAATCGCCGCCGCCGACCGCGCCGCCACCTCCTCCGCTGGTAGGTACTCTAAGCTGCCCCCGAGCGTCGCCGCCACCTCCGCCGCTGGCGTTTTCACGTCCTCACCAAGTGCGCGCGCTCTCTGCTAGGAGGAATCATACACGGCGAGGAATTCACCTCCGCGGCGACAGCGCGGTGGCGCTGTCTTCTCCCACGGCGAGTTTATCCGGTAAGCCCTCACCCATGCGCCCTCATCCATGCGCCCTCGCCCATGCGCGCCCTCATGCTAGGTGAAATCCTAGGCGCGCGACGCAGCTGCTTCCCATGGAGTTCGACCCGCGATGGTCAATCAAGTACCGAAGGCCTTCTGGTGAGTTCTCCCCTGATCACTGCATCTCTTAGATTCGTGTATGTTCGTTTGATTGCTGTAAAATCAAATCAAGCAGTGTTCGTCTGATTGCTATGAAACCAACATATACCACACATGATGACTGTAGTTAAGTTGACTTCACATTAGTAACTGATGACTGTTACCGCTCAGTGGTAGTACAGCTTTCTGTGAAATTAAATTTGGCTTGCTTGTATGGTTGGAATAACTAGGATTAATATTAGTTGATGTATGCAGGAATTTGTTGATACATAATTTGGACTGCATTGTTGTGTTCCTGTTCTTAATTATCATGGACAAGAGTTGGATAGCAGCACCTAGATCCACTGTTGAGTTTGAAGCTGGTGTTAGGAGTTTCTTAGATTTTGCTGCAGCTAATGCTGGAATGTTCCATAGAGTGCTTTGTCCTTGCAAAAAATGTGGAAACAGATACCGGAGAACTGAATCTGTAGTTACTGACCATTTAGTATGCCATGGTTTCATGGCTGGTTATACAAAGTGGGTTTTCCATGGAGAAGATATTGTAGAACCTGAACTTGACCATGCACACGACAATGAACCACAAGATGAAATTGAAATGAACTATAGGAATGAATCAGATCAATATGCTGACAGCCCTGAGATGGACCAGATGTTATTTGATGCTTTTGGAATGTATGATACTAATCAGTTAGGAAGTGACGATGATCAAAGCAGTGAAGACGATGATAGTAGTGACGTCCCTGATCCTGATTGCGAAGCTTACAAAGCCCTAGTAGAAGATGGGAGCAAGGATGTATTTCCTGGTAGCAAATTATCAAAGCTACAATTTCTAGTTAAGTTGCTGAACATAAAAAACACATGGAAAGTCCCAAATGTTTGCTATGATGCCATCCTTTCCTTGCTGAAAGAATTGTTTCCTGATGGTCACTCCTTGCCTAAAAATTATCATGCATCAAAAAGATATATCAAGGATGTTGGAATAGGTTATGAAAGTATTGATGCTTGCACCCATGACTGCATCATGTTTAGAGGTCAGCATTCTAATGCAAATGAGTGTCCAGTATGCAATACCAGTAGATGGAAAAGTGTTAGCACAGGGGTAAATGGAAAAAGGGAGTACAAGGTTGCTCACAAAGTTATAAGACACTTCAAACTGAAGCCAAGAATAAGAATACTGTTTATGTCTAGCAAAACAGCACCAAACATGACTTGGCACAGTACTGACAGAACTAAAGATGGAAGGATGAGACATCCAGCTGACTCTCTAGCATGGAAATACTTTGACTCCAAACACAAATGGTTTGGTGCTGAACCAAGAAACATTAGGTTTGGACTTACAACTGATGGGTTTAACCCATTCGGGAACATGAACCTATCCTACAGCATCTGGCCAATTGTTCTAATTCCTTACAACCTTCCTCCATGGATTTGTATGAAATCTTCTAATTTCATACTGAATGTACTAGTGCCTGGAAGAAAATCTCCTGGAAAAGAACTGGAAATCTACATGCAGCTCACAATGGAAGATCTACAGGAGTTTTGGAAGCCTGGAGTTTGGACATATGACGTTGTTCTTGGCAGAAAATTCAGATTACACGCAGCGTTGCTATGGACTATCAGTGATTGGCTAGGAAGGGGCAGCATGAGTGGTGAAAGCTTACTTGCTTGTTCTTTCTGTCTTACTAACACTTGCAGTAGGTGGCTAAAGCATGGAAAGAAGACAGTATTCCTAGGACACCGTAGATTCCTAGATAACAATCATCCATACAGATTAGATGAAGACTCTTTCAATGGCAAAGTTGAGCTGAGAGAGCCTCCAATCCAACCTACAGGGAAAGAAATATCAGAGATGACAGCATGTCTGCATACAGATTATGGGAAGTTACAAAAACCAAAGAGGTCTGCAAAGAGAAGGAAGAAAAATTCTAAACAAGAAGAAGAGAACGTTGACACATTTGAGCACAGTGTTGCATCAACATTCAAAAAGAGGAGCGTGTTCTTCAACCTTGAATACTGGGAGACAGGGCTTTTCAGAAATAATTTTGACATTATGCACATTCAGAAAAATGTTTTTGAAAACATTGTTGGTACAATTCTTGATGTTGACAAGAAATCGAAGGATGGATTTACTGCAAGGATGGACCTGAAAGAAATGAACATAAGAACTGAGCTGCATGCTGATACTAGTGGTCCAAAACCTATACTTCCACGAGCAATTTACCAGTTGACCCCACAGGGGCAGACAATTTTCTGCACTATCATAAAATATGCACAATTTCCAGATGGTTATGCATCCAACTTATTTCCCAAGGTACTCCTAAGCAAGAAAAAACTAGTTGGCATGAAGACACATGATTGCCACATTGTAATGCAAGATTTGATGCCATTGGCACTGTGTAGAACATTGCCTGAGAGTGTATATGTTCCATTGATAAAGCTGTGCAACTATTTCAAGGTGATGTATGGCAAAGTGATAGATGTTAGGGAAATTGAGGAGTGGGAAGCTGCAATTCGAGAAATTTTGTGCCAGCTAGAGATGATTTTTCCTCCTGCTTTCTTTGACATCATGGTACATCTAACTATGCACCTAGCAACTGAAGTAAGAATGGCTAGACCTGTACACTACAGGGACATGTGGTCAACTAAGATGTATGTAGGAAAGTTGAAAAACATGGTACGAACCACAAGTCATCCAGAGGGTTCAATCGCAGAAACATATCAGTTTGAGGAGAGTCTGAATTTTTGCTCAAGATACTTGGTAGGCAGTGCTACCTTGATTAATAAACCCCCAAGACATGATGATAATTGTTTGTCTGCAGCTGATAGCCATATTTATTTGAGGAAAATTGGCAAGCCTTTGTCAGGTTTTGCGGCAGTTCAACTAGATTTCACATCGTGGACACAAGCTCATAGATGTGTTCTCATGATACCAAAATTGAAGAATACACCCAGTGAGATACTGACACACTTGTTATTTGAACTATGCAGAAATAATTATGTGGTATGGCTCTAACTCTTACCTGATTCCTGTAGACAACACAAAAATGTACTCAGAGCTGGTATGAAGAAATCGAAAAGAGAGATTGAGAATGCTCACCACAATAGTTTTCATACTTGGTTTGCTGACCATGTAAGTAATGAACTACAATAGTAATGTAGGTAGCAATCTTTGAACGTGGTTATTTTTTGACAACTTATCTTATATGTCAGGTACAAAAACTGATATCACAAGGAGTTGATCTACCAGAGGAAGTCGTTACATTGGCTCAAAAACCATATATGATGGTCAAGTCGTACAATAGTTATTGCATAAATGGAAGCAATTACCATACACACTCCTATGGGTTAGGAAAGGTTACACAATGTGATGGCGTTTCAGTTGTTGCGAGAACATCAAATTATGCTAGTGCTAGGGATGGAAACCCAGCTGAAGGCAATGTTACCTATTACGGCCGAATTATTGATATTATTGAGTTAAATTACTCAAATATAGGTCATGTAGTCCTCTTCAAGTGTGATTGGGTAAAAAGCAATGCAATCAGACATTTGAAATTGTTTGGAATAACAGAGGTAAAATTGGACCAAATGTGCAACACAAAAGACAAAAAATGTGAACCATATATTCTAGCAAGTCAAGCCAAACAAGTATACTATGTGCAAGATCCAGTAGATACTGAGTGGCATGCTGTTGTTACACCTACAGTCAGAGATTACTATAATATGGATTCTGTTTTGGACGATGTGAGTATATGTTTCGCGGTACTGTATAAGTCATGCATTGCATTATATGTAATTGAACTAACTGTATATTTGATTGTTCACAGGAGCAACAGTGAACGATGAAGAGCAAAAGAGATTGCTTGCTGGCATTAACAAGAGGCTGAAGGAGCAAGATCTGCCTGAAATAGTTGTACATTAGACAAGAGCAGATGTCCAACGTACTAGTCTTCTTAAGATGACTAGAAATTATGAATCTCAAGATTACCATCAGTTCGAGTATAAAAGAAGATGTTCTGATCAAGAAAATCATGAAGAGCAGCAGGAGTACTCCTCTGATGAGACAAGGGATGGGCAGGTGCGACATTATGACGACCAGCACTACGGCTATTCCACTGATGCAACATTATATGATGATGATGTTGATGATGATGATGAAGAGCTAGAAGATTATCAACAAGAAGAGCAAGCAGGAATTCAGCAAGATTTACCACAAGAGCTGACAGAAGATGATAAATCACTAAATGGTACGTACTTATACCTTATATTATGGATGGAGCTAAGTCATCATTCAAATTGCAAAATGTATTGTACCACACAAATGTATTTTGGATACTTATCACTCATGAATCAATTTGCAGTAACTGAGAAGAAGAGAAAAAGGGGTCCAACTGAAATGAGAAAATTTTGGGAGAAGCATGGGCCACATAACAAGGTCAAAGTTGAATTCAACGGTCAAGGACAGCCTTGTGGTTTGAAGACTTCGAAATTATCTAATTTCATCAGTAGTTTAGTGAGAGGAAAAGATGTGTCTGTCTCTGCTCGCAATTGGAGGAAGGTGTCGTACTCTGAAAAGCAGAAACTGTGGAACACGGTCAAGGTGCAAAAAAAGCTAATTTATGATGAACTTTACTTGGTTTTTCATTCCTAGTCTTAAGAGTACTTTGCTAGCTTCGTAATCATAGCTGTACTTCACCTTGATGAATAGGGATTCTTCGTTATTGACGATATACACAAAGATTGGGTCATGAAGTCTGCGAGCAAAAAATGGAGAACATTCAGATCCCATTTGAAGCGTAGATTCTATGATGCAACTAAGTCCACAAAAGAAAATATCGAAAATGGATGTGGGGATAGGATTCAAGCTGATCAGTGGGAATGGCTTGTGAAATATTGGAGAAGTGACGCGTTCCTGGCAAGTGTTCATCTGTTTTTCTGATTTGTAGACAATGACAAATTTGTATTACTAACTTATTTTGGTCCTGTCTGCAGACAATGTGCAACAAAAATAAGAAAACAAGGAACAAGTCCCAGGACAACTCTAGGCACACTGCGGGAACCAGACCATTTGCAGTTGTACATGACCAATTGGTAACCTCTGAAAATTCCTTTGTGAATGAACATAATATTTTGGATAAATAATTTTGTACAAGCATAGGCACACTTAGAATGCTCACCACTAAAGTTTTCATGCTTTGGTTTACAGGAAATTCAACTGGGTAGACCAGTATCCAGGGCAGAGCTGTACCGTGTTGTCCACACAAGAAAAAATGGAGAACCAATGGATGAATTTTGCGCAAAGAAAATTGTAAGCCAACGATAAATTTTGTACATGCATATAGTTATTATGGATATCAACATATGGATATCAACATGCATACTAATGCTATTCTTAATGCCTTAACAGACTCAGATAACAGATAAGTTCCAACAAGATCCTTCTCTAATGGCAGAGGCTCACACAGATGGTGATGTGTACTCCACACTATTCGCAAAATCAAAGCAATGCCGATTGCACGGACTTGGACTAATTGTTGGAGGAAGATCAACAAAAGTGCTGAATGAAACAGTAGCAGCATTGAAGGATGCCATACAAGAGAACAATATGCTCAGAGAACATGTTGGCTCCATGCACACCACCCAGACAGAACTGTTGGAATGGAAGGCAAAAATGGAAGATAAGATTGATCAGATTCTAACTCAAAATGGAGGGCAAATACCTAGCCATCCAATAGGTGAAATAAGGAAGAAAGCAACTGAAGAAATAGCATCTGAAGATGGTCAGACTGGAGGGCAGATACCAAGCCAACCAAGAGGTGAAATAATGAAGAAAGCAACTGAAGATGGTCAGACTGGAGGGCAGATACCAAGCAAATCAATAGGAGAAGTTAGGAAGAAAGGAACTGAAGCAATGGAGTCAGTGCACAAGCAGAATGAGAAGCAAGGCAGCCAAGTAACAACATCAGAAACAACACAGAGCAATGAACCTGCGAGAAGCAAAGTACCAGCAGCAGAGATACCTAGCAAATCAAGAGGAGAAGTTAGGAAGAAAGCAACTGAAGATGGTCAGACTGGAGGGCAGATACCAAGCAAATCAATAGAAGAAGTTAGGAAGAAAGGAACTGAAGCAATGGAATCAGTGCACAAGCAGAATGAGAAGCAAGGCAGCCAAGTAACAACAGCAGAAACAACACAGAGCAATGAACCTGCGAGAAGCAAAGTACCAGCAGCAGACATACCTAGCAAATCAAGAGGAGAAGTTAGGAAGCAAGCAACTGAAGAAATAGGACCCGCACATGATGATTCAGATGAAGATGGTTATCAAATGGATCTGGAATTTAACAGAAAAATAATACATCAAGCTAAGAAAGCAATGGAGTCAGTGCACAATCAGAATGAGATGGAAGCATCAAAACTGAAGATGGATTCAGTGACTGAGAAGCAAGGCAGCCAAGTAACATCAACAGAAACAACAGTAACAGAAGCAACAGAAGGCAGGACAAAACGACGAAGGAGACTCAAAGTAATAGAAACACCTACACCACCTACAGCAACCAGAACAAAAGTAAAACAAATGAGAAGAAAGAAAGCAGGTGAACTTGAGGATACAGAGGACACTGAAATGTGTGAAGCAAGTCAGACCTTGAGCCAGATGAAGAATCTTAGAAAAAGGAGGAAACAAGAGGAAAAAATTGAAGATTGTGAAATTGAGTTGGTCCAAACTCAAACCACAAAATATGATTCAAAGAAATCGTACAAGGAACTGTTAGCAGAGTCGACACACCATCGGAAAATAAAGGAAGAAAAGGTAGATGAGATGAAGACAAGCTTGAAACAAACTGCATTTGAAGCTGATTGCACCCAAGGAACTGCAGGGAGTACATGGAAGTATGAAAGTAAACACAATAATGATTACTTGCACCCAGGTGAGTGTGATATGCCCTAGCCACTGACATGTAGATCCACTTTTGATTTTGTATTGAAGTTGATTTCCGCCCTTTTTTCACATATGCAGACTGACAGAATAAAGGCAGGCATGGAAGTTTGTTTAACATCGCCAAACAGTGAAAGGTTGGTGGCATTGGCAACTGTGCAGAATGTTGGAGTAGAAGAGCTCGTCGATGTTACTGTAAACATCGTACTGCATAGTGGAACTCGTCTACCTCAACCTAAAGGAAGGTTCATCACTTTGAGGCAGGCAGAAACACGGTGCATAAAATGGCCGAAGAGAAACGTAAGTTTCGATTGGCTGTAATATTTTAATTGCCGGTACATGCTATTATATGGACCTAGGTAGATACAATTAACTGAACCTAGATGCCTTTAGTAAGCATAATATAATGTGAGCCTAAATTTAACTGAACACCTTATTTCTGACAGATTTCAGAGGCAGACCTAGATGAAAAAGTTGCAAAAATGTGCAGTGAGATAGAGAAAAATATACCAATGGCAGAGGTTAGATATGTAGTTCCAGTTACTCGGACAGAGCATTTTCTGAAAATGGTATATCCAGGTATGTACTTATTGTCATTTCGTCGTACTAATTTTGCATTGAAGATATGGTTGAATTCCAATTTTTCCATATGAAAAAAATTAGTGACTCCCATTCTTTGAACTGTTTGTATTCTTTACTTGTACATTATGCACTGTTTTGAACATGCGTTGGGTTGTCTTGCAAGTTCAGTAGCTTTTGAGCTGTATAAAATATAGGTGAAAAGCTACAGGGGCAAATGACTAACAGCTAACTAAATGCTAGTTACCTGAGGGCTGCGGCCAAATTATCTTGTTATATTGCTCGTTTTATGTAATGAAGTTATAATGTGGTTACATCTTGCTATGCAGATACACAGGAATAAATACTTCGTGTTGTCGTCGAATGGTGATGAACAATAGTTATCATAGGTTCTTAATTATGAACTACAGATATGAACAGTTGTTAATCATGTTATATCTTGTTGTGATAATGTACAGTGCATGTTAAGTGATGATATATAATGGTTGAAAGTACCTGTATTGCTACTGCTATGATGGTTGAAAGTATCTGTATTGCTAATGCTATGAAAGTATCTATATTGCTACCTGTAATGCCATTGTGAAAGGGAAAAAAAACTCAACATAGTGCTACTAATGCAATCGGGGGCACTTTGGCAAATTGCCACTAAAAGGTTTTAGTGGCACTTTGTCAAAGTGCCTCTAAAGAGTTTTAGTGGCACTTTGTCAAAGTGCCCCTAAAGGGTTCTAGTGGCACTTTGCCAAAGTGCCACTAAAAGGTTCTAGTGGCACTTTGCCAAAGTGCCACTAAAAGGTTCTAGTGGCACTTTGCCAAAGTGCCCCGGTTGATCGTGTCTCTAAAGGGTTTTAGTGGCACTTTGCCAAAGTGCCACTAAAAGGTTTTAGTGGCACTTTGTCAAAGTGCCTCTAAAAGGTTTTAGTGGCACTTTGAAAAATGCCACTATAGATATACTTTTAGTGGCACTTTGTCAAAGTGCCACTAAAACCCTTTAGAGTCACGATCAACCGGGGCACTTTGTCAAAGTGCCACTAAAAAGTTTTAGTGGCACTAAGTACACATTTAGGGGCACTTCAAAGTGCCCCTAAATATCTACCGTGTTGTAGTGGTCGTTGATGTCGTCCTCATCTTCATCGTCATCCTCGCCAATGAACAACGTCTTGCCGGTGAGCATCTCCCCCATGACGCACCCAAGCGACCAGGTGTCGACGAGCGCGTCGCAGTCCGGCTTCTGCAGGAGCATCTCGGGCGCCATGTAGGCCGCGGTGCCTGCCTGGGTGTAGGGTGGAAGCTCCGACATGGAGATTGCCAGCCCCAGGTCGCATAGCTTGACGAGTTCTCCACCTTGGCCGACGAGGATGTTGGCCGGCTTGATGTCGCGGTGCACGACGTGGCGGTCGTGCATCATCTTGGCCCCGGTCAGTAGCTTCCACATGAAAACGCGCACCGTCGATTCCGAGAGCGGCGGTCCGCGGCGCCTGTCCCGGAGGAAGGTGTGGAGGCTCGACGCGGGGACGTACTCCATGACGAGGCCGGCGGCGCCGTTGGTGGGGTGGCGCACCAGGCCCTCGAAGCCAACCACGTAAGGGTTACCGCTGCAGGTCTCGAGGAATTGGGCTTCACGCAGGAGCTCGGCGATGTCGTCGTCCGGCGTGGAGAGGCACTTGATTGCGACCGTCTTGCCGGTGACGCGGTGGCGCGTAACGCCTTGAAGACGACCCGGAAGCCGCCCTCGCCGAGGCATGTAAGCTCCTCGTACTCCTCGATGCTCCCGATGCTTGTGCGACTCCTCTTGCTGCAGGTCGCCGTGGTCGTCGCGTGGGCGGCGTCGACGACAACGGCAGGTCGCTTGCGGGCGGCCATGGCGCTCGATCGACTTCTGGGAGAGCGCGATGCGGGTGGAGAGGAGGAGACGGCCCTAGAAAGCATGCAATGGATGGAGCAGCTTCGGTGTGGTTCGGCCGGCGTCATGTATGCAAAGCAGCGAACGCGCAATGGCGATCGGCGTAGAGGTGCAGCTCTGATCTCGACTCGACTCGGATTCAAGTTGGAACGAAAGATCGAATGTCAACAGGTCGCGTCACCGTCTTGCGATCGGATTCAGTAGAGCTAGGGTGTAGGGCCCGATGGCGCGCGGCCGTTTCAAATCCGTGCCGCGTTCGTTTCCGTTTGCTCGGCGCGAAGGTTTCGATCAAACAGCTCCCGCGCCGCTTGCCTTCTCCTGCATCCCGCGGCGGCATCCGCCTCGATCCTGCCTGCGTATGCGCCGATGCTACAGAAACGACTCACTTGGAACATCCAGAGCTAAGGAGTGCGTCATTCAAGGCTTCAAGCCCTGCTCTGCTCGATCTAGACGAGCTTTGTGTGTGTGTTATGAGTTTAAGCTTGCTAGCCTGATGTATCGTAGCCCTTACGTACCATGTCTGTAACTGAAACCATGGTTTCATTTTCCATGGAAATGACACTCGGGGTTGCTGTCATGATTCTTGCACCACTAATCATGTCAGAATCGCGATTTAAAATTCTTGTTTATTTTCTGTTGCACTTTTTTTCCCACTCGGGCAAACCCCTTTCTATGAGGAAATACAAAGTTCAAATTTTAGAGGATATAGGAAAGACAGAATGCCCTCGCATTATCAGAAACCCGCAGCGGGATGCTCGGCTCGAAACATCCCACTACGTGGAAAAAACCTGATAACATTAAAACTAGGGCTATTTATCGAATTGCCCACGGCGGATCACTTCTACTCAGTTTTACCCCTAGCGCCGAATGGTGCTCAGTTTTGCCCCTAGTCCGTGCGCAACTACTATGGAGAGGCCGGAACGGTATGTTTGGAGTCGAATCCGTTTCGCGAAGTGGGTCCGAGGAGTCAGACTCCGTTTCACGAAGTGGGTCCGGATGGGACTGCCAAGTTCGTTGAAACCATCTGAAGCTTACAGGTGGGACCGCGCAGTTAGTTGACTATGCTGAATAGCCACACCCAAGCTTCCCGCTAGGTTCAGCGACGCGTGGGAAAACTGCGGGCCCCCGCGTCGGTCAAAGGCTGCCGGAGTAACGGCACGCGCGGCGCAGCAAATGCCCCGCCATGGGCTACAAAAGGCCCCTCGCCGCTCTCTCCATTCTTGTCGTTCATCTCCTCGCCCTCACCGCACTCACTCTCATCGCCCTCGCCGCACTTCACCTAGACACCTTGAGACGATGCCTCGCCGGCTCCGTGCCTGCCGCAACTCGCCGTTGTACTGCCGACCGCGGCCGCGACGCGGGGCCACAGTGACGGCGATAGCGACAACGAGTTCCACTACGAGGAGAACGATCAGCCGACGCAGGAGGAGGCAGCGCCCGAGCAGCAGCCGCCGCAGGAGGAGGCGAAGCCCGAACAGCGCAGGGGGGCAGCCAATCTGGCCCGAGCAGCACGTGGCGATCCACTCGTTCAAAACATG